>VTFQ01000015.1:11139608-11644608 GCA_036281575.1 Ancherythroculter nigrocauda
CCAACCACCAGCTCGCCGTAAGACGACAGCAGTCCTGCCCCATACGCTTTGATCTTCCCTCCTTGCTTACACAGTCCAAACTCCACCGTGAACCAATACAGCTGAAAAACACACACAGAACAAACACATTCAGAGTTTTTAGTACAGAAGATTTTGATAAGATGTGAGATGCTTTGTACTTACTGTTGACAGTTTCTCAATATCTTCCTCAGAAGCTCCAAGAGAGGCCAGACCAATACTCTGAGAGGACATAGATCCAAGATTGAAAATGTAAGGAAATATGGAAAATTATACATAAATATATATGTATATATATATATATATATATATATATATATATATATATATATATATATATATAATTTATTATTAAGATTTTTTTTTTTTACTTGAGAAAACTGTGCAAATGTTCTATCAGCCAATATCGGCACATGTCCAAGAAGTTCATGGACACAATCCCTGGAAAGGAAAAGATATAAAATAATTATGATTATTAGTGACTGTGCCATTTTTTCATTTAAAGCAAACGTTACTTATTTTTGATCCTCTTGTCATTTTTAGCCCGGAAAAAAGAAATTGTAAAAATCGCTGCTTCATCAGAATGGTACGAAATGGATTTTTAATGCAGTCGCTATGTGACACCACCCCCCCAAAAAAAATAATAATTGTGGACTTCATTCAAAAAAGCTAAAATGGTTGTAATACACTACATTTAAAACAATTGTTTTTTTTTTACAAGGCCAGCAATTTTGTATAATGCATGTACAATTACACAATGTATAATACAAGGTACAATTGCATATACTAACCACATGTAATATTTTTAAATTTTATATTTAAACTATGATACATCTTCATTTAATTGCAATTAGCATGTAGTTAAGTCTCTGAAAACATTGCTATCAGTTTGCACTTAAGTATATTCTTTTAAAGTATATTATTTTCATAATAAGTACTATTTTTTTTTACTCTCTTTTTGTTATTTTATTTATTTTTAGTATTTAAGCTTTTTATTTTAGCACCTTTTATTTTATTTGGCATACAGCTTTACTGGGTTGCAGTGTTTTATCATGTACTAAGCAGTTTGCCTACGTCTGGATGTAAATCAAATGCTTAATAAACAGGAAGTGTCCTCATAAATGTAAAATGTGTGACAGGAAGTCTCTTACGGTTCAGGGGAGTGCATGGGGGAGGAAGCGTGCCGTATGTACTGCGTACACTGGAACACACGGAAGGCCAGGCTGGCCAAAAAGTCTCGTGCGGAGAGGAGACCTGCCACTGGTCTCAGCTGAAATCCTGTGCGCTCTTTAGGCATGAGAGAGAGAGAGAGAGAGAGAGAGAGAGGTGCTTGACTGTGCCAAACTTATCACCATCATTTGGTTTGGTTGCTAGGGTGTTGCTATGCTGTTGCTTGCCTGTCCTTGGTGATTGCTATGACATTACTATGTTCTGAGTGGTATTGCTATGTCATTCCTAGGGTGTTCTGGGATGTTGCAAGGGTGTTACTATGTGGATGTTCTGGGCAGTTTTTATTGGCTATGTGGTTGCTAGGGTGTTCTAGGTGGTTGCTATGGCATTACTTGGTTTTTGATAGCACATTATTATGGAGCTGTTTTTGGTATGTAGTTGCTGAATGGTTGCTCTGGCATGGGTATGATGTTGCCAAGGTGTTCTAAGAGGTTGCAAGGGAGTTCAGGGTGGTTACCAAGGTGTTGCTATGTGGTTGCTAGGGTGTTCTAGGTGACTACTATGACATTGCTAGGCAGGTTTTCTGAGTAGTTACTATGGCATTGCTATGCGGTTCCTATGATGTTTTGGATGGTTCCTGGCATTTTCGGGGTGGGTTGCTAGGGTGTTGCTATGTGGATGCTTTGGGTGTTAGTATGCAGTCACTGAGTGGTTGCTGTAGCATGGCTATGATGTTGCTAAGGTGTTCTAGGTAATCCATAACCCTAAGGAAGTTCTGGGTGGTTGCCAATATGTTGCCAGGATGTTCTAGGTGACTGCTATGACATTGCTAGGCAGGTGTTCTGAGTGGTTACTATAGCATTGTTATGCTGTTCCTATGTTGATTTGGGTGTTCCTAGGATTCGGGGTGGGTTGCTAGGGTGTTGCTATGTGGATGTTCTAGCCAGTTTCTATTGGCTATGTGGTTGCTAGGTTGTTCTAGGAGGTTGCGATGGCATTACTAGGTGGTTGCTAGCACATTGTTATGGATTTGCAATGGTGTCCTAGGTGTTTGCCAGGGTTTTGGTATGTAGTTGCTGTGAAATGCCTATGAGGTTGCCAAGGTGTTCTAAGTGGTTGCGATGGAGTTCTAGGAGGCTGCCAAGGCGTTGCCATGTGGTTGCTAGGTTGTTCTAGGTGACTGCTATGCCATTGCTAAGCAGGTGTTCTGATTGGTTACTATCACATTGCTATGCAGTTCTTATGGTGTTTTGGGTGGTTCCTAGGATTATTGGGGTGGGTTACTAAGGTGTTGCTATGTACATGCTCTGGGTGTTAGTATGCAGTCATTGGGTGGTTGCTGTGGCACGGCTATAAGGTTGCTAAAGTCTTCTAACTGGTCCAAAAGGTTTTAGTATATTGTGATGTTTTATGTTAATTTTCTGTTACTGGCAATACTGAATAATATTTACAGTAACAAAACATGAGTTGTTATATTAAATATCATGTTGAGTGACGTACGGGTTGCACTGTTTTCTGGCTGTGCTATAATTTGATTGGTACCTTTTAAGAAGCGGGACACATCCTCCAGCTGAGGGATGTTATCGGGACTGTAGCCACAGTGTTTCTCCAGTAACCGGAAAGCCTCTAAATGTTCACTACAGGCATGGGTTGTGTACAAATCTCTGAGGGTGGAATACACTTCTCGCCTGCACACACATTTAGTTGCATATGAGAAGTTTGAATGGAAAACACAATTCAAGGATCTCTGGCTGTGTTCTTCTGGTATTGGTTGTGTATTTCAGTACAAACGCACCAAGTTCCGATCTCCTCTTCCGTATACTCAACTCTAGGAATCGATTCTCCACTGGAAAGAGACAGGTGTCAATCAAATATCTGTGCCAACATGTCCAGAGAGGCAAACATTGCATGGTAAACATTTTTGCAACATACTGCTTATATTTGAAGGCAATGTCTCCAATCATCTTCCTTCGTTTTCTGTAAACAGGGTCAGTGAAGCCCTGCGAAGACATCAAAAAACTTATATAAGAAATACATGACAGAATTTGGGTAATCAAATATATTTTAATTTTATTAGAATATAGAAGCTATTCCAACACTTACTGGATGATCCTGATCTAGATCGGGATCAAATTTGGTAACAAGATGATGGCATCTATCCAATTCAGCAATTTTTCTGGGAAACCAATGGACTGAAAAAAGACAAAAGTACTACGCATAAATGACATTCAAATATGGAAAAGGAAAAACATATAAACATTACGTTTTAATAGACGCACATTTGACCTCTTTTGTGGTTTTGACGTCCTCTGCACTTCTCTTGAGAGAGCTGACCAGCGTGCTGACGTCTGAAAGGTGCACCTCACACTGAACATAATACTCCAGATCCTCCAAGCCGTCCTTTGGTTTTCGGCTGGGTCTGGTCTCAAGATGGTGGATCTTGGCTTCAAATGTCTGGGGTGTTCAGTAGTTGAAAATTACAATAAAATTCAAAAGAAAATATTATAAATTCATGCACATGTTGTAGAAATATTGCCATTAGGAAAGTGAAAATGTCATTTTTCTTTATGGAGTTCAACTCTTAAATGTACAGTATAATATATAAAAACTCTGGTAACACTTTAGTTTGGGGACCAATTCTCACTATTAAGTAGTTGCTTATTAGCTTGCATGTTACTGGCTGTTTATTAGTACTTATAAAGCACATATTAATGCCTTTTTCTGCATAACCATATTCTACATCCCTTAACCCTACACTGTAAAAAAGAATTGTTGGTTTAACTTAAAGTAAGTTACCTGGTGGCCTTAAAATTGAGTTAATTGAAATTAAAAATTTGAGTTAATACAATGAAGGCGATTGATTTAATCAGAAACTCAAACTATTATGTTATCTGAACCACATGAATTACCTGAGTTGATTTGACAAAAGAAAAAATGTTGTGATAACAAATCATAAAAATATTTTTAGAGTGTACCTCACACCTAAACATAAACACTACAACAACTACCTTACTAACTATTAATACGCAGTAAATTCGAAGTTTAAAAGTAGAAGTTAGAACTAAAGAGTGACCAAAACTATTTTTAACATTTGATTTTTTTAATTCATTTATATACATATAAATAAATGTAATAATATACATATTTATATGTTTTCATATTAAATTTTAATTTAAATAGTGTCAATAGATCCACTAATTTGCAACAATTTTGCATTTTACTGGATTTAGATTAAAATGTATACTCTTTTAGACTATACGAATTTAGACATGTTTAGAATAATATATTAAATGTACCTTTAATATTATAATCTTACAGTTTTCTAGTTTTGTAACTCATGCGCAACATACACATGTACATACACATTTTGTCTGGTATTTAACTTAAATAACTAATAATTTACATTTCAAATTAAAGACCAAGTCATTTGAAATAGTCCTAAAGGATTCTAACCTGAGAATAAGAACCCAAAATGCTTAAGATATTTCCAAAACCAATCTTTTAGCATTTCTTTCTTCATGATATCTGGTCTAAAATCTTTTGCAGAAACAAACAAACAAAAATCCGTCTGTTTTACCTCAAAGACCTTGAGAGTGCGGGACAGCGCTGGGCTATTTGAACTCCTCAGAGAGAAGAAGACACTGAGCAAGGCTTTTCCATCGCTCTCCTCGAACACGATCTGCTCGGTGAGTCCCGCAGCCTCCGCTGCCGCTGCCGCCGCCTCGCGCTCCTTACGCGCATCCTCGATCAAACTCTGCCGCCTTCCCACAAACTTCTGAGACTGTTCAAAGAGAAGACCGCACATCATTTAAAACGACACATCCATTTCTATTCATTTTTAAGATGCATCTAATCTAGAAATAATAGACTAGCTTACCTGTTGGACATCAGATGGAGGTGATTTACATCTCCAAAAGCGCATAAGAACTTCAATGCAGTCTATGTAAACCTGTCATATAGCCCAGACTTAATCATTTGCTCTTGAGCCGATGTTACAGCCACTTCTAGACTGCTTTCACAGCGTTTGCGACTGATCGCCGCGTAATGCTATGCGTAAATCTCAACGGAGATTCCATTTACGCGCAGCAAAACGGTAGAGGAGGTGCATCTCAATTGCTACACCATACTCAGTATGCGAGAAGTAGTAGAAGTTAATAACATTATTTCTCAAAATATTAAATGTATGAACTTACTTGCATTAGATAATACCAAACTAGCTGGCATCTAAACATCAAACAAATCCTGGGCGATCTTCAACTTCATAAACGCCTCATTTTTTATTCAAAATTCATTTATTATATTTTGAATAATGCATGTTATACAGTTTTTTGTATAATGTAATGTAGGCTATATAAACACCTTTACAATAAGGTTTCATTAGTTAACTACTTCGGTTAACATTAACTAAGAATGAACAATACTTCTACACATTTATTAATCTTAGTTAATGTTAATTTCAACATTTACTAATACATTATTGAAATCAAATGTATTTGTTAACATTAACTGTGAACTAACATGAACAAACAATGAACAGCTGGATTTTTATTAACTAACATTAACAATAATTAATAAATACTGTAATAAATGTATTGCTCATGGTTAGTTCATGTTAGTTAACTAATGTTTAACTAATGAACCTTATTGTAAATGGTATTCTAAATGGCACTTGGTTTGATATCTTGTTTTCTAATAAAATAAAATTCATACATTCATACATACATAAAGTGAGTCTTAAGTGACCAAATACTGTATTTGTCCATCTGTGTAGATTAATGTAGACAGTATAGATTTTCATGACCAAACTCCCATGAAGTTTAATGCGTAAAAGCATCTCTATTTTATTATTACCAATACTGACGAAGAGGAAATGTCAAATTATTCTTTCTTTCCTTTCCCCCCTTCATTCTAAAGCTATTTAATGAAGTAAAAGATTCTTACCGTGATCGAATCTGAGCGCTCGAGTTCAGACGCAGCTCTCCGGATGCTCTTTGTGGAAGATGTGGAGCTGCTTGAATTCGGCATATTCAGATGACGCGCGCGCGGGACAGATGAAGGTATCTTACTGTGCTCTCTTGGGAGTGCTGGTTACTTACTTCCATCTGTAGCTTTCTTTCCCCCTTATTTATAGAGATAATTTATCTTGACTGACGTCAAACTGACCCCCTCCTTCTCCGTCATTGAACATCTTGAAGCCCCTCACACCACATTCGTTCATAATTCGATTCTTTTCTATACGTAACTGTCTGTCATTTCCATTTGTCAATTATTAGTGTATGAATGAACAACCTGCCACTGTATCTGTATCATTGTTACCTTAAAGAGCGATTTTACCTGAATTAACCCATTAAAATATATGCTAAATATTATCAGTGATGCTACACTCTAAAAATGCTGGGTTAAAAAGTTGGGTTGAAAATGGACAAACCCAGCAATTGGGTTGCTTTAACCCAGCGGTTGGGTTAAATGTTTGCCCAACCTGCTGGGTAGTTTTATTTAACTTAACTATTGTTTAAAAATTACTGTATTGCTTGCTTAAAATGAACCCAAAGTATGTTGGACATTAAATTAACATTTATTAATAAGTTTAATGAATAATAATTAAACAATATAGTATTTTTTTTTTTTTAAATTACCCAGCAGGTTGGGCAAACATTTACCACTATACCGCTGGGTTAAAACAACCCAATTGCTGGGTTTGTCCATTTTCAACCCAGTTTGGGTTGTTTTTAACCCAGCATTTTTAGAGTGTGTATAATAGTAAAAATAAAACAGTTAATTTAGATGTTACCATTTTTAGGTTAGCATTTTTACATATAAGGTTTTGAGTAAAACAATCCAATGACAAAAATGTATGTTTGCCAAATGGTTTTGTTTTCATATAAGTGACAAGTTACACAAGTAATTTTGGTAACACTTTAGTTTAGGGTCCAATACTGCTATTAACTAGTTGCTTATTAGCATACATATTACTAGGATATTGGCTGTTTATTAGTACCTATAAATCACATATTAATACCTTATTCTGCATAACCATATTCCACATCTCCAATACCTAAAATTAACTGTAACCCTGAAAAAGTTGGCAAAACTCAAAAAAAAAAAAAAAGAGCCAATCAGTGTCAAGTTAAGGCAAGTTAAGAAATTCAAAGTTTAAGTAAACAGAACTATAGCAGATTTTTATTTTGTACTCATATTTAATTGTTCTTAACTTAAAAAGTTTGAGTACTAATTCATTTAACTTAAAATTATCATGTAACCTCAATGTAAACTTTTATTAGTGTAAATTTAGCTAGCTATAACAAGAAAATGCTAACTTGCTAAATTGCTAACATGTTAACAATAGTATGGTGTAGCACTTGCTGAATTTAACATACTTCCTCTCAAACCAAGCCGCATGCACCACTTGTCAGCATGATGGTACAGTAACTCTCCAAAAACCCACATTAACAGAAACTCTTCTAAATTAGCATAACAAAACAGTAACCAAATCTCCCACTTATCATTAATAATAATGATAATTATTAATTTACTCTCCCTTTCCAGTGCCATGGGCAAAGCATGCTGGGAAATAGAAATCCCAGCCCAGTTTCAGTTAAACTCAAGTTCGTCTAAATTAAAAGAAATAAGTTCATAAAACTCAAAACAATGAAACAGTTCAGTTTACTTAAAATATATCAGTTCTGTGAACTTGAAAGAAAAAGAAAGTGCTAAATACTCACAAAAGTTCATTTTACTGAACTAATATTTGTTTAATTTAATTATTTGAGCATTAGGGTTTACAGTGTACCTTACTAACTATTAATAAGCAGTAATTAGGAGTTTATTGAGGCAAAAGTCATAGTTAATAGTTAATAGTGAGAATTGTCATAGTAATATTTGTCAGCCAAAAAACATTTGATGGCTATATTTTTGTTACTTTTTACATTTTTTGCGGTTTTGTCATAGTTTCTTTCTTGTTTTCTTTTTTGTCTTTGGCTTATAATATTGACTTGGCTATATAAAATAACTGAAATATTTTATTATTGTTAATGTTATTTTTAACTTACTGTGTATAAAATATGTGAAAAATAAATCGATTTGTGATGTTTATCAATTAATTGATAACTCTACCACAATCCATTTTACAAAAGCCATGGTTTTATTTCCCCCTTTCTAAATCTTACCCATACAGGTCTAGTTATTGTTCTGTAGGTCTCAGATACTTGACATTTAAGATTTTTAATCTAAGTGACTTATAATGCACCAACTGCAATGACAGTGTGCCTGGAGCAATCTGTGGTCAAGGGCATGATGATGATAGAACAGGACTTGATACTTTAGATTGAACCTCCAACCTTTGTTTAAGCCGCCCAGACCCTTAAACATTATCCAGTCACCCTGAGGGTCTAACATTTATGTTACATGACATGAGCCAGAGCTGGACTGGACTACATTTAAATGTAATCTGTTATCCTGCTGAATACAAATCAGTTTGCAACTTAGATTAAAATAAAAGATATTGGTTGTATGACGCTAAAAATTGTATACATTTCAGATATGTTCATTATATTTCATATCTAAATAAAAAGGATAAGTGCAGTTTTCAAAAACACAGCTCTTCTAATGCACCATAAACACATTCAAAATCAAGTAACATGCCTAGCACTTAATAAAATGTCTTTCCTTCCAACAAAAGGAAATAAAAGTCAACTGTAGTAAATTGAGTCACTTTATCAGCTCAACCGAAAATCCATTGTCATTTTCCTCAGCAAATGTAATTGCGATTAAAACCTGCCAGTTGTTTTCTGCCTTCTACCTGAGCATCAAGTGATCCCTCCAGCCGTGAACAGTTTGATGTGTAAATTGATTAAAGTCATGATGCACAGAGCCCTGCGGTCCGGATTACCAGCAGTCTCAGACGCAGCAACAGCTGGAAAAACGCTTGGACACAGGGGGGTTGTGTCTCTAGTAGGATGAGATGAAATGCTAAAGAGTACTTGCGTACCCTCAGGGCTGTGTGCCGAAAGAGTGTCCTTTACTGGGAGGGGCAGAGGACAGGGAAAGATAACGCTTAGTGACATTAAAAGAAAGCACACAGATTTTCTGGATTGTTCACAGTCAGTCTGAGTATGAAATGCTATAATGATCTCTCCATGGAAGGCACTGGATGGTGATTTGGATAACAGGTCTCACAGGCATTTAAGTGTTTACTGTTTTCAAATTGGGACTTCAAAACGTGATAAAAGTGTATTGGGGTCACTTAAGTTCTTCACTGAATCATGAAACAATTTATTTGATAATAAATATTATACAACAGTTAGTTCTGGACCTTGAATCTGCCAAACAACACTTTGTTCAAGTTCTGTTATGTTTGCAATCAAGTCATGTCAGATTGATTGCATTTAAAAGTTGAATGTGTATGAACGCCACCACAAAGTCATAATTATTCATTCTTTGAGCCTCGAGTTTCTGAGTTGTGGACATGTCAGTGAGAAAACATGGCAGATGCAATGGATGTGGTTGATGGTAAATTTGTTGAAATGTATGAAATCACAGTTTTATTATACAAAATACAGGTGCTGGTCATATAATTCAAAAAGTTGATTTATTTCACTAATTCCATTCAAAAAGTGAAACTTGTATATTATATTCATTCATTACACACAGACTGATATATTTCAAATGTTTATTTCTTTTCATTTTGATGATTATAACTGACAACTAAGGAAAATCCCAAATTCAGTATCTCAGAAAATTAGAATATTACTTAAGACCAATACAAAGAAATTATTTTTAGAAATCTTGGCCAACTGAAAAGTATGAACATGAAAAGTATGAGCATGTACAGCACCCAATACTTAGTTGGGGCTCCTTTTGCCTGAATTACTGCAGCAATGCGGCGTGGCATGGAGTCGATCAGTCTGTGGCACTGCTCAGGTGTTATGAGAGCCCAGGTTGCTCTGATAGTGGCCTTCAGCTCTTCTGCATTGTTGGGTCTGGCATATCGCATCTTCCTCTTCACAATACTCCATAGATTTTCTATGGGGTTAAGGTCAGGTGAGTTTGCTGGCCAATTAAGAACAGGGATACCATGGTCCTTAAACCAGGTACTGGTAGCTTTGGCACTGTTTGCAGGTGCCAAGTCCTGTTGGAAAATGAAATCTGCATCTCCATAAAGTTGGTCAGCAGCAGGAAGTGCTCTAAAACTTCCTGGTATACAGCTGCGTTGACCTTGGACCTCAGAAAACACAGTGGACCAACACCAGCAGATGACATGGCACCCCAAACCATCACTGACTGTAGAAACTTTACACTGGACCTCAAGCAACGTGGATTGTGTGCCTCTCCTCTCTTCCTCCAGACTCTGGGACCATGATTTCCAAAGGAAATGCAAAATTTACTTTCATCAGAGAACATAACTTTGGACCACTCAGCAGCAGTCCAGTCCTTTTTGTCTTTAGCCCAGGCGAGACGCTTCTGACACTGTCTGTTGTTCAAGAGTGGCTTGACACAAGGAATGCGACAGCTGAGACCCATGTCTTGCATACGTCTGTGCGTAGTGGTTCTTGAAGCACTGACTCCAGCTGCAGTCCACTCTTTGTGAATTTCCCCCACATTTTTGAATGGTTTTTGTTTCACAATCCTCTCCAGGGTGCGGTTATGCCTATTGCTTGTACACTTTTTTCTACCACATCTTTTCCTTCTCTTCGCCTCTCTATTAATGTGCTTGGACACAGAGCTCTATGAACAGCCAGCCTCTTTTGCAATGCCCTTTTGTGTCTTGCCCTCCTTGTGCAAGGTGTCAATGGTCGTCTTTTGGACAACTGTCAAGTCAGCAGTCTTCCCCATGATTGTGTAGCCTACAGAACTAGACTGAGAGACCATTTAAAGGCCTTTGCAGGTGTTTTGAGTTAATTAGCTGATTAGAGTGTGGCACCAGATATTGAACCTTTTCACAATATTCTAATTTTCTGAGATACTGAATTTGGGATTTTCCTTAGTTGTCAGTTATAATCATCAAAATGAAAGAAATAAACATTTGAAATATATCAGTCTGTGTGTAATGAATGAATATAATATACAAGTTACACTTTTTGAATGGAATTAGTGAAATAAATCAACTTTTTGATGATATTCTAATTATATGACCAGCACCTGTATAGACAAACATATTGGGACACACATTTTAATTCTTGAATTCAGGTGTTTTAATCAGACCCATTGCCACATATATATAAAATCTGGCCATGCAGTCTGCATTTACAAACATTTGTGGGATAAAATGGGTCGTTCTGAAGGACTATATGAATTGTGGTGTTGTGATTAGATTCAAATTTTGCAGTCAGTTCATGAAATTTCATCCCTGCTAAATATTCCACAGTCAACTGTAAGTTGTATTATTGGAAAGTAGATACCAACGATACTAGACGAGGAATAAGAGTCTTATCTAGCGAAACGATTAGGGAAGGCGAATAGGGAAGGCATAGGACATTCAGCGTAAGCATTTTGAAGAATGTGGAAACGATAAGTACGTTCAAGGCAATATTTTGTTTATAAAGCATAAACGGTTGTATTTTTTTTTGAAAATGACAGCTCGTTTCGCTAGATAAGACCCTTATTCCTCATCTGGTATCGTTTAAAGCCCTTTGAAGCTGCACTAAAACTGCAGTTTGGAACTTCAACCTGTTGGTAGCCATTGAAAACCACTATATGGAGAAAAATCCTGGAATGTTTTCCTCAAAAACCTTCATTTCTTTTCGACTGACGAAAGAAAGACATGAACATCTTGGATGACATGGCTGTGAGTAAATTTATCAGGAAAAGTGTATTTAAAAGTGGACTAATCCTTTAAGCAACCTTCTAAGGGATAGTTCGGGGAACACGCCTAGAAACGGTATATCTTCAGTTAAGGTCTACCTTTAGAGTCTTCGTAGCGCGCTAAGAGACAACGTTATCGGAAAATGGATTTCCCGAATCAGCGTGAGTTTAAGGCGACCGTTATTTTAGAACAAAGTTTTAATTCCTTGGAGACGCATCATGCAGCTGACAGAAATGTAGGTATCGCATTTATAGCGTTTTTTCATTTTTTTTATTCAAAATATTCACAAATTTGTTAACTATATCATGAATTTTATGATATATTCAGATTATAAAATATGATGAAGTGAATGTGTTTTGTCACGCGATGAGTTTGCACGGCAATTCAGAGCTGTCAGATTTACGAAATCTTCCCCGAAATACATAAAAGTATGTGGCGGTGAACTGGGAGAAGAATAGAGTAAACTTTATTGTTTCATACACAATGTGTATTTGATATGAATAAAACACTTCATCAAATTATATAATTGAAAGGGTTATTGTTTCAACTTCCGTAGACATCAGTGTATGGAATTTGATTTTAACAAATTACAAATGTCTTTTTTATGCAGTAGCCTACTTAATTCAAATGTGTATTTAAATATCTGAAACATAAAATAAACCTGATGAGGTTAAAAACACCGAATAGTTGTGATAGGCTACATGACAAGCGCGGAGCACGCTTCTGTCTCTGGATCAGCGCTAAAGCATATTTGAATTTAGCAGTGAATCTTTGCATTTTATTCTTTGACATAATCCTAATCGAACACTGGGTGTATTACAACTTCAGAATTATATTCGTATAGACTGTCAACAGTGATAAGGTATAGCTAAGAGTGATTCAGACCAACCTTACAAAAGTATGACTTACAAAAGGTATACTTAACTAAGAACGTTTCGGGACACACATATTAACATTAAGGTACAGCTTAAGGTATAATTTAAGAACAACGTAGAGTTAAGAAGGTTTCGGGAAATCCAGCCCAGGTTTTTGTTGGTCAATGGCGCATGCATATTCAGTTGCCTCGTAATAGCAACATGCCAACAATGCGCCTGAACACATCTCATTTTCAGACCAGCACACCCATGGGCGAACAGATGGGTGCGAGTGCATTTGCTATTTAAACAATGTGGGCGCTGGATGTAAAAATGATAACTGCTTCGGGCTGAAACTTGCAAAAAGCCACTTGCGTCGCGCCTGGCGTCCCATTGCGCCGGGTGCATGATAGGGCCAATTGTGACTAAAATGTAAGTTACCTAATATAAAATTTATTTAATTGTTGTATATTGACAGCTCTGTTTACAACATAAATAATAACATAATACAAAAAAAAAAAAAAATAAAACTTTAAAACTTACCAAAAATGGTGAATACAGTATATATATATAAAATTGTATTTTGACTTGTCTTTAAAACCAAATATTGGATGAGAATTCAATCTGAGATGTCCAAGCTGTAGTCCAGGAACATCAAATATCAACAATCATCAAGACCACTTGATGGAACATGTCCCTGTTTGCTCTGGACGACACACAGATATTAACAGACGGATGTAGGCACAATGGCTACCCATCAACCACCTGACGCGCTGACTCACTGTCGTTCACGACCCATTTCTCCACACTGCAAATTGAGAGCCTTTGTTCTAAATGCCGTTCCAAACTAGGTGACATCACTTTGGCATTCAATGCACACTGTTTATTCATTTTTCCCCCTTTTTTTTGTAAGTTACAGAAGAACCCACACCGGCACAGGAACAACAATTATCACAATTACGTATTGATTGGATGGTAGCCTCCTCTCGAAGGGCCCCGCGGCATAATTGTTAGACTTCAGACAGAGTAATTGCAGCACGCTCACAGCTGGCCGATTATTCTTCGTCCCCCACAATTCTTTTCTCTTTCCTTCATTCGTCCTATCGCTCATTTTTTCTTCATTGAATGTTACCTTTCATCTCAACAGGGGTCATTGGGAGCGACAACAAATAAATATTCTATTAAATGTAATCAACTATATTACTTAATAACCATAACAATGAGTATTTTGAATTAAATGCTGACAATAATGCATGAATGTGACAGATTTCATGTCGTATATCAGATCTGTGAGACCCTGAAGGGTTTGTCTTGTTCACTTTGGAAGTTCAAACAAATCCTTTTCCAGAAACATCACCACTTAATATCTCTGGAAAACAAGGCTTATATGTGATAAGTGGAGCCTGTTGATTGTGCTAGACGTTCTTGAGGAAACATCTCTCCAGTGACTGGAGAGTATTCTGCACCACCAAAACCTCCTTCTTTACTATGTTCAAATGTGACTCCTGCATTGTACTCATTTTGAAGGATTTAATTTCTTTACCCGAAGCAAAACTTTAAGGGTTAAAATAAAAATTTGGTCCTCATTTACTCACCCATACACACTCATGTTGCTCCAAACCCTTATTTTTTTCTTTTGTGGAACACAAATGAGACATTTAGCAGAATGTCTCATTACAATTCATCAGTACATTGCAATTTGGTAAATTAGTTGTGAATTCATAAGATCTCATTGGTACGATTTTGTACAATCTGCTCATCCCCCTATTAGGGTTTGGTTTAGGGGTGGACCTTCATGAATTTACCAGGGGCATGAGGTCTATATAAGCTGCGAATGCTCTGCATAACCAAGCCATTAATGTATTAACACTATAAATTATTATAAATTCCCTTTGTTTGAGGTGTACCATAAAACCTACTTGATAAAATTATGGTAATACATATGTAACTGTGCATCATTTATTTATCTGACAAACAAATTTTCTTCAAATCTGCCAGTTATGGAGGGTTTTGAGTAAGCAGATCTACAACAGCTTTGGTGCCTACATTGTTATGTATCGTCATCATTGTCCCGTGTTCTCATTGGTTTGCTGGCCTATGTGGGATTTCATGCACAGGGAAAGCTGTCCGTGAATCGCTCGCCCAAGCAGAAAAAATGTGCTGTTGATCTCGATTAATGAGAATCACATTGGATTTAATACAAAACTAACTAGACTAATTGAAATGAAAAAAAAATTATCACTGAATCTATTTTCTTGGTATTTTATTTTCTCCATAGGGAAATTCATTTTTTATGAAAACTTTGGCTAAACTGTTAAAGACAGACCTACAGTAAGTGGACCTACAGTACTGTGACTGTCTGAGGTTGTTAAAGGTTTAGTTCACTTTACAATGAAAATAACACCAAGCTTTACTCATCCTCAAACCATTCTAGGTATATATGACTTTCTTCTTTCTGATGAACACAATCGGAGTTACAGTGCACAGCATAAATGAGTACACCCCCTCTGAACAAATACAAAAGATGTATTTTCTTTATGATCACTAATACAATTCATGGAAAGATGACAAAACTAAAATGTATTAAACATATACATAATAAAAACTGAGAAATATATGTCATTAATAGCCATAAAATAAGTAAATTAGCCAATTTTGGTTAAATTAAGTATTGCAGAAATGAATACCCCATAGATAATTGGTCTCAAACTCAATTCCTGGAGGGCCACAGCTCTGCACAGTTTTGCTCCAACCCTAATCAAGCACACCTGATCCAGCTAATCAAGGTCTTCAGGATTACTAGAAACTTCTAAGCAGGTGTGAGTTAGAGTTGGTTGGAGCTAAACTGTGCAGAGCTGTGGCCCTCCAGAAATTGAGTTTGAGACCACTGCCCTAGATTTAATTCAACAAATGTATAATATTCTAGTACTTAGTATGCCCTCCATAATTTTGAATATACTGCTCTGACCCTTCTTGGCACGGAGTGTACAAGTTCATGACAAATTGTCAAATCTGTCCTG
This sequence comes from Ancherythroculter nigrocauda, assembly GCA_036281575.1. Lineage (NCBI taxonomy): Eukaryota > Metazoa > Chordata > Actinopteri > Cypriniformes > Xenocyprididae > Ancherythroculter > Ancherythroculter nigrocauda. Next base: position 11,155,472 of record VTFQ01000015.1, read on the forward strand.
TTTAACTCCTGGATGATGAGCTTCTTAAATGCCCTGATCTTTAATGGGGAGCATTGTTTAACTCGTCCCTACAAAATCCCCCACAGGTGCTCAAGAGTGTTAAGATTGAGTTCAATACATGTCCACAGAAGGTTTTTCACCTTGGTAGAATGCATATCCTCATTGTCATGTTGAAAAAATGCCCAACAATGCAGGGAATGAGGAAAGGGTAACATGTTCTGTTTCTGTTTGTGTATTAAAGTACACAGTGGTGTAGGAATTCATGACTGCATTGATAAAGCACAACTCCCTCACACCTTCAGCACTTATACATCCCTATATAAGAGATTTACTACCACTGAACTTTACTGTGAGAACCAGGCACTTCTCACTGTACTCCTCCTCTAGCAACACCATAACATTTTGGATGCTGTTAGATACAAAATTACCTATTTGGTCTCATGAGACCAGAGTATTGATTCCCAGAATCTATATTTTGTAAATATGGGCTTTGGAAATGGCTAACTGACTTTAGTGTGCCTTGGCTACAGTAGGTAGTTCCAGTGAGAACAACAACCATGCATGTCATTTCTGCAGGCTGCATCTTACTCTGTAATATAAACAGTCACTCTTTTCATAGCTTTTGCTGGCTCCGAGACACTCGCTTGGTATTTCTCCTGCTCTTTGTCTAGCAAAAAAATCCCTCATCACTAAATGAAAGCTTAAAATGAAGACCTGATTATTTCAGGGACCTTGTCACAAGTTCATTGTTTTTGAATTTTTGTGTTACTTTTGCTATATTTTCACACTTAAAACAATGATTTGGTAATCCTCTTGTACCACTGTCCTCTTTTGTGCTAAGAAATAAGTCTCCTGATAGTACTCTCCCGAGTAGTTCCATTGTTGTCAGCATTAAGTCTGAGAATGATTCAGTGGGCTATATAACACTTTTAATTGTCAAGAAATCACTTCTCTTTAAATGTTTTGGTTCAACATACTTACCTGTTGATCAAACATTGCCTTAAACTTACAGCAGAATTTTTTTATTTCGTTTTATTTAGTAACTTTTAGGAGGGTGTATTCATTATTGCTACACAACATTTTATCACCTTGATAAGAAAATCTTATTTTCCTGAATAATTTTGACATTTTCTTTGGTAATTGATTAAGCAGACTTGCTGGAACATTATATCTCTATAGAAGCCTAACATGTCTTCTAAGTAATTGAGTAATTGCTGACTTTCAGAAGTTTCAGAGGGGGTGTACTCATTTATGCTGTGCACTGTATATTAATAAATATCCTGACGCATCCAAGCTTTATAATGGCAGTGAACGGATATTTAACTTAATTAATTTAACTTAAAGCGTAACTGACGTTGCGTTCTTTTTGACATGATGCACCACCCAACCCGGTAAAAAACGTCACTGCTCGCCACTGGATTTTATCTATAAATTCAAATAAAATAATTCAAATAAAATCACATACTTGTACAATATATACAAATTCTCACTAGATCAGGTTGGTACTTCACATCAGGGTGAAACAAGGTGTGTGGCTGTAGCAAACGCACAACAAATAAATTATCCAAAAGAAACACTTTATTAAAAAAAAACAACAACAACAAAAAAAAAACAACAACACAGGATTGAGGTAGAAAATGACAGAATAACACAATCACTATATACGCTACCATAAACAAGACTGCACAATGAATGGTGGAAAATAAGGGATTAAATACACAGGGAGAGTTAATGAACTAGTATAAAAAGAGGTGCGTGATTAATCAGAAACCATAGAAACAAACAAGGAATTACAACTCAGGTAAACAGAAATAGGGAAAGATGACAACATTATCAAAATTATCCCCGTTCACACATTTTCAGTCCATCAAACTGCCGTTGTCTTGTAAATGAATGGCCAAAACGCATATAAAGTTTTCCTTTTTTAATTGAAAACGGGGTCATGTAAATGGCCCCTGAAACACAAATGAACTAACATAATTAAACATAACCCTTACACAGTGTTGTGAATTAAGAATGTTTTTAAAATAATTTTCAATTGATGAATTCAAATTGAATGTAAATAAGGGATATCAACAGCCACTTGCATAAACTTAGCCACTATGTTAAGACTCTGTCTTAACAACTAGTTTGAAGTTAACCAAGGGGTAATCAGGCTTACTTTTCCAATTCCAATTAGACCAATCTACCTTTTTATGTAACTGACTTTAAAAAATTTGGACCAGTCTTGAAGAAAGGGTGTAAGAAAACTTAATTTTGAACCACAAAAGCCATATCTGTATTATGTGTTTTGCTGGTTATGGTGTGGATGTAATTACCCGTTGGCATAATTGCGCTTCAGTGTGTCAAAATACAGCTGCCAAGCAAAACGACTAATCACGTAGAGTGCACCTCCGTCAGTTTGTGCTCATGTAATTTGTCAGAGGTGGTTTGAGCTGTGACTGTGGTTGTGTCGTGACAGCCTATAAAGTCACAAAAAGACCTTGTAGTCGATACTAGTGCAGTTTGATGCTTTGTAGTAACTGTAGTGTTTATTTGTATAGCGTCTTTAAAAATGAAAATTTCACATATTGGGAATATATTTAATGCTTATTATGTATGACTGGTGCTGGTTTTATTAGTGAACCTTTAAGGAAACAACACAATGTTCTTTGAAGCATTAGCATGAAGTACAGTAATGTGTACTGTGTAATTACTTTTCTGAAACCTTTCATTTTGACTTTAATGAGATGATTCTATTTTTGTGATTGAATTGCCATCTATTTTAAGTATAGCCCAAGTGGATGATTATATTTAAGCAGACAGACAGATAGAGAGAAACCCACAATAGAGCATTAAAAATAACAAAACATTTCAAAATAAGGTCTAATACATGTACATATTAAAATATATTAAAGAAATTGAGGGTTTAATAATTGTAAACAGTGTTGAGGGTAACACATTACAAGTAACTTGAGTTATGTAATCAGATTACTTTTTCAAGTAACTAGTAAAGTAACACATTACTTTTTCAATTTAAAACAAAATATCTAAGTTACTTTTTCAAATAAGTAATGCGTTACTTTTTCACATTTATTGACTGACAGCTCTCCTGTCCCCATGTTGAGAGAAATATAGTGCAGATTATTGTATTATTGTATTATTGTTACACTTATTGTAATTCTAGACTAACATGCATTTACCCATCTTACTTGCACGAAAAAAATAAAAACAGTGAAATGCAATTTCAGAATTTTACGCAAACCTGTAATAATTAACTATATTAAATTACACAAATATACTTTATGTACTTAATCTCACTTTATTAACCAATGTTTTTGCTGCTAACATTCAATGATCTAATTTAACCATACTAATAAGAAAAATTACTTCAGATTAAATTTAAAAATAAGAGTGTTGAACTTATTTCTCTTGTATCCTTTTCTTCTTTAACCTAGAATGGCAGCACATCTGAAAGGTTTGTTTGAGCTGCGCCCTTTACTGTACATCTGTAATATGCATTTCCTTCAGCCTGAGGCTTATTCATTTCACCTTTGATGTGAAAGGGCTGAAAAATATTTGCCAAAAATATAACTTTTTTTGTTGTTATTAAAAAAACAAACAAGCAAGACCAGTCCAGGTGAGAAAAGTAACACAAAAGTAATGTAACACATTACTTTTCTTAAAAAGTAACATAACATAACATAACATAACATAACATAACATAACATAACATAATTAGTTACTTTTTTAGTAATGCAGTCTTGTAATGCATTACTTTTATAAGTAACTTTCCCCAACACTGATTGTGAATAATAATTTATTTCTATTTTAATTAATACATTTATTAATAATAAAATTATTAGGATTAATAATTAGTGTTAGGAACTTGCCATGTTCTATGCACTTCACGTACCATGTTTCTTTTGAACTTAAAATAATTTTTAAAAAGAAAGCTAAGAACTAAAATTTAGTTTCCTAAATTTGTACTGTACCATGACCATCTGGAATCATTTTGGAAAAAGGTGGGGTTTTTTTTTGGTTTTTTTTTACCTTGGAGTATGAATATATTAGGGTATACAAATATGGTCATCTTTAACTAGCATGGTATTATCATCTTATTTATTTATTTATTTAGCTGATAAAATAACCTGACAAAATAACTCTTCCTCAAGGAAAGTTCCCTTTTAAGATTTAATTGACTTAAAGAATTCTCAGGGATTTTCATTTTGCTTCCAGTGTAACCATATGTCACTGTTGATCTGTCTGGAGACTAAATGACAGTAGGTTTAGAAGATATGTGTCATATCTGATCAGAAACGAGGTCTTCACAGGGCATAACTATGCATCAATCAAGAAAAATTTACATCACTTGATCTCTTTATGTTTTTCGTCTTGTCTGGATCCATTCAGCATAGAAACCTTGTTTTGCTGTAGGTAGCAGTCGAATACATTCACATTGCAACTTAAACCCATATGATACATCATATGTATTACTACAGCTCTCACCTGAGGGTTTATTTTGGTACAACAGCACTGCCTCCCCGCTCCCATTAGTCCCAAACCTTCTCCAAGAGGGAGCGTGTTATTGAATTTACCTTTCGTAATGGCACCATGTGTAGCCCCTGCCGCAGGCGAGGATGGAACTGGATGTGATAATTACGAACACCCTAAACCCACAGACGCACCTCATAATTAAACTCTGACATTTTCACTGAACACACACACTGTTTTCCTCTGTCTTATCTCATCCCACTTGCTCTTTGTTCTCAAAATCAGCTCTAGTGATAACAAGGAAAAAACAGCAACAAAATGTTCTTTAATCCCTTTCTTGAAATTTTAATGAGCCAAGAAAATGTTTGCCATAATTCACAGAGACAAATCTACAGCTCTTAAGAACAGCCTCAAGTCATGAATTGACGGTGAATTACTGAATACAAATGTGGCACAATCATATTGTTACAGGCAATAGTTCAACCAAAAATGATCATCATTTACTCACCCTCATGTCATTCCAAACCCATATGACTTTCTTTCTTCTGTGGAACACAAAAGAAAGTAGGGTGAATTCAGGTTGATTGGGACACCTTTTCCAAGTCATCTCAATGGCAGAAAGTGTCCCAATCACCCTGAATTCACCCCTATTGTGAAGAATGTTTCATCTCTTTTGTCCTTGAAAGTCAGTGGGTCCAAAACAACATTTGACTTTCATGATATGACAGTTTTCAAAAAATCTTTTTTATATCATATAGGTCTCTCTAGGTCTTCTAGGTAATATGCTTTATCCTTTCAGCATTCAAACAGTTTTGAGTGACTAAAAAATTGTGAGAAATGACAAGGTAAGACAGATTATTTCCAAAGCAGAGGGCAGAATGATGTTTGCATGTAGCGATAAAAGGCTTTCTGTCATGGAATGTGTGAGACAACACAACACAAATAAGACACTGTGTCTGAAATTGCTTATCGGAGCAGATGCGAGTAAATTGCCTCTGAAATGTGGCGTGACCGGAAGGCTGACGCCGTCATAAGGCTGGATCAATGCCATTTCGGGTAAACATGGCAGTCTGTGGCTGTGACGTGGAAGCAATGGGTGTTGTTGCGCTCATTGACAACGTCCACTTCCTCTCGATAATGGTTGCAGCTGTGACACGCGTCCACGCCGGCCCCCTAAACTCACACAAGTGGCTTGGGGGCTCATCAAGTCTCCCAGGGACACCATTACTGCAGAGTTAGGCTGAAGAGGACCTAATGGAGACCAGGGGATGCACAGACAGGCAGTCCGTACTCTATCAATAATCCGATCTCTCATGTTTGCCCACTTCAGTCAAACTCAATTCCACCATTAGATGTAAAAAAGGCGAATATACAGGGCAGGCAACATTTGCCAGATGGTTTCGATTTCCACATCCGTCAACAATTTTAGTTGAGTAAACATAAATTGGGCTGACATTCATTCCTCTTCAATTGTATATGCAGGGAGGACTGGAGAGGGTGGGTGTGTTAGAGCGCACATGTGCCCGCCCAATCTTAGTCTCATCTCTGACCAATGGAGTCGAGGGTCACGCAGACATCAGCGCTTGAGGGCTTTTGCAGCCTTTATCGCATCATGGAGTCAACAGAGCCAAATGTATTTATGGGATCTGAGACAGTCTAACTGCGTACTTACTGCCTGACCTGACCCTGGAACAGAGGAACCTGCCATTTCTTGAACTTCTAATGAGATGAAGAAGTCCTGTTTATCAAATGTACAACCCTCAACCTTACCGATTCATTCACATAAATCAACAGACAATTTGCATTTCCTGAAGAAAATACAAAAGAATAGTGCGCCCAAGCATAAAGTTTTGTTTGTGTGTGTGTATGTGTGTAGATATAATAAGTGTAGCTATGTTTCCATCCATCTATTTTTATGTGAATTTTGGGATATTGCATAAAAAATGCTGGATGGAAACAGCAAGATGCGCATAAATTCAAGGAATTTATTGATAGAAATACATTAAAAAATCCAATTAAAAATCTGACAAAGTTTCAATAGCCTATACCTTTACCAGCAGCGATCTATTGTTAGATTTACTTAAATTGTTAGATTTACTTAAATAGATTTACTTACCTAAATTTGTTGTTACAATTACTCAAATTGTTATATTTTTGGCAGTCAAAATCTAAACAACAACAAGGAATTCATTGGTTGAATTAGTTACAGTTTTCACTAGGGGTGTAACAATATATCGTGTCACAATACACCGATCAGGCATAACATTATGACCACTGACAGGTGAGGTGAATAACACTGATTATCTCTTCATCACGGCAGCTGTTAATGTGTGGGATATATTAGACAGGAAGTGAATATTTTTTCCTCAAAGTTGATGTGTTAGAAGCAGGAAAATTGGGCAAGTGTAAGGATTTGAGCGAGTTTGACAAGGGCCAAATTGTGATGGCTAGACAACTGGCTCAGAGCATCTCCAAAACTTCAGTTCTTGTGGGGTGTTCCCGGTCTGCAGTGGTCAGTATCTATCAAAAGTGGTCCAAGGAAGGAACAGTGGCGAACCAGCAACAGGGTCATGGGCGGCCAAGGATCATTGATGCATGTGGGGAGCAAAGGCTGGTCCATGTGGTCCGATCCAAGAAGTTAATGCTGGTTCTGATAGAAAGGAGTCAGAATACACAGTGCATCACAGTTTGTTGTGTATAGGGCTGCATAGCCGCTGACCCCTGTCCACTGCCGAAAGCACCAACAGTGGGCACGTGAGCATCAGAACTGGACCACGGAGCATTGGAAGAAGGTGGCCTGGTCTGATGAATCATGCTTTCTTTTACACCACATGGATGGCCGGGTACATGTGCGTTGCTTACCTGGGGAACAAATGGCATCAGGATGCACTATGGGAAGAAGGCAAGCCGGCAGAGGCAGTGTGATGCTTTGGGCAATGTTCTGCTGGGAAACCTTGGGTCCTGCCATCCATGTGGATGTTACTTTGACACGTATTATCTACCTAAGCAATGTTGCAGACCATGTACACCTTTTCATGGAAATGGTGTTCCTTGGTGGCTGTGGTCTCTTTAGGAATGGTTTGAGGAGCACAACAATGAGTTTGAGGTGTTGACTTGGCCTCCAAATTGCCCAGATCTCAATCCAATCGAGCATCTGTGGGATGTGCTGAACAAACAAGTCCGATCCATGGAGCTCCACCTCGCAACGTACAGGACTTAAAGGATCTGCTGCTAACATCTTGGTACCAGATACCACAGCACACCTTCAGGGGTCTAGTGGAGTCTTTGCCTAGATGGGTCAGGGCTGTTTTGGCAGCAAAAGGGGGACCAACACAATATTTGGAATGCGGTCATAATATTCTGCCTTGAATATAATGTATATTAATGCAATGGGGGAATATTTGTGGGTCCTGGTAATGTCAAATGTCTTATGTGACCAGTAAAAAAGTGGCTGACATTATTTTAAATACAATTTTAAATATATCTAGTCAGTGACTGAGTGCAAACATATTCATCTAAAATAAATCTGTTTCAGTGTCAGAATCATCATGGTGTCACCATTATCCTTTGCATTGGGTTACCAGTACCAAGTCCAAGCCTATTCATTTCCACTCCCAATGTAATACAGAATTTAGAATTTTAATCAGCAGTACATTTTTGTTATCCTTTTACCATATGTCTTGGAGTACCGTAAAAATATCGTATCGTGAGTTCAGTATCATGATATATATCGAATCGTGACATGAGGGTGTCGTTACACCCCTAGTTTTCGCCATTGAAATTCAGCAATAATGAATTTACGTTAAATTCATTATTGAATAAATTCATTATTCATTATTTATGTTATGTCAAATTACTTCAATTGTTGGAATTTTCACCCATTCAAAATTCACCTGACAAAAGTTTCATTGTACTGAACAAATTACTTATGTTTTTAGAATTTTTGCCATTCAAAATCAAACTGATAACTATGAATGGCGTCATAGCATACAAAACTGTGATTGAAACTGTTTTCTTTCTTGCATTTACTTGATGCCTTGAAATCACTTTTACTAGTCATCCAAGATTGTGAAGAGCAATACTATCTGCAAAACTTCTTGCTTGGAGGACAAATTAAGATTTTAGGGACTGTCATCAACCATTGCCACATGTTTAGAGCAAACACCAAACATCCCCTCTCCTATTGACTCAGGGTGTGTTTACACAACAACAATGTACTAAACACGGGAAAAAAAAAATCTTTGTACAGATGACAATGTTATCAAAACTATCTCATTTACACGGATCTGCGAAAATGATGAAAAACGCTGTATTATGCATGCCAGACAAGTAGTTGTCGATGTCACTTTGTAAAGAAAGACTATGTGCCTGCGTAAATGTATTCTTTTACAGAGCACTTCATAGCACAACACGTCCATACCTATCCACCTTATTTTTACAGTTTACTGCACTTCGATATTCTTCTTGTTATTTCCCTACAGTGTTTTCAAAAATGTACACTTTGAAACCCGTTTTCAAAAGTTTGTGTTTTAAGGCCACCAAAACGCTGTTGTTGTGTAAATGAATGACCAAAATGTTTTTGGACCAAAAAGTTTTCCTTTTTTAGTTGAAAATGGTGTTGTGTAAACAGCCTCTCAATCAAGAGAGAGACTCTTCACTCCACACTTTTCACACAAATGATGTGATTTGCTAATATATTATCAGGCAGATGTATAGGATGCTTTCCTTGGTCATGTTTGGTTTAGGGGGTGCAGAAAAGACAGAGCGAATGACGTGGGCTATGCCACTGTCTGGCTTGTTAAAGGGCCCATTGCCTGTCACAGGTGTCTTCCTATTGTCCCTCTGCCAAAACACCACGCACATCACGCCATCTTGTTTGGAAATTACACCCTTCACAGCAAACAAGCTTCTTTGTAGCGGAAATGGATACGCTGTCAGCACTGGTTTGTATGGAGAACATGTAGCACTGGCAGTTTTATAGATCATCATGTCAAATAGAGATAGAAATGTGGCATTATCATTTGAATCATCTGTTTTTTTTTAATGCAATTGCTCTTGATGTAAATGGTGGCTATTTCACTGTGACACTGATGAGACCATAATGAGCACAGTTATTGCTTCAATGGGTGCCATTGTGTGTACCTTGTTTTGGGGAACACAATTTATCACTGCAGACACACATAAACATTAAAATGATCCGTAGATCCATTTAAATTGGATAAATGCACTAAAACGTACTCACATAGTGGCCAAAAACATTTTTTGAGAAGATGATGATAAATACAAATAGTATTTATTTCTAGTTATCTAATTTTAGCTACATTGCAAAGATTAGTGTTGTGCTTTGCCTTCTTTCAAAAATGGGTGAAAATTTTAAATATTTGCATTGTATTTTACTACCACTAGATGAAGTACCATAACTAATACAGGCATGATAACAACCATCTTACAACATGCTAACAATCACTCAACATATATTAGCAAACACATTTCCTTCAGAAAATACCTACTATTTTTTTTTTCCCCCCTAGTTTTTAGGTAAATTTTACAACTGTCAACTACTGTGTATCCAAGTTGGAACTAAAAATAGCGTCTATTTTCTTCTCCTGAGGTACTGAGAAACATCAGAAACAATATTGATATTTATATGAAACATAATTGAGAACTCCATTAAACTTTATGATCTATGAGAGAGAAACCTCTGAGAACTAAACATTTCCTCTAGGCATGACAAATGTTACCATTACACAGTCATGTTTGATTTTTTTTATGCAGGCAACAGAGCAACCGGTAAATGTCACTATGTGCCTGAGACCAGCCAGAGACAGGCCCTCAGGCGACACACCCTGTCACTTCAGTAAAGAGAGCAGCTGCATCCAGTGCCATTCAATCTATCCCTTAACCTAGGGTTTCCCAAACAGGGGTTCTGGGTTCATGAGTTCGTTAAAAGTGATTAACTAGCTTTTTTCACAGTAAATGCTGCTATTTATATAGATCAGTGGTTCCATTGCATTGCTTTTTTAAAATGTTAGACAGACGTGTTTGACCATTGTACTCGCATCTCACATCTTTTGCAGAATCTTGCGCATTACACAGCGTTCTAAAAATATGGCGCTCTAAAGTTTTTGGCTCAAGTTAAAAGAAGTTTAAAAGGTTAGTTCACCCCAAAATGAAAATTCTGCCATTAATTACTCACCCTCACACACCCGCAAAGGCTGATTTATACTTCTGCGTGGAGTGTATGGCGTAGGCTGTGTGTAGCAAGTGTAGCCTACGATGTAGCCTGACGTGCACCTCTTCAAAAATGTAATAACGCATTGATTCTACGCAGACCACAGGCGCTGTGATTGGTCTGCTAGAACCCCTCCCTCAGGTTAAAAACTGGCGCGGAGCAATCGGAGAAGAGCGAGCATTTACAACTTCCATTGGAATGAAAAAAATGCTCTGTTTCAGGGGACACATGCAGTCTACTGCAACAAAAGTCGTTACCTATTTGCCGCTTCTCTGCCACTTCTATTTGTAAGAGTCTCTGACAACGTTAGGGCTGGGTATCGTTCAAAAATTTTCGATACCGAGACGATACCGATACCTTGACTTCGATACCGATACCTAAACGATACCTTTTTCGGTACCAGTTTTATAAAATCTGTTTAAACAAGATTACATAACCTCAAAAAAATCTTTGGTTTTATATTTTAACTTTGTTGACTTTTTTTCAGACTCAAAGACTCATCTCCTGAGCCACTGCGGGGAATAAAAAAAAAGCACAAATTAACTAAATTTACCCAACACAATAAATCAGTGCAAATAGTTTTAATAAAGTTTAGTTTTCAATGCAAAAATTAAGTATGTGAGGCTCTTTTTAAATCACTCAGCAATTGTTCTTCTTCAAAAAATTAATTATTATTAACAAGATCAAAGCGGAAGTAAGAGTGACGCAAGTTCGTTGCGTCTTACCGTGAAATAAGAGTTCTGTGTCTTTATTAAAATCAACACATTAATGATTCATCTCTCATCCACCCGCAATTAATTTGAATGTTATTTTTTTATTACTTGGCCCGACCCGCAAATTATCCGCAGTATCAGGAGGACGCTGATACCTCTTTTTCAGCAGAATTGTTCGCGTTCTGGAGCCAGAGGCAGAGCCTGTGCTCGTGCAGGCGAACGAGCCTGTCACGAACCGGTCGCGTGTTTCCATAGACTTGAGGGACGAACACTGATGTAAAGCTGCTGTGTGTTGTACCTGTCCATAACTAGACTATAAAAAACATTGCGCGTTCCGCTGTTTCTGCAGGCAGTGCGACACTTTTGTTTTCTGTTAACAGTATCTGTAGTGAACCGGCTGCTCACATAACAGCCGTTTCTCACCCGTCCATTCGGAGATAAACTGAAAACGAAACCGTTGATTCAATCGCCCTCTCGCACATAGGGTCTCTCTCGCGCGTATAGTTTTATATATTTAGATATAAATAACAATGTAGCGCAACGTTACTTGCTCCTCAACGAGACAGCGAAAGCATTTCTCCGCCCCTCTCCTCGGCTCCATTCTGAGGTACCGAAATTTGGTACCGAATGACAAGACACTTTTCGATACTCGATAGTATCGAGGCAGTTCGATCGGTACCTAAAAAGTATCGAGTTCGGTACCCAGCCCTAGACAACGTACATTCTTCTTTTTGCCTTGATACTCAACATTACTGCGGACACTGCCTACTAGTGGTCTGCATGCACGTCAACGCGGACAACGACGCTGAAGTATAAATGAAAACAGACGCCTAGCCTACCGCACAGAGCCTACAGCGTAGGTCTGACGCAGAAGTATAAATCAGCCTTAAGACCTTCGTTCATCTTCAGAACACAAATGAAGATATTTTGGATGACAGAATGCTGTCAGATTTCCTTCCATTTACTGCCTTTGTAACTACCATATTGACACTTCAAAAACTCCATAAAGAGATCAGAAAACAAATCCATATATATATTGAGCGGTTTAGTTTTCTGAAGAGAATCGATCACTTGTTTTGATGAACAAATTTAATTTAGTCTTTTACTGGCATTGTTCAGTGAACAAGATGCGCAGACCGATCGGTGTATGATATCAAAGTACCGCGAGGGCGATTCAAAAGCATGAGGAGTTGTACGCTCTCCAAACGCTCTTGTGGTACTTTGATGTCATATGCCGATCGGCAGTACCGTCGCAAGGGCTGTGCCAAGTGTGCGACCGCACAGGGCCTCGCGCCTCTAGAGGGCCTCGCTCCTGGCCTGCATTTTATGTAGTTTATGTCTATTTTTTTATTAGTTTTCCACCAAACATCGATAATAAATAAAATTCCTCTGTCTCGCAATTATGTATCAAGGCCACATGAAAAGAAATCTGCAAATAATTATTAATTTTCAAATTTCGATATTACGTTCTGCATGCTCGCACCACTATGAGCTGCTCACTCTGTGAGGAAAAAATGTCGGGTGCTGCACGAGAGCGCGACCGATTTCGTAAACACGAGTCAGGGTGGCGAGAAACGGAAACGAATTAAAAAGAAAGAAGAATTTCAGAAGTCACTGAGAGGATCGAGGATAAATTTGTCAATGCCAATACTAGGGCTGTGACGGTGGCAACTTTTTACTACCGCGGTGGTAAATCACCAACAACCGCCGGTGTCGCGGTGGTGGGGGAAAGGGAAAGGGAAAACTTACAGGATAAGCAAATAGGCGTAGGCTATGCATTTATAGCCTACTATGAAAAGAAAGTTGATCAAAGACTAGCTGCGTCACTTTCAGTTTTCATCTTGAACTCGTCACGGATTGTGAGTGAATGCGATCATCCTTTCCTCTTTACTACTGTACAGAACGAAATAAACATGAATGAAAATAAAAAAATGTTGAAAGATACAGTAGTTTACCGAACGTCAGTTCAATCAGTGTTGCAAACAATGTCACGTAACATTATACCTCAGAAAAGCCATTCGTTGACCATTAACTTAGTCAGCAAGAAAAATAACAAAACTTAATTATGTAAGTAAGCATAAGTAACTTTAATATTATACAGTTTACTTAAACTGGGTGCTCGTCTGTGTGTAATCCATCAAGCGCATCGTTTTCATTTAATTCTGGAGACTGAACTCGCGCTCTGCTGCCACACTGGAGCGCGCTCACCACCTACTGGACAGGGGTGGGAATTACAAGCTTACATACAAACTACATAATCTGTCAAAATGACGGACGGACTGCAGATTTTTTTCCGTCACTGCTAAAAAAAATTCCATCAAAGACGGAAAATTTTCAGTTAACGCGATCTCTGAGATATATAAATATGTATTATATATGACGTCACACTACCGCCGGTGACGCTCCACGACCGCGGTGGCGCGGTTGTCATGCCTACCGTCACAGCCCTAGCCAATACTGCGACTACAAGCAACACAACCTACATCACTGAGGCTAACCAGGCCACCGGGTTGCAACAAGATGAAGTTCAAGGTGAGGCATAAATTCAACAAGTGGCCGTGGTGACTAAAATATATAATCCGGCATACAAGGGTGAGCGATGTGCTGGTAGACACGATTAAACAGTAGAAATGTGTCAACTGATAACGATTTAATAGGCTGTTTTAGACTATCTAGTGATAGACTATCTAATCTAGTGATGCAAACTACTCAACTTTCTATGAAATTTCGCCGTTTTGAATTTAAATTATGCCATAATGATTCATGTAAATCATAAATGAATGTGACAAGAAACGTTTGCGTTTTCACTATTGGATGAATAAGAGTGAATGTTTGCACATTTTAAAATAAAATATTTTTAAATGATTACCTCATAACTACAATTAGACCTAGATCTTATTTTACCATTCTTATTTAGGCTAGTTATTATTCCCTAAGATCACTTTTAATTATTGTTGTTGTTGTTGTTGTTATCATTATGCCATATAGGCTAGATCGCACAATAGCCTACTACCACACACGTCAAGATTGTATACAGAGTTTTACTCACTCCATTTTAAATTCTAATTGCAGCATCTGAAATAGGTCAAATCACTTTTTTACAGATGCGCGAAAGTTGGATTCGTTACTATAGCAATACCCGCACACATGCACGCAAATCAATTGCAGAGGGCCTCGCAAGTCAACTTCGCACAGGGCCTCGCACCCCCCTTGCGACGGCCCTGCCGATCGGTCTGTGCAGCACTGATGCTTCTCAAACAAGCCTGTAACTAAACTGCCAGCAGGAAATGTTCGAGCGGCTCTCTTATGATACCAACAGAGGGCATCACTGACTTACAGCCAAAACATCAACCTAAAATCACCCGGTTTTCAGTATCAGTCGCACATGAATGTATACATTAATTGATACTTCGAACATTATCTGTTATGTTTATTGTCTTTTCAGGCAGCCAAGCGATATATAGAAATCGCTAAGATTTGTCTGCTGCACACTGCTGACTGAACTAGCACAAAATAGATTTCATATGCATGGAATTATGCAGGAAATATTAAGCATAAACATATATCTGGGATTAGCAGAAATTGATTCAAATATACATGAAATATTACAAAACATACAATCCCCTATTAATAAATTGCACTAAAAGTTTTACAGTGCATCATCTTGCTTGGTGCGATGGTATAAATGCTTTGAAATAAAGATCAGTGGTGGAACCCCTAATTTAACCTAACTGAGCTTGAATTAGCATTAGCATAATGAAGCACAATACAGTGATTTATATGTCACTTGAAAAACAACATCAGAATACACAGCTAATTATAAAAATAAATAGCGAAATATGCTTTTTCATTCCAAATGTTGTAGTTACAGAGTCTACCAGGAGGGGCTAGCTGCTAAAGCTAACCAGCCACCTCTGACCCATTGTAGCAAGAGGTAACTCCTTCATTTTGTCTTGTCCATCAAGTCCCAAATATTGCAATTTTAGTGTGTGCTGCTTGTGTTTTAGCAATTTATTGTACTATGATATATGTAAGCATTCAGTAGATTGATTTCCAAAATCAAGTTAGGCAAATTTCTGCATAAAATCTGAAAAATCTAATAATTTGTCAAAAATAATTAAATGCATAGTGATTGATGTTAGAAATGTTGTTAGGTTTATTATTACTTTCACTACCAATTACAGATAATTTGACTTGTCAATCAAGGATACAAATCTGCAAGTCTGGTGTCTGACCTATTGTTCTCTTCATGTTGATAGTAGTTTGAAACCCTCCTGTGGTGCAATATGGAACAACAATACAAATATGTCTTGTCTATCCGGAAACATATTGAATTCTTTTTTTTTTTTTTTCTCAAGCAATTCCTACAACATATATTTTTAATTACATTTCAATATTTAATGTTACATTATATATTAAAAAGGTGCTTAGCATTTTAGGCGATTTTTTTTTTTCTATCTGAAACTAAGAAACATCTGTAAGCAGCAAAACACAAAAAGGAATAATTATGCCATGCATTTATAGTAAACCTACAGTATATAAACCAGATATTTATTTTGGATATTAAAAGATGTTTATGCAAATAAACCTAAACCAAACTGTTGGACAGAAATAGGATAGAGTGTGGGAAAACTCCCCCTACTGTTTTTCCCAAAATAACCACTAGATCAAGTCAAGATACATTTTTTTGCAACTATGGACTACACTGACAAGAGTGAAGTATTTACAGTGAAGCTTAAACTGGTGACGTAGGCTACCTGTAAGAAAACAGATTTCATGTAAATTATCTAATTTTCAGCAGTAAGAAAAGAAGTATTTTAAAGCTTGTTGTTTGAACATTGCAGTTATATGCGATATGAGAATAGTAAGGCCTGTAGATAGGGAGTACGTGTTATTTAAGCAAAATATAATTATATTTTGAGAATGACAACATTTTTTCAATGTAATCTAACTAGGTGGTTGAATAAAAATATTTGGACTTTATATTTAAAAATCAGAGGTGTAAAGTTCTTGAGTAAATGCAATTAGTTTCTGTACTTGAGTATCTTTTTGGCTACTTTGTAGTTGTACTGAGTTTCAAAGATATTAGCAACTTTTACTCTCTACTTGACTACATTTTTGAGCAAGTAAATGTACTTTTTACTCCACTACATTTGTGATGAGTTATGCAATTACAAATTACATTTTTCATGGCAGCTAACTTTTTCTGCAGCAGTTTGTTTCTGCTATAAAGAAGTGATATCGCCATCTAAGAGCATTGAAGGTACAATATATTGTGCATTTTGCCTTTACTCACCCAAAACTTGTCAACAAGGATACTTTACATGAATGTGAGTGCATTAGTAGGCAGTTGCTGATCGCAGGTGTTTGATTTAGGCTATCAGATGAGGAAATGACTGCAGCTGGTGAGGAGGCTCAAACCAGCACATACAGTAGGCTTTGACTACTTAATTTTACTTAACTTTGTTTTATTTATCCGTTATATTGACAAGACAGTTTTGCAGGATATTGGTTTACTTATGACCTTTTTGTGCACTTGAGCTTAACTGAGACTTGAGAGTTTGTAGATGTTTAAAAGGTTGTTGTGTTGACCTTGATTTATTGCAACATTGAGGTGTTCAGTTTTATTTTGATTTTAGAAAATAAACTTGATTTCTTATCTTACAAATCAATTGTTTCTTATTTTCACTGGCATGTCTCTCAGGACTAGTACATCTCTGAGCCTTCATTCAGCATGAGTAAAATACTCTACTGTTAAAATCAGATACTTTAAGACTTTTACTCAAGTCGTATTGGAATTTTCTTTACTTGTAACTTGTAGTGGAGTCATTTTCGATGTAAGGTATCAGTACTTTTACTCAAGTATGGTTTTCAGGTATTCTTTACTCTGTAAAAAATGACCTCAAGATAGCATCAGGTAGCTAGTTAGCTAGCCAGTTATCATCAAATATTACAATATTTTTCAAATAAGATATTATAATTTTGTAAATCATAATTATTGAGTATATTCTTTTAAATATTAATTTACTGATTTTGCTGTAAATGTATGAAGCAACTTGCTTTGTCAGACTAGGGGCATTTTACCCCACCTGTGGAGGCATTTTACCCAAAATGTATGTATTTTTTTTTTGTTACAAATCTAATAACATGAAATCTCTGACGTTTTTCATACTTGGTTTATGATTTATGTCATTGTCACTAAAATTATTATATCTATAGGCTATTGTTTCACAAAAATAAATGACCGTACCCTATGCATGGCCGCTAGAGGACGCACCACGACAACTCACTGCCTGCAGATATGAAATTCATTTAAATATGTTTAATATTGAGTATTTTTTATAAAATGTATATATTTATAATATTCTAAAAATGTTTGTTATTGTTTATAAGATAATATGCTCATAATATCTTAATCATAGCCTATCATTCATTGTATTGTAGCTTAATAATAATAATAATAATAGCAATCGTAGACTATATATATTTATAACTTATTTTAAATGAACATTTAAATATTTACATATTGATTTAACAGCTCTTTTGATTCTTACGCTGAGCTGTGAACCGCGCGCGTGCACGCGCTCTCTCACACACGCGCGCTCTCGTGTTCTTCTCATGCACTGATCACACAGAGTTGAACTGGAGTCTCGTCTGTCCACGTTGAGCGGCTTCATTATGAACACAGATTATTTTTAAATAACAGCCTGTGCAGCGCAGAGCGTCTGTTTTCAAAGGTAAAAGATTTCATATAATGCTGTTTTTATTTTAGTTCAGTTTGTTGATAGTTGTTTTGTCGGCCAATGCTTTACTGTCGCGTCTGTGCGTGAAAACAACTTAAGCTCTCAGATAAAAGTCAATTGATCTGTCTGAAGTCAGATAAAGTCTTGTTTTCAAAGTGTTTATTTTGTCTAGAAGCTAGAATAGCTTGGTCTTGTTTTTAGAGTAGCCAGTTCACAACTGAAAGTGGACCCTAAATAAACTTCATGTGGCTTTAGTTGTTGATTCTACTGAAACCCATTGATGTTGATATGACTTTAGACACTTTTATCTATTACATTTCACATAGAGAGATCATATTAGATATCTATATGAATTGTAGGGTATCAGTCATTTGTGTCTTTTTGAGAGCTTTCATTTTCATTGTTACATTTTGGATCTACAGTAAATAAATCCATCCAGGGTCACGTGTCAGCTTTTTCAACATTTTAATTGTACTATATTAAAGTGTATTACTATTTAACAAATGTGACATGATTTCAGCATAGAAACATGAACGTAAAGTGCTTTAGTTTCAATTCACACTATGCCAGACTACCGTTTTAACATTTTAAACGTGAATCATTGCTGGTGGCTCCCATGAGATACACTGTTTCGTGTTGAAACCTTGAACTTCAGAAGGACAGGATGCATTGTGGTCACCAGCCTACTTCCTTACCTTCTTTCAGAGTGCGAGGCGTGGCCCACGCTGGTTTCCACTTGAGTAGACCGCTCTTGTGTTTAATATCAAACACCTAGACATATCCTTAAATCTACCGTGTTTACAGAAGTCAGTGGATTAGATGTTCTTTTTGAGTTACTAAAATACATTTAGAGGAAGTGAGAGCATACAACAGCTCGAGCATGTGTTTCTGTTTCTGAAAGCCTCCTGTGAGAACTAATGAACCACAATCTCACTGACATGTGTGGCCTGCTGCACATATGTGTATCCTCAAAAAGAGGCTGTGTGTTGGAGACACTTGTTGTGCCTTACATCATAAAATGTTGCTTTGTCTTCTTGTTGGAATGTTAAGTGTTTATGGCCACTGAAATATGACATTTGATCATGATGAGCACAGACTGATGGTTTGCATTATGCATGTAAGCAATACACTATTAGATCATCTGGGAAGAAACTAACATGTTGCAGCCTGTCATTTAATTATAGGCTTGTGGCTTCTTTTTGTCCTGCCGCTGCTAGAACACTGTGGTTTAAAAGTGAAGTCACTTTTTTCTCTTCATAATTAAGTTGGACATATAAACTAAAACTAAAATACTAGCCAAAATTTAGACTGTATCTTCTCCTAGAGCATTAAAGCTACAGCCACCAAACTCAGGTCAGATCTTCAGACTGTTCTGACTCGGGTTGCTATATCTTTTCAAACTGATCCGACTTATGGTTTTCCTAAAAATTAAAATTAAATATCATAAAAAATCCCATTAACTTACATTGAGGGGGTCAAAACTCTATCTATCTTACAATTTCTTTCAAACTTCAAGCTTTTAAAACTACTTCAAACTTTCTGGCTAGGCTTTTTCAAGCCAACTTAAAGGGTTAGTTTACCCAAAAATGAAAATAATGTCATTAATTACTCACCCTCATGCCGTTCCACACCTTCGTTCATCTTCGGAACACAAATTAAGATATTGTTGAAATCCGATGGCTCAGTGAGGCCTGCATTGACGGCAATGACATCAAGATCCATTAATGTACTAAAAACACATCTAAATCGGTTCATGTGAGTACAGTGGTTCAATATTAATATTATAAAGCGACGAGAATATTTTTGGTGCACCAAAAAACGACTTATATAGTGATGGCTGATTTCAAAACACTACTTCACAAAGCTTTGGAGCATAAATGAATCAGTGTATCGAATCATGATTCGGATCACGTGTCAAACTGCCAAACTGCTGAAATCATGTGACTTTGGCGCTCCGAACCGCTGATTCGACACAAATGATTCACAATGCTCCGAAGCTTCCTGAAGCAGTGTATTGAAATCGGCCATCACTATATAAGTCGTTATTTTTTTTTTTTTTTGGTGCACCAAAAATATTCTCCTCGCTTTATAATATTAATATTGAACCACTGTACTCACATGAACTGATTTAAATGTGTTTTTAGTACATTAATGGATCTTGAGAGAGGAAATGTCATTGCTGGCTATGCAGGCCTCACTGAGCCATCGGATTTCAACAAAAATATCTTAATTTGCGTTCCAAAGATTAACAATCAAAATTGACCCTGTTTACTTTGCTAGCGCATATTACTAGTCTTGTGGTGAACAATTAATCCATGCAAGTTAATACACAGAAAAACAATTTTTGTCATGGTTAATCAAAATCTGAAAAGTTACTTTCGTCCTGGAATGGCGTTCTTTCTCTGATGATGTCAGTTTGACGGCTTGGGTTAAAAACACTTAAAACGCTCCCCTCCAACCATTAGTCTGCTAACCTTTTACAGTTGCTGAGACATCTACATCTGTCAAACTTTCAGCATTTGTAACACATCTGCACAAAACATTTAGCATTTCTGTAGGTTCTTCCACCAGCTAAGAGTTCTTCTGTAGTGTTATTGGTGCTCTACCATTTTTCACTTTAGTGGATTGGATGATAACACTGTAAAAAGGTTGTGACATTAAGATACGTTCCAGGCACTCTTACGTTCTTCAGAAATAGCCTACCTCACACCTTTCATTTAGTATCCATTCCAGGGTTGAGAAGGCCACTTGAGTTTTCCCTGGGGAAGAGTCCGGGGGGAAACTGGGTTCATAGGAAATGGGCTGAGCTATTTTAACAGAACATTACTATTGTTGATTTGCTAGACTTAGGCAACAAACAATGAACATGTTTTTCATTGTTTTTAGCAACCAGGCATACATAGTCTGATCCATTAATTAAAATAATAAAGTCTATTTTCAATGCATTAAAAAGGCTAATTCACCTGAAAGGAGTAGCTTATACAAATAAATAACATTTAAATAAAAACAATTATTATTGTTTATTCCTTTTTTTCTGTAATGAATTGCTCTGGAATTGGTTGTATTCTGGCTTATGCACAGAAGTTTAGGATGTATTGGCATGTAATAAGGCTTATCAAGTTTAGTTATATTTTTAACTGTTTGTTTCTCAGAGATATTTCATAGTATCTATCATATGCTAAACGGCTGATTGTTTGAGTAGTTTTTGGCATTGTATCAGAGAAGTTATGTCACAGTATTGGACTGCAAATAGTCCAAACTTGTTCTCTGCACAGCTCAGAAGATCCATGGTATACAAACGATAATCTTGCATGAGCTCTTACAAAGAAAACACCCATTTATTTATTATACGTGTATTTTAATTTATTGAGTCTTGAGTTTCGGTGAGATTTCTGTAGTTTGGCTTTGCAACTTCAAACTATGTGGTCGGACTGAGAGAACGTCAAGCCTAATGTGAAACTGATAGCTAAATCTTCACTTTTATACACAGTTTATTAAATATAACCTACATGGGGAAGTTCAAGTATTACTGGAAGTTCTGTTCTCAAAACTAACCCAAAGCTGTCCATGAATGGTGACTGTTCGCACGTTCATGTAAACTGTAGTTCGTCTCTGCTGTATATTGCTCTTGTTGGTTGTTGCATATTGGCTTCTGCCAGTAAAAACAGCTGAACTGAGCACAGATCAGTGTTAAGGATCTTTCTCCATCAGCACCTTTTCATAACCCTTCTGCCACTGACCTGTGATTAACTGAATTCACGCTCCTACTGTGCAAACAGCAGCCTGTTGGCGGTGACACACCTGTACCTCCTTTGGCTGAACATCACACGGCATTTTCAACAGGATCCTGTGGATTTAGAGTTGGCATTTAGTTTTAAAGAAGCAGAATGATGCACAATTTAGTTGTATAATTGAAAATGAAAACTTCCAAGTCTTTTTATTCCATTAGTTTGATGCTGCGGTGTCAAAAATGGGTAAAACCATATCCCAAAAATTAAACTTGGGCATAATAAAGTAGTTTCACTAAGACAATGAGCTTCTCAGATAATTACTAAGATTGTGCCACCAGTTTTGTCTGAAACATCAAAGAAAAATGTCTGCGCACTTATAATTGCAAGCATGTGGTTATTTGTTAAGAGCTGTGGGTGACCTCTGTGTATTTAGTTTCATGAGAAAATTGAAACGCAGCTTTAGCTTAACCTTCGCTTGAATAGTTTGGAGTCCAAGTCACAAAATCACGTTAAACCATTTATTGCTTTGTCCAAAAGGATAGACTTTTAAGCAGACAATCCTACTAGTAGTGGCCCACATTTTTGATCCCGTGATTTCTGTCAAGCCATTAGTTCCCCGACTCATAGACTGCGGTAAATAAATTATGCTTGGATCTCTTGCTAGCTTTGACCTGTTTTCCCTGTCAGCTTATAGGAGACGTAATGTTTCTCAAACAAGCCTTTCCCTTTAGCAGTAACAGAAATGAAGATGTTTTGGCTCAAGATCAAGTCTTAAGACAGATTTGTTTACTGTGGCATATTTGACTTCTCACGAGGGTGGTGGTTACATGGAGAAAGCATTAGGATAGTGCTATTCCTTCCCTACCATAGACAACAAGGTGTAAAACAAAAATTCTGTCACTATTTACTCTCACCCTCATGTTACAAATCTGTATGATTTTAGTTATTCGACAGAACACAAAAGGAGGAATGCTGAATAATGTACTATGGCCACTAATTTTCAAATAACATTTCTATTTTTGTGATCCACAGAATAACTACAGTCTCATTGAGTAAATGATGATAAAATTGTCATTTTTCAGTGAATTATCCCTATCACATGGCATTTTCAACAGGATCCAACTGTGGATTTAGAGTTGGCATTTAGTTTTAAAGAAGCAGAATGATGCACAATTTAGTTGTGTAATTGAAAATGAAAACTTCCAAGTTTTAAATTATCCCTTTAATAACTTTAGCGACCAAAGAACATCCAGCTCACATATCGATTAAGGCGCTTAAAACAATGACAGAAAAAAATTTGCATGGTACAAACCTTTAGGGGTAAAGGTAAAATGTTTGCACGTTTTCTGAGAGTGAAGAAAAGTTTGAAAGGGAAACTTGGGTTTCCATTTATATGATCTAATGTTTTGAATAGGACAGGTGGTTAAACAGAGAAAGGTGCCCATGTGTCTCAGCAGAGCAGTTGTCTGGTGAACTGTAGACTCTGTAAGAGTCCCACCTGTCCACAGAGAATGTGAACTAACAGACCTCACTAGTTTTCAACACATGGTGGCGAGTATCAGCTGCGACATTCCTGCCCTGTCCATGTCCTATTCTATGCTGTCCAACTTCTTTGGCCACCTTGCAGATCCCAAAATTGACTTGCTGCTTAACTTTATAGCAATTCTGTCAAAGCTTGGTTTTTTGTATGAATCTGACAAGAGATCCATACATTGGGAAAAGGCTGAACTGCTGGCCTGCACAGCAAAGTGTGATAGTTGTAGTGTTGTCAAAAGTACCGACTTCGCTACCAAGTTGGTACTGAAATTTAAAAAATGTGACGATAACAGCATTTCCCCCTAGCATTTTGAGAGCTGTTGAGCAGATTTTTAAACACCTTTGATTGGCCATTGTGTTCACATGCTTAACAGATATGTCTGTGATTGGCCTCAATGATCAACGCTTCAAAAACATTGTAAATAGACATCTTTGATGCTCTTCACCGAGCGCTTATGTCCATCTATCAGCGAATATATTAGGGATCTGCTGATAGACGGATACAGTAATAGACGCCTGCTTTCAAACGCTCCCGTGTTTATCTGTGTAAGCGCTCGGTGAAGAGTGTCAAATATGTCTATTTACAACATGTTTTTGAAGTGTTGATCATTGTAGCCGATCAGAAACATATCTGTTGACTGCGTGAACAGAATGGCCAATCAGATGTGTTTAAGAATCAACAAAGAAGTTTAAGAAGTCAGTACTTTTGTTGGAATTTTCCATGTGATTTCAGTCCTGGTCTTGCATGTTGCATGAGTTTGTCCAGCACCTTTCCTGACAAGACTGTTAGACTGAAAAAAAAACCGAGTGTCTGAACAATTAGCTGACATAACAGCACTTGTCTGTTTTAGGCTCATGATGAATGTCCAACCTCAACTCACATGTGTGTCTGTCAGCTTCAGGCAGAACTTGGATGAATGTTGTAATATTGGTGGAATGTGTATGCCTCGGATCATTTTCATGCGTTTAAGCCAAACAGACAGGAAGGTGGATCTGTAGAGGACTAGTAATGTCAGCAACATTCAGGGACATGTTTCCACGCATCTGGATGAGCCCATTTGCTCAAATGTTTGTTTTGTTTCTTTTTCAGATTTTGAGATGAAGAAGGACATTGATACGCTAATAGCTGAAGAACGGGCTGAAATCATCGAAAAATATGAGAAGGCAAGTTACATCCTTTTAGTTGTCCACTTTCTGACTTTCAATAGTTGTTGAAACTTGATGTCCAGACAAGAGGAAACTGGTTAATAAATGTCCCTCAACTTTCAGCAACATGAACAACAAAGGCACACTGACAAAGTAGCACAAGTAAAGTAGTACGTAGTCATTAAATCAGATGTTGCAGTACGTACATGAACATTCCTCTTGGAGAGGCCAAGATTTGGGGTACGGCACTGCTTGGAGTAACCTAGGGTTAAGTGTTTTGCTCAAGGGAATGATTGTGATAACTCATGGATCAACTATCCCAGATATTTAACCACTAGACTACACCACCCAAAAAGTTGCTGCAATTTGCTGATCTTGGCAAGGAAAAACTTTCCTTAGAGATGCTGCACACAACTGATGTAAGAAAAGCTATGAAAAGGCTGATGTATAATATGTGGGTAAAGGTAGTTTGGGTTCATATTGTGGTATATCTGCCTTGCTGTCCAGTCATGACTTCACAGACAGTGGCTTTGTATGAATGTACAACCTAAGGAAATGATTCAGACATGCTTTAGAGGCAAAAATCACATGTCTAATGATCTAAAACAAATTAAAATTCAAAACTGCTCCAGGTGTGTGTGTGTGCACTTGGATGGGTGAAATGCAGTGCACAAATTCCGAGTATGGGACACCCAACACCATACTTGGCTACATGTCAAGTCACTTTCAAATTAGATTTAAAGTACACATGAAATCAAAATTTAGTTTTTTTTTGGCTTTTAGTATGAATATGTTAGCCTTAAGGTTATCTATAAGCTAGTTTGTTCCAAAACAATGACAAAATTCGCATTTAGAAAATATAAGCTTTCAAAACTTAGTCTCTCACTTCAGTCCAATATGGATCAATGATTTTGATGACATCACCCTGCACTTCAGCTTCTCATCCGATCTTCTGTCCAATCAAATGCTCTCTTGAATTTAAAGTGCCCCGCCCCCTAAATTATAAATAGACGCTGAAGTTGTGGCTGAAATTGGTCACTACATGGTGAATGGCACATAGTGCTCTATATAAGGGATGGGGAGCGATTCAGACAGTGTAAAGATGGAGAAATGGTTAGACAGACTCGGGATCAGAAACAGTGCTGACTAGTAACTTGAGTTACGTAATCAGATTACTTTTTTCAAGTAACTAGTAAAGTAATGCTTAACTTTAAATCTACAACAAAATATTTGAGTTACTTTTTCAAATTAGTAACGCAAGTTGCTTTGTTTTCCCATGTATTTACTGACAGCTCTCCTTTCCACATGTTGAGAGAAATCGAGAGTAAGTGCAAAGCGTCATGTGTAAACATGATGGTTATTGTAGTTCTATGAACATTTACTCATCTCACTTGCACAAAATCAGTATTCCTCAAAATAAATAAAAACAGTGAAATGCAATCTCAGAATATTGCACAAACCTGCAATAATTAAATGTATTAAATTAAAAAAATATACTTTATGTATTTAATCTTAATTTATTAACCAATGTCTTTTTACTTCACTGACCTTCGATGATCCAATTCAACCATAGTAATAAGCAAAAATGACTTTAGAAAAACGTGAAAAATGTGATCAGCCTGAGGCTTATTTTTCACTTTTGGTGTGAAAGGGCCTTTACATTTACCAAAAACAGAACTTTTTTTGTTATTTATTTAAAAAAAAAAAAAAAAAAGCAAGCTCAGCCATGTGAGGAAAAAGTAACACAAAAGTAATGTAATGCATTACTTTCCATTTAAAAGTAACTAAGTAACGTAATTAGTTAATTTTTTTTTAGGGAGTAACGCAATTTTGTAATGCATTACTTTTTAAAAAATAACTTTCCCCAACACTGCTGACGAGTGGAAGAGATAACAATGGTGGCGCCATGCACGAACATAACTTACACACTTCAAAATACACATCCTCAGCATGATTATGATCACTGTTTTGCTTTTAGTAACAGTTTCAATCTAAAAGGGGAATCTACTAGGCTGCGTGGCTGTCATAAGCTGTCATAAGCTGTCAAATGTGGCGAATGCCGAACTCAATGGCTCTAGGCAAACTGTGATATAAACAAACCGCTATTGGCCATTTTAAAAAAGGGGAGGAGCTGCTTGATATGTCCCACTCTGTCTTCCTGTTTGTGGAAATTACATCAGCACATTGAATAATGCTGTGCATTTCAGGGCACTTCAGTGTAATAAAACCAAGTTCAAAAGCTTTTGATAAAACCTAATATATGTTGTGACCACAATGTGTTCTTAAAAGTAGCGTTTCTTTTGCTCCTCTCTAGAGATCGACCGATATATCGATTTACTGATATTTTCCCCGATATTTAAGCATTTTACCATAATCGGATATCGGTTTTGTAATATCGTATTTACCAATAAACACCGCCATCTTGTGGGTGTTTTGAGAATTGCGCACTGGATCGCATACATTACAGCGCATTTGAGTGGAGACGAGACAACGCCGTGCACAGGTAAAGTATACTTACCTGCTTTTGTTGTAATTAGTAAACTTTATTTAACATAACAGCAATTAATGCACAAATTAGATGTTATATAAATGCCTGAAATGTAGCTAGTTTATGCAACATGTCTCTAAGAAAGAGACAAGCTCACGTAAGATAATCCGTCTCAAGTAAGTCTTGTCCCAATAAAGATGTAACTTTGCATGAATTAAATAATACAGCCATTAATGAGCACATGTTAGAAATAAAAGTGCTGAATTTAATTCTTTCGTTGTTGTCTATGCTCATCATTAGTCTCGTGAAGTCGTCTGCATTTTGCTGTTCCCTCAGCACTTTGTCAGCAGATATTTCATAATCTAGAATGACAAAAACATTATTAATAATTCTGATATAACATACCAGTTGAGAAATGCAATAAAATACAATGTTTTGTTTGTTATATTCCAATATTCCAGAGAATGGTTTGTTAAATGGTTTGTTCAGTTCAGTGGTGTTGTAATCGTCAAAAACAGAAGTATAACAGTAAATAAATTTCGGTTCTGCATATCGTTTATCTGGGCACATAAACACACAAATTATCTGTATCGGTTCTAAAAAATAAATATCGGTCAATCACTACTTCTCTCCATCGGATGCCTTTTTTTAAATTGTGTTTGAACTGACATGGGGTTGTGGGATATCATGGGCACTGAAGGTATATCAATGCTGCCTTTAAAAATGTGTCCATAAAAAGGCCATAACTTAGTAGACAGGATGTTATATGCACATTGGATCCAGACAAGCCTTAGTGCCTTCGAAACTTCCATATACAGCTTGCGAAGGCAGCAAGTTTTAGCTTTCTACAGCCAAAATCTTTTGAGGAGGAAGCGTCTTGATGGACAACATCTGGATGTCATGCTTACATTGCTGCTACAACACTGACTACAGTCTGGATGGAAATTCTCAGCATACTTCGGATACCTTTTTAGATAAGTTTTATGAAGCTTATACAGATAAGGTATTCGGAATATACAGAGAAATATATCAGTCTGTTAGAATAAATTGTGGATTCTTTGAGTTTATAGTTTCATCCCTATTTATTTTGGATATCTGGATTGTTCCAAACAGAAAGTTTCAAATGTTTTTCTTGACTTTTACTTTAAGTCATCGTGTTGTTATTTGAGTTACTTGGTTTGAGGGTCTTTTGCCTTTGCTCCAGATTCTCAGTTTGTTTGTTTGGCTGGTTGCAGGGCAGGCAGGAGGGTGTGCACATCAAGCCCTGGGAGGATGCGGACTACAGCATCTACAAGGTCACAGACCGTTTCGGTTTCCTGCAGTAAGTCTCGCCTGTCCTGGCAGTTACCACACAGTCTAACAAGATGACGACCTCTGTGCTCATTTGAAGATGTTAATTGCTCAACTGTGTT
Organism: Ancherythroculter nigrocauda; assembly: GCA_036281575.1. Classification (NCBI taxonomy): domain Eukaryota; kingdom Metazoa; phylum Chordata; class Actinopteri; order Cypriniformes; family Xenocyprididae; genus Ancherythroculter; species Ancherythroculter nigrocauda. The sequence goes on from VTFQ01000015.1 coordinate 11,183,946, forward strand.
GTCAAGTATATGTGCAAACTTTTACGCCTGACTGTAACCTTTAGAACAGCGTTGTCAGGATTGTGTTTCATAAGTCTACAGTAAAATCTTCCAGTGACGCTTCCGAATTTTTAAATACAGATTTAACAACCGTTTCCCCTTTATACTTTCTTTCCAGTGAAGAGGAACTGCCAACACCATCCGCAGTGGAGGAGAAGGTGACATTAGCATATCTGCTTTCCTTGCACCTGCAATCCCTGTTAAATCTTCTATGGCAAAATTCAGTTTAACCCATTGAATTATGGTGTCTACTATAGTTGACACCATAGTATATCCTCTTTGTTTTACTTGCATTTTTAAATTTAAGACTAAAGTTCAGTATGCTCTTTCCCTAGTACAAACTCCAGGAGGTCGAAAGAGAGGAAAAATGGGTTAAGATGGTGAAAAAGTGGGAAAAGTACCACAACAGTGAAAAGGTAACTTATAATGCCCAGTTTCACAGACAAGGCTTAAACCTAGTCCCAGACTAAAATGCATGTTTGAGCTGTCTTGCACCGATATATCTTAAAATATGTTAGTGCCATTGTTTTGTCTCAAGATGCACACCAGCATCTAAGGCATGTTTATAAAAGCTACTTAAATGTCCTAATTAAGGTGACCTATTATGCAAAATTCACTTTTACATGGTGTTTGATCATAAATGTGTGTTGGCAGTGTGTGTCTACACAACCACCCTATAATGATAAAAATCCACCCACTCCTTTTTTTAATCCTCGTAAATCATAAGCAGTGTCTGAGAACAAGCCGTTAGCAGATTCTGTACAAATTAGGGGTGTAACGGTACATGTATTCTTACCGAACATTTGCCGTATGTGTCTTTCGGTTCGGTACACGTGTACCGACGAGTACAGAGTTGTAGCCCATTAACCACTTTTAACCACCAATAATCGCATTAAGCTCTGTTTTGTTACTTTCAATAAGAAACGCAGTCTCATTCCTCAAATTCTGTCCATTTTATCATGAAATTCAAACAATATGCAGCTTTGTCGCTCTTTAATGTGACGTGACAGATTGCTGTATAGGCGCCTCATTTCAAGCATAAGCAGAGCGCGAGTGAGCGCGATCATCTGTATGTGATGTCTGTGTGATGTATAATAAAACTCATCAGTAAAGTTTTGGTCAAAAAAAAAAAAAGCAAGATGACAACATAAGTAATAACGGTAATTAAACGAAACTATACCTGGTCTATCTCCATGCAGCATATATTCTCTGGCTCTGTATGCATCATTGTCCGACTCTGGTTTGAACTGAACACCACTACTGACAGTTTCTGACATTTTCCGTGCGTGAGATTGTCCTGTTTTGTTGTTGCATGAGCTCTTGAAGCTCCATCCTCTTCTTGGAAGGGGACTGGGAGCAGCTGCTCATTTGCATGTAAATGGACAGACAAAAACAGCACGTTTTTTGCTCACCCCCAAAAAGTGGCAATTTTAACATGCTATAAAAAATTATTTGTGGGGTATTTTGAGCTAAAACTTCACATACACACTCTTTACATCTTGTAAAAAGGGGCATAATAGAGTGCCCCAGGGATGACGCGTTTTTGTAGGCCAACCCGGAAGTTAGCGGCGCACAGGTTCCCTTGGTTGAAAGCCTATGCATTTTTCCCATAGACTTTTGGAAAATCGCAGAAAATAAGCTCTGTGTTTAACAAAGGGTTATGACACTTACTATCAAGTATCACTTTGTCTATCAAGATAATCTTTACAAGTTAACACAACATTTATAGATTTTGAAGCCTAAATAAAGTGGACAGATATAAAAAGCTAACAGTAGGCTATAAACGGACTACAGCACACCATGGTCGCGGATCAACGTCGTCACCACCAAACTTCCTCAAACTGTATTTAAAAAACAACTCTATTTAAAAACATGTTCGCTGATTATAATCTGTGCTGTTATGAATACTTTTCCACTTTTTCATGAGAAATGCTGTCCAAATGTCCCGTTTTTAATGATGACGTCTAAAGTCCCCGCCAAAGAGAGTAGTCCCTTTTAGCAATTTGTTAGCAACCGCCGATTTTAAGACACAGTAAAAGTTGAAAAAATCACAAGCGGGTTATAACTGGTGTGTTTTATGTCATAGATCAAAACGTGAAAATATTTAGAGGCTTTGTTAACCACAGACCTTATTTCAGGCGATTTAGCAAAAACCCATTCAAAAAACCCATAGACTTTACGGCGTTGGAACCGGAAGTCCTAAAATGCTAACTCGCTTCCGGGTTTTGCCTACAAAAATGCGTCATCCCTGGTGCACTCTATAGGTCCCCTTTAACGAAGGCCTAATCCTGGCCTAATCTTAATCTAATCTTAAACCCTGTCTGTGTGAAACCAGGAGATAAATTTGATAGTTCCAACTTTAATTGGATGAAATTTGAAGCAATCGTAAAACAGTTAATATATTGAAATATTTAACATTGTTGTCTCTTATCATATTGCTGCCATTATATTTACATAATATGCCACTCAAGACTGCTGTAAAGAGGCCCACACGTCCGGAATTATGGAGACCCAAAAATAAATCTCGCCATTTGTTTCCTCTTCCCATGTGCATTTTTCAGATGATGAAGCGGGTATACAAGGGGATTCCCTTGAAGCTGCGCGGTCAGGTCTGGGCTCTGCTACTGGATGTGGAAAATGTGAAACAGGCAAACTTCAGGAAATACGAGGTAGGAGCTTTGCAGAGATCATCTTTGTGAGATATGTTTGGGTTCTAATGAGTCCTTTGAAAAAAAAAAAAGTGGCTGTTTGATGTTCATTTATTCAGTGACTCACTTGTTTGGGTTTTACTTTGTCCTGTGTGACTGTTTGGGTTTAAATTAGCCAGATTGTTTTGTCTCCAATCTGCCCTCTTGGCACAACAACGTTTTAATTTCATAACAAAGGTTTTCTGCTTTGCATGGTTTGTAGTCTAACAACTCTTACATAAAAGTTCCATGGTTTTAAAGAGATATTTCTCCAAAAAATGAAAATTATCCCATGATTTGCTCATACTCAAGGTGTATATCCATAAGGTGTATCTGACTTTCTTCTTTCAGATGAACACAATTGGAGTTATTTTATAAAATATCCTGGGTCTTCCAAGCTTTACAATGGCAGTGAATAATCCACACGGCTCCAGGGAGTTAATAAAGGCCTTCTGAAGCAAAGTGATGGGATTTGTAAGATAAAAATTCATATTTAAATCTTTATAAACTAAAATAAATAGCTTCCGTCAGACTGCTGTACTCAACGAGTTACAGAGAAAGAGTAATCTGACCCGCATTGACGAACGTGGAAGCTCAGAGGATAGAGCAAAACTAACACTAGTCACGAATTAGAAGTCTAAAGGCCTTTGCACACTGAGTCCGAAATTTTCGCATGTGTTTTTTCGTATTCGCAATCCTAAAAATTCGTCACGCACAGAGACCTTGCACACTGAGTCCGATGCGTATTAATGAATGTGTTGCGAAAAAAATCGCAAAACAATACAAAATGAAGTCTTCAAGCAGTGAGCATGATTAGTTGTCTCCTCTCTTCTTAAAAAGAGAAAAAGAAAGAGGAAATATTGGGTCCATTCAATCCCGAGATTGCATAGAGAGAAAGGAGAATTCACCTCATCAAGGAGCTGTGTGATTATCCGAGCATTTCAAAGATTACTTCAGGATGTCAGTGGCTCAGTTTGATTCTTTACTACTGGCACAATATGTCTAAATATTAAATTATATTAAAACAAGAATTCTTAAAGAGAAATATCGGAGGATTTCGATATATTTAAACTGCAAGAGGCATCTAAGCTTTCGCTACTCCTACATCCTACGTCATTAATCGCGTCAGAAGTTACTCTTTTGACGCAAGTCGACTTGCATACAGCCGTCTGCCAGAAGCTAGTTATTTTAGTTTATAAAGTTTTAAATATGGCTATTTTCTTACAAAAACCAATCGCTTCACTTCAGAAGGATTTTATTAACCCCCTGGAGCCATATGGATTACTCTTATGATGGATGGATGCACTTTTTTGGACTTTGGCACCATTCACTCCCATTATAAAGCTTGGAAGAGCCAGGATATTTTTTTTAATATAACTCGGATTGTTTTCATCTGAAATAAGATAGTCATATACACCTAGGATGGCTTGAAGGTGAGTAAATCATGGTATCATTTTCATTTTTGGGTGAACTATCCCTTTAACATTAAAAATTATTTTCACTGTTATTATTACAGTTATTTTATTGTTTTTTTGTTTTTAGTCATTGCAGAAACTGTAGAGTTCAAGATTTGTATTTATAACTGAACGTGTATCTATATCTGAATTTCTAAATATATCTAGGTGCCGCTGTAATATTTATAACTTGTTTACTGCTCTGATGAATGCAGATAGCAGGAGCGTCTCTCTTAAATGGAAACCAGTGGTTAGCAACGTTTCTTTTTGAAAATTTAGATGCATTGTAGTTCAGGTAACAGCCTGGTAACTTGTTGAATATATAAAAGCGAAATCAACCATTACTGTAAATGCAGCCAAAACTGTGGATATAATTTAAAGGATAGTTTACCCCAAATGATAATTTTGTCATGTATACATATATAATGCTATTTTCCCTGTGGAAAGCTAATGCAGCTCTTTGTGTACAATGACAGTTTATAGTGACAATGTCCAAAAACGTTCTCCTATCAGTTTAATATGCACAAATAACCATTATCAAGGCATTTGTACATCGACTTTCAGAGAACCGTATGAACATCCATGCTCTGAGGCAATTTACTTGAGCAGTCTGATTTGTTTTTTGGCTCAGCCAATGGCATCAGTTTATGAGATGACAATCTGTCTGATCATTGGCAGTTGGGCAGTGTTTGGGTAATCTTTTTAAAAATGTCACCAAGTTTAACTTTAGGAAAGGATGTTTTTGTTGTTGTTGTTGTTGTTGTTCATTTAATTAAAAGCAGTCTTGAACTGGAAATTGTTCACAACATATCGATTATCTCCAATCATTTTTGTTTTCATATTGCAGATAATGAAGGAACAAGCCAAGAAGTATTCAACAGAAATTAAGCAGATTGATCTTGATGTCAACAGGACCTTTAGAAACCATATCATGTTCATGGAACGCTTTGGGGTCAAGTAAGATATTGCATGAATGCATACATGCGCATACAAAATCTAGTTTTATCTTCCTTTTACTCAAGGTCTGTTTGGCATTGTACTTTTTGTGTGTGTGTGTGTGTGTGTGTGTGTGTGTGTGTGTGTGTGTGTGTGTGTGTGTGTGTGTGTGTGTGTGTGTGTGTGTGTGTGTAACGTGTTGAGATGGTTCTGAAATGAGGCGCTCAGACCCTGTAAACCCTTAGCCAAAACAAGAGCAACTTCCTCTTTGTCACTGCGTTTTTGTTCAGCTTCCTGCCCTAACAGGAAATGACACAACCGATGACTCGTTACCATTATGCCCAGAATAAATATATACTTTGATGTTATCCATAACAACTAGAGTTTTGCCACAGTGTCATGAAAAAAAAATTATTTCCTTTTGTGCCGGACAATCATAAAGACCCACTTGGGATTGTATATCCTCTTAAGAACGGACAGATGTCAAAAACATTTTTTTTCTTCTGTTTTTAAACTGCCAACGAGTCAATCATGGCTTTTTAACAAAATGTATACCAGATGCCCTTCAATAACCTTTCAGCAAATTTGATATTCAACAGTTTTCACACTTACTTGGAAAATGAAAACTGAAATGGTCTTCAAACCTCACAGTGTGTAGACCAAAGTGCATGAAAAGGTTTCAGCCATGAGGTTTGCATGGGCTGCACACCCACAATAAACATAGATCAACCACCAACCTCTTTGCACAGGCAGGGTATCTGGTGGATGGAAGATGTGAGCAATGACTTCTCCATTTTTATTAGCACTGCACGGCCAATAAGAGGATATGGGGCGGAAGTGTTGTTTAACACATCTGCTATTTGTTTGTGTTACTCTTAAGTGTTTCTACAACACACTAGTCACAATTCTGCTTTCCTCTGGCTTGTTACCAAGGGTCTTGCTGTGCATTTCTGAATCTTTTCAAATCTGCAGACGCTATGAATTATTAACACACATCTCCTTTGGAAGTGATGGCTTATGCATGAATGGACTGCTACTCAGGGGCGTGTCTAGAGCATTTTCAGTGGGGGGGCCATGCTGGGGCACTGCCTCCAAATGGGGTGGCCGCCAGTGACCAAAAAAAAAAAAAAAAAAAAGCTAAATTCTACAGTATATTACATAAATCCTATTGATTTTTTTTTTAACTTGAAAAACGTTACTTGTAAACAAATGTAGTAATAAAGCACATTTTTTAATTTCGTTTTTTTGTCATCCCTGTATATATCCATTAAGTTAAATTTGAGAGCCAGTGTTTATTATTTTCTAGTGTTTTAATAAAACTAACAAGTTTTAATAAGTAGTTTGGCCATTACAATATACAGTAGTTTTATTCACCATCTCTTTCAAACAATGATAAATACATTTAAAAAAAAAATCCCCCCACTGTAATAAATCAAATGGTTTGGCCAAAACATCATAGTGTTTCATTCAACATTTCTTTCAGATTAATTTACAAAAAAGCTGAGTAACACAGAGTTAAAGTTTTAGCACTGTAACAGTTCAAATGAAAACACCACAGTTTAAAAATAAAATATGGAACCATTACATTGTGCTCAGCTAATATAGAACAGTCTTTAGTTTAGAAACAATAAAAACAGTAGCAGAAAGAGAGGAAGGCAGTCGAAAAAGAAATAAGGCAGACCTCAACTAAAGGCCAATTCACACCACACCGACAAACACCAACAAACACCAACAAACGAGTGACGTCTGACTGGGAAAATTCCACAACTACATACGTGTAACCATGTTAACAATATTGTCAGGCAAGTTTATTACATTAATAATATAGTATCATATATATTTTCATTTTATTAAAGTATTGAGGCAAAACAAAAATAGTAACCTGAAATCCGAAGCGCTGTAGCCATCGATCTGATCGTAACCTATTGCGCTGCGGTTGGGATACACTGGTTTTTAAACTTTTTATTAACGAGACCCATAAGCATAATACAACCATGTAGCTAAACAAGCCAAAACAAATTATTAAGAAAACGAAACTGAAGGTAAACCTGCGTTGCTCTCATGGTGGTTATAACGTTACCTCTCTCTTTCGGTGAAGTGGAGCAGCTGCTCTTGCTGAAAGGCACGGATTGCACTATGGACTATTATTGTACCTTTTGTATATTTTTATTTTTAACTGTATTTTATTTTTTATAACGAACAAGCTGCGATGTCACGTTTCCAGTACTTTGTTGTGTGTGCGTGAGGCGCGGGCGCGATCAAACAGCTGTCTTTGCAGGGGACTTGCCTCATCGTCATGGCAACGGTTCGTGAACAGGTCAGATTATGTCAGAGTTTGTTGCCGTCTGTTGGAAAACTGTTCACACCGCGCAGACATTCCCCGACCCGACAAACACCGATTAAACATGTTCAGTCGGGTGAAAACCAACTCCGACCAACGCCAACAGGGGTATCACACCAATCCAACAAACTCCAACAGACGAGTTTGTTGGCCGTTGTCGAGGTGGTGTGAATTGGCCTTAAAACAGCTGGATTCTATTCGGAGGTGACTGGCAGACCGTCTAACAAAATCATAGGGGGGGCACCTGGGGTGGCCAATCGAATTTCAGGGGGGGCCGGTGCCCCCCCTGGCCACCACGTAGACCCGCCCCTGCTGCTACTGTGAGCTGGTTTCTTTCTACTGTTCAAATTGGGCTGGACCCTCAGTGCTTTTTGCTCAAAATGTAGTTGGGTTACTGACAAAGAAGGATGTCCATGATGGAAAAAAAGGAAAAATGTAAAAATTAGTTAATTAATTTAAAAATATATTTTGTTATAGTATATTTTTCAATTAAAATATAATGTTTTTAGCTTTAAAAAAAACATTTTTTAATTTATTTACTCTAAAAATGTCAGGTATCATTTCCTGTTTTACGTTTTTGGTGTCACATGACAACAACAATTTGTTTTGGCAGACAGGTTTGTCAAATCTTAATAATTTACTTGACTTTGTCTTATGAAATAATAATACAAATAGAATGTAAAATGTACATTTTTTTTCCCAGATTTTTATTAACACTTCTTTTTTTATTGCCAAGATGGTACCACTTGATAATTTTAACGTTATACGCATACATTGTAAATTCATTTTAATTCAGAAATTAAAAACATGTTCATCACAGAACAGTCACATTCATTATCATTGTCTGTATGAAATGTACTTTTGAGAATACTGTATTCAGTCACAAAAATAATAGCTTCATGTCATTGACCCAATTTTTGGCCCACTATTAATATCGCATCATTAACCCACATTGAAACTTTCATTGTTAATTTGACATTTTGGTTGAACTTCCTTTCAGTAACTACCGAAGGCTGTTTTTGACCTGTGTTTTTTGTCTTTTACAGACAGCAAGCCCTGTTCAATGTGCTGGCAGCTTATTCGGTCTACAACACGGTGAGGGACTGACAGAGTCTGAATGTTTGTGTGTAAATGTGTTATGTAACTCAGAACAGCATGTGCTGGATGAACCAGGGCGGAGGGGAAGAAGGGCAGTTCGGTGTCCCACCCTGTCAACAGTCCTACACAGACACACGCATACAATTGCCCCACTAATAGCGACTTCCTATTCACTTCTATTGTTCTTAAGTTCAGCTAAATATAATGACTTTAGACCCCAACAATGAAATAAAACTTTTATCAGTGATATGGCTGCATGCCAGTTTGCATATTATCCATACTGTATAGCATGCAAAATTAGGAGAATTGTGTCCTGAATGGTAGCATGTTAAAAATAGTAGGTACTATAAACATGGATGATATTCTATTTCCAATTTTGGTACTGTGCATGAGTGCCTTTTGGGTTGGATAAACTTAAAAACAGATTTTATTACTGTAGACATCATACGCTTGCCGACTTTTTTGGACATTCCGAACACAACAAACTCACAAAGAAAAATGTGCCACCTTTCTAGGAGGTGCATTACACATGAGAACCATTTGTTTTAAAATAGTCTAAAAATACCAAATATGCTTGATCTCCTCTAATTGGATGGCCTCATATGGTGCTTTTTCACTGCATGGTACGACTCGGCTCGGCACGGCTCACTTTACTTTCAGTTTGCTTTTCCATTGCAGTTTAGTACCGCTTCAAAGTGGGTGGGATTATAGACTGATTAGTTATAGTTGCGCCGCCTCTACTGCCGTGGATTTGCTCCTCGGCTTCCGACGAGAGGAACATCTGCGCCTCGTCTACTGACCACGATACAGCCATTTTTTTCTTTCTTTTTTTCCCCCTAAGTTGCATGCGATGGTCGTTTAAAGCAAGTTGTGTGAACAAATGATGCTGCGGTGGCTGTTACTGACTTTAAATCTAGCTGGTTTGGTGTCTCGTGTTTCAAATCCAATGACGCTGGTAGTTACAATTCTCTCTGACCAATCAGTGATCTGCAGTGTTTACACGTCAGATTTAGTATCAGTACGGCTTGGAACCTGAACAGAGGTGGTACTATTTAAGCGAGCCGTACCATGCAGTGGAAAAGCAGCAAAAAGTAAGCGTACTAAGCCGTACCATGCAGTGGAAAAGCGGCAAAAAGTAAGCGTACTAAGCCGTACCATGCAGTGGAAAAGCGGCAAAAAGTAAGCATACTAAGCCGTACCATGCAGTGGAAAAGCAGCAAAAAGTAAGCATACTAAGCCGTACCATGCAGTGGAAAAGCGGCAAAAAGTAAGCATACTAAGCCGTACCATGCAGTGGAAAAGCAGCAAAAAGTAAGCATACTAAGCCGTACCATGCAGTGGAAAAGCAGCAAAAAGTAAGCGTACTAAGCCGTACCATGCAGTGGAAAAGCAGCAAAAAGTAAGCGTACTGAGCTGTAACATGCAGTGGAAAAGCGGCAAAAAGTAAGCATACTAAGCCGTACCATGCAGTGGAAAAGCAGCAAAAAGTAAGCGTACTAAGCCGTACCATGCAGTGGAAAAGCAGCAAAAAGTAAGCGTACTGAGCTGTAACATGCAGTGGAAAAGCGGCAGTAGTCTGCAGCTAGAAAATCGGAGACTATGCTCATCACACACTATACGATTTTCAGTGAAATCAGTCAAAACTTCTCTGCACAAAATCTGCAGACTGTAAACTTGTTTATTCCAGCCTTTAAAGGATTAGTTCACTTTCAAATAAAATTTTCCTGATAATTTACCCACCCCCATGTCATCCAAGATGTCCATGTCTTTCTTTCTTCAGTCGAAAAAAAATTAAGGTTTTTGATGAAAACATTCCAGGATTATTCTCCGTATAGTGGACTTCAATGGCCCCAAACGGTTGAAGGTCAAAATCACAGTTTCAGTGCAGCTTCAAAGGGCTTTAAACAATACCAGACGAGGAATAAGGGACTTATCTAGCAAAACGATTGGTCATTTTCGAAAAAAATACAACTGTATATGCTTTATAAACACAAATGATCGCCTTGCACGTGCTTCCGCTTTCCGTATTCTTCAAAAAGCTTACGCTGTATGTCCTACGCCTTCCCTATTGTACTTACGGAACGAACACGGCATTTTTTTCCGTAAGTAAAATAGGGAAGGCGTAGGACATACAGCGTAAGCTTTTTGAAGAATACCAGTTTGACCAGGCTGGAAAACCGGCTAAAACCCGGAACACACCAAGCCAACGCCGACGAACTAGTGCAGACGAAAGCAGACTGTGGGGTTGGCTCACGTCGGCAGCGTCTGGGTCCACAGTTGCCCTGACACATCAAACCGATGCTTGACACCCGACGGCCAAGTAGCACATCCATTCTGCACCTGCGTAAGAAGAAATGTTTTTCCGTACCAGCAGTAGCTGAACAGCCAATCAGAGTGATCAGTTGGTCCGACTGACCGATGAGCTCCGCCGATTCAACATGTCGAATCGGCCGAAAAAAAGCTGATGAGGACCAACTTCAGCCAACGGTGTGGATCACACTGAGAAAACTTAGTCGGCCGACGAACAAAAACTGCCCGACCGCCGACCGCCGGCTTGGTGTGTTCCGGGCTTAAGACAAGCAAACGCTATAACAGAGGCTTTCTGTCTGGTGCTAATTGGATGATATGCTATTTAATGTATTTATTGGGCACTCTTTGGGAACTGACCCTAAACATCAGGAAATATAGAGGATCAACAAAGACAAATGGAAGAAATTTGTATAATGATAGTTTGACAGGATGTTTGGAAAAACTGCTGGAACATTAGGTGCACATAAATTTCCTTATTTGTAAAAGTGAGGAGTGTGTCGGTCTCAAAAAGACAGGAAATGGTACCATATTCCTTTTCCTTCCCGATGTGCCTAGTACAAAGTGGGTCAACTTGGCAAGAGGAGGGCGATGGAGGGGGGGAAAGAGGTGGAGAGAACAAGAAGCAGGTCTTTGTCTATGGCTGATGAAGTACAGAAGCACTAAAAACTTTTGTAATTAGTGAAATGAGCACTATTATTTCCTTAGGGCTTAGGCCATTCTCTATGTCTAAATGTTGTTTGATGTTTTTTAGAGTAACTTACCCCACACTGTTGGTTATGTGGTTTTGTATAGGAAGTGAGCTACTGTCAGGGGATGAGCCAGATCGCTGCCATTCTGCTCATGTACATGAATGAGGAAGATGCATTCTGGGCCTTATCACAGTTACTGACCAATCAGAAACATGCCATGCATGGTAAGTGTCTCTCACTCTCTGTAGATAAATAGATAGAGTTTTTGTTTTTGTAGAATGTGCTGTAATTATTGAATTAACCTCTATCTTTCTCTGTGGTTTCTAAAGGATTCTTCATCCCAGGTTTTCCCAAACTCCACCGTTTTCAGCTTCATCATGACCAAATACTGTCCAAACTCCTTCCCAAACTCAGGAAACACTTGGTGAGATTTCTTATTTTGAACCTTAAATTGCTTGGATTTAACCAAATGTAAATTAATACTTATATTTGTTGTTGTCTTCAACTCAGGATAAGGAACAGATGTCCACTGGTATCTACACAACCAAATGGTTCCTTCAGTGTTTTATTGACAGGGTGAGGAATAATTTTCATTTTCAACTTTGTTATTTACTCTTAAAGGGGCGGCTTCCCAGACAGAGATTAAGCCTAGTCCTAGACTAAAATGGCCCTTTAAACCAGATTAACAGAAATCGACTTTCTCTGCCATGGTTTTACATAGTCCTAGACTAGTCCAGAGTTTGATTAGATGATTTCCTGGAGGAAGACTAGAGCTACTCCAGGACTAAACTGAGGCTTAAATTATACTTACCATGGGGCTGTTTCAAAGAAGACACATGTATTACTTGGATACATACAGTCGTGGCCAGAATTATTGGCACCGTTTGCAAATATGAACAAAAAATTTAAAAAAAAAATCTCATTACGGGGGAAAATCTCATTATGAAATGTTTTTTCTCTAATACACATTGGCCACAATTAATGGCACCCTTTATTCAATACTTTTTGCGACCTCCTTTTGCCAAGATAACAACTCTTGAGTCATCTCCTAAATAGCTGACAAGAGATCAGAGAGCACTCCTCCATACAGAATCTCTCCAGATCCTTCAGTTTCCCAAGTCCATGTTGATCCACATTCCTCTTGAGTTGTCAATAGGGTACAGGTCAGGGAACTGGGATGGCCATGGCAGAACCAGGGACGTGCACAGGGGGGTTGCTCAGGTTGCCCGGGCAACTGCCCATATGCCCTTCTCAACTCACGTTGCCCTTCCGAGGTGGAAAAAAATAAATTGAAAAATCGTACAATGGATGCAGAATTTCCAGAAATTGGTAGGGGAGTGCCCTTTTTTTAGGTCAGAGCAGCTGCCCCTCAAAATTCCTGTGCACGTCCCTGGGCAGAACCTTAATTTTGTGCCCAGTTACCCTTTTTTTTGCTGTCATTGTTGAATTTGATGTGAAACTCTAGATGGTGCATGCTGATAGGTCTTTCCTGGTTCATTCCATGTTTTATAAGCAATCTGTCATGCTAATTCAGATTAGCACAGTTGTTTTTAAATTAATCTTGTTTATTTTAGTTCTGGACTCCATAGTCCAGGTGTTGGTAATCTGTACTTAATCTGTGTTTCAGAAAGCCATTTGTAAAACATGATTAACTATTCTAGATTAAGTTCTACTCCTGGTTTAATTTAAACCCTGTTTGGGAAACCGCCCCAAAAGGTTCATAAGGGTACATATCTAATAGGCACCTTTTAAACATAGATAAACAGTGAAAATGCAGTCATTCTTTCTTTCTGGACCTCCTCTCTGTGATCTAGTCCAGGCCAGGACAAAAGATTTGGTTGTACTAGCTTATCTGTCCCCTGTTGGGGAACGACTTTTTTTTTTTTTTTACCAGCAGAGTCCAAATTTTGCAACTCTTTGCTGAATATTCAGGGAAGAGAATCACGTCACTCGCTTACAGTGAGTTTTCGTGTGAAAAAGACTGGAAACATCATCTGCTAAAAATTTTATATGGCTAGGCTGAACCCCTTAGAGAATCTGATGTCAATGTTTTATTTATGTTGGAGTTCTCCTTAGCCAGTTGATGACTTCTTGTGTTTCTACTACATAGACACCCTTCACACTCACTCTGCGTCTTTGGGACATCTACATATTAGAGGGAGAAAAGGTTCTTACCGCCATGGCCTATACTCTCCTCAAATTGCACAAAAGTAAGTAAGATTTTCAATTCTCTCTGTAGCCTAGTGGTTAAACATGTGGGCTGGTAACTGAAAGTTTGAAGGTTCAGAATCTACAATAGATAATCCATGAGCTATCACTATTACAACACAGAACTGTATGGTGGTTAAAGGTTGGTTTAAACTATCATCATTGCACCATATTATTATATAGTGAAATTGTATAGTTATAGTTAGTCTTAGTCTGGGCTCTAAAACACAAGGGTTATGGTTGTAGTAGAAAATGAACTTCCTAGATATAATGTTGCTACTTGGGTAGTGTAGATGAGATTAATTTGAAGTTCATAGTCTAAAGCTTTATTCTTTCTTTCAGAGCATCTTCTGAAGATGTCTCTGGAGGACCTGAGGGAGTTTCTGCAGGACCGTATTGCTTCCTCCTTCAACATGAGTGATGATGTTGCTGTTGATCACCTACAATCGTCTATGTCAGAACTCCGCAGAATGAAGCTTGACCTCCCTCCTCCAGGTAAAGGACAAAATTGTTGTAAATGAGAACATTCTGTGCAAATACCAGGGAGTATAATTAAGGACGTTGTGTTCACAAGATGTACTTTACAATTCTATAATGAATGTCGTTGGTGTCTGTAAAGCCAGGTTCACACTGTATGATTTTGGCCACAATTTTGCCATCTTTTTACCTTAAGATGAAATTCTGACGGTGTCAGAAGATTTGACACACTGTCCTGTAGTGCGACTTCTCCTACGACAACCATCAAATCAAGGGAGACAACAACAAACCACCACTTGCTCCACACATATCGTATTTTTTCCAGTTTTCTTTTCAAGAGAAAATTAATGCTAAATATTGTTTTTGTTTGCTAGCCACCATTTCTATCCCACATGTAAATGTACATATCATAGATTGATGATGTAAGTCTCCGGACGAGTCTTCTTGCGTGTGTCCACTTTTAATGCGCCTTGACTTTTATGACATTAATGAAAACTGAGATCCCAGTGTGACATGGCTTACAGCAGGGATCATGTTCATACAGTCTGAGAAGAAACAATCTTAAAGGACTATTATAAATTGTACAGTGTGCACCTGGCTTAAGTGAAGACTCCTAGAAATAAAGGCTCCAGTTAAAACCCCAAAAATAAGAGTTTTACAGTCTGATGCTATCTGAGAAGCTTTCACAAAGCTGTTTATATCCCCTAGTTGTTTATAGCACCTGTACAGATGGTTTTCTAAAGATGTTGGAAGCCAATAGAGTTCTCTTACAAACTTATAATGTAACATCAAGAACCATATGACCAATTCAGGAACCTAATACAACAAAAATGGTCCTTTGGGTTATTTACTGAACTTAAGGAACCTTGTAACAAACTTTATTTTTAAAGAGTATCCTGTGATTTCTTTTCTGGGTTTGTCTTGTAGCCAAGGGAGACGAGTTCCCAAAGATAACACTGGGTGAGGAGCGTCCAATAATGCTGCTTCCAGTGATCCAGAATGAATCTGTACCCTTACCACCAGCCGCACACAACAAACAAACCTCAACTAAGCTTCAGGCGGAAGACACCACCACCCACAACCAGAGCAGCGATAAACACATCCCTACTATTACCTCATCTTCCCCTCTTTCAAAGCACACCCAATCACCTTCCAACTCTTCACCGTCACAAGCTACACCTGAAGATTCAGGGTCCACACTGAAGAATCAAGACAGTGAACCTGTACAAAAGAATCATCTACTCCATCCAGAACCTACACCATTTTCGACAGAGACTCTTTCATTGAAGGGTGAATGTGTCAGTAGGCCCATGTCAGCGGTGTCTGAAGATTGGCCTCCTCCATACCAGACACCCCTAACAGATTGTTCCAGTATCCACTCTTTGAATCTCCCAGAATTACCTCCTCCACCTCTTCCCTGCAACGAACAAGGGGTCGAGCTTTTACCTCTAGAAGAGGATGTCCCGTTTTACCTTCCCCCACCTCCACCACCAGTTACCCAACCTTTGGATCTTATCTTAGAAGATCCATCTTCATCTCCTTCTTCGTATAGATCCTATCGGCAACTAAGCAAGTTCCCCGTCAACCTGTATGTTCCACCATCCTCAGGTGACCGGCGACCTTCCAACACCTCGCATTACGACAACCTCTCGGAAGAGGAAGATCAGTCTGTGGAGAGGCTGCTGGAGATAGCGGCCACATTGCCGCAGAACCCAAACTTGGGCCTCAAGAACACCACCCTTCCCCTTCCCTCAGAAGATGCCATGTCTCTTTCTCTCCCACCCCCATCTATGTTCTTCTACACCCCTGACTCTTCGCCACTCCCTCCACCTCCTCCATGCATTGAGGAGTCAAACCGTTGGGTGACTCCAGACTGCGTTTTCCCCCAACCACCTACCGGCTTCACAGATAGACCCTTACCCATATCTTCAGTCCCATGTAATCAGGTGGTTCTAAACCAGACTGAACAAGATACGGGTCAGCCAGAGCCCCCAAGACTACCGCCCAAAAAATCACGACCCACAATGCTCTCTCCTGTACACCCTGATTCAGACTTATACCGAATGCATGTTCCAAGTCACTAGTTACTGGAATCATCCTTACAAGGCAAGTACCAGTGTTAGTGTGAACCGAAGGCATGTTTCCATCTTTTGGACTTTTATACTTCAATGATATGAAGTGAATGTTTTTTTAATCTTTTAGATGTTGTGATTATGTTGCAATATGTGCTATGTAAGAACAGGATGCTAGAATATGTGTTGTGAGTGTGTTTCAGGCAAGTTTGTTACATTGAAATCCCCTTGTCTACAGTAAAACGTCTAGTGGTAGAGGTTATCATAATCACCATTTAGCGAGTTGAGTAACCAGTTTTCCGGGGAGTCTTCATGTGTTTTGAAGGGATAGCTTTAATCATTCTAGTAATTGAGAGGTTCAACTATTGTTTGGCAAAAAAGAACTGATTTGATTGCATTTTTCAGGTTTTTCCATTTGGTCAGTCATTATAATTTCTTTGTGTTATGTTTTGTGGGTTTATTTTATATCTTGGTGCAATTTGTTTTTGTTTCTTTTGAAACTTTGGTTATATTATGGAAAAACACCTAAAGAATGTGCATCATTAACATTAAATGTTAAGATGTTTTTTTGTTCCGTCAAATTTAGGAAATGTATGATTTCACCACACCAACACAAGTAGAAGTTCCCTGGTTACAGTAATCTAAAGACATTTCAGTGGTCCTTGATTTACTCAAAAGGGAATTTCCATTGAAATTTCTTCATATGTAAAGCTTAGTGCTAAATACTGCCCTTTAGCGCCACCTTGTGTAAATAAAGCCCAGCTTGGTCAACATTTATTTACTGGGAAATACAGCCACCATAGTGAATGTTAAAATGAAGAAATTGTATATTCAAGGTCTTTTCATGCCTTTATTGTGTAATTGTAAATAGAATGTATTTGATTTGTACTTTTGTTATTTGTATTAAGAGCCTATATTTAATTGCTTTTATATATTGCTTCTCAGGTTAAATTGGTGTTAACCCCAGTTTTAAATGTATTTTGGTTTATGCTCATTTGACTTTATTTGCTTAACTAAAAAAGAAACATGTCTTCATTGCAACAATGAGACAAAGGATGGTAAAGTGGAGTGTTTTATTTACATTATTGCTATCTTCAATTCTGATTTCACATTCAGAGGTATATGACAAGCACAACGTGATAAAATATAATACCAGGATCTAATTCTTTAGAAATTAAAATGTACATTCACTTGCAGAAACGCACATTAGGAACCCACACCCTTTAATTCATTTAAGCAAACCTACATGACAGATTTGCCTGATTGGTAATAGCACTTGAAGCCATTCATTTTACCATTCAACCATAATTTAACCATCTACCATATTGTAGTCTTTCATAAAGGCACTATTGTCCATTATTTGCACAGGTAAGCACAGTCAATAAGTTTTTTGACAAAAAGGATTGCATCTACATAGTGTGTATTGTAAACAATATAGAAGTGCAGTAATATTATGCATAATAATTCACCGGAAGCCAGCATAAGTGCTTTAGTGCTATTGCCGTCAGATGTAAGACTTCCACTTCACAGTGGCTGCTGTGAGAATATAAATTAAGCAACCATCACAGGAAGGACTAAACCGCATCTTTACCTTCTATTAGAATTTTCTTTGAATAGCCCTGCATCCGTAAATGTTCTGAAAGTCCAAATGTGTGTCTCAAAGCTTCGGTTGTAGCAGAGAAAATATACCGCTGGTAGAGGTGATGCAGTTTTCTCCAGTTCTTGCATTACATTTTCAGCTGCATGAAGAGGTTGACCTGACATGCCACGCTCTCCCTCACCTTCATTTCATCTTCTGAACCTAAAGCCACACCTGGTAATCTGGTAGAGCCACTTTCCCCGAGGATGCATGGCAAGCTGAGGAACACTTTGGAACCGATTCCACCCCAACCCTGAATGAAGGAAATGCACACATGTTGGAGACAGTGGAGGCTTGCAGATAGATGATCTCAACATTAACACATGGATATTAAACTGCATTGTGTGGCTGTCAGTCACCGCACCGGTGGATACTGTACAGGTACTTCGGAATCAGATTGTAGTCTTGAAAGTATGACAAAAATAAGAATTTTCACCAGAAAATATCATCTGAACAAGTAAGTAACAAATCTGCCACTTTTGTTCTGACCAACTGAGAAAAAAAAAAATTACAATAAATCGCGCTACAAATGGCGATTAAATCTAACGATCGCTTAGCTCATCACATAAAACCATGCAAATTATTATTATTGTTATACTGTTCTCAAATTGTTAATGTTTACAACATCATCATTGCGAGACTATGGCCCGGTTTCACAGACAGGTCTTAGCCTAAGCCAGGTTAGGTCTTAGTTCAATTAGGATATTTAAGTATCTTTTATAAACGTACACTACAAAAAAACATTACAGATGTAAAACATTATGTCACTGGCATATTTTAAGATATGTCAGGACAAAATAATTTTAGTTGCATCAAACATGCATTTTAGTCTAGGACTAGCTTAAGCCTTGTCTGTGAAACGGGGGCTATGTGTATTTAGTGTGTATTAGCGTTACCTGAAGACTTTAATTTCTGTACAGTCTAATCTCTAACGTTAATTTGTCATACCATACAATCCACCATCAAAATGATTCAGTTTAATTATTCCAGCTCCTGTGAGAAAAGGCTATAAATGATCCACCACCAGCAGCATCCTCACATGCCATATAGCCTACTAGCTGGGACTCGTTCTTTATGTAAACAGACTTTTTGCTTCAAACACAAGTTTGCAATGTTGTGATTCACTTTGTAGGTGGTTGGTTTGGTTCATGGCTTATAACACTTTAACAAAGACTTTAAAATGAGTGGAAAAAAATACTTCCAGAACCAACGCAGCTAAAAAGGTGGGCAGATACTAATGCACTCTATAAGGTTTGCATTTACAAAATATGACTTAAATAAACCCTTATGAAAGTTAATTGCATGTTAATCCTGTTAAGTAATAAAGTTATTAAAGGGATAGTTCACCCAAAAATGAAAATTTGATGTTTATCTGCTTACCCCCAGTGCATCCAAGATGTAGGTGACATTTTTTCTTCAGTCGATCACAAATGATGATTTTTAACTGCAACCGCTGCCCTCTGTCATTCAAATAATTGCAGTAGATGGGAACTTCTTCTATAAGAGTGAATAAAACTTGCTTAGACAAATCCAAATGAAACCCTGCGGCTCGTGACGACACATTAATGTCCTAAGACACAAAACGATCGGTTTGTGTGAGAAACCGAACAGTATTTATATCATTTTTTACCTCTAATACACCACTATGTCCAACTCCGTTCAGCTTCCTGTTAGTGAGGTCAGATCGCGCTCTGACAACGGAAGTGATGTCTCGCGCTCATTGAAGTATATGGGCGAGACATCACTTCCGTCTTCAGAACGCGTTTTTTGACCTCACTAACAGGAAGCTGAACGGAGTTGGACATAGTGGTGTATTAGAGGTAAAAAATGATATAAATACTTTTCGGTTTCTCTCACAAACCGATCGTTTCGTGTCTTAGGACATTAATGTGTCGTCACGAGCCGCAGGGTTTCATTTGGATTTGTCTAAGCAAGGTTTATTCACTCTTATAGATGAAGTTCCCAATCACTGCTATTATTTGAATGACAGAGGGCAGCGGTTGCAGTTAAAAATCATCATTTGTGATCGACTGAAGAAAAAATGTCACCTACATCTTGGATGCACTGGGGGTAAGCTGATAAACATCAAATTTTCATTTTTGGGTGAACTATCCCTTTAACAGATGTTCTACAAGGTAAGTAACATACCTCAGCCAGTGTTGTGACAGAGTGTATTTTCTTTTGGTCTGTTACGATGCTGTGAGTGATGCCAGCAATGGATAACCCAACTGACCATGACCTCTGACCTCTGCCCTTGAGCATCTCTAACGCCCTGAAAGCATATCAAACCGTTCACACTTAATAATGCAATAACAAACAAATACAATGAATTTTTACATTTCTATTACAAACAATATTCAAATTATATGGAACGGTGATCATTTAAACCCATACCTGTCCATCAAGGGTTTGGTGGAGTTGGACACTGGGCATAATGCTTGTAGTTGGTCAGTTCCCGGCCCCATGTTACCCCACACTGCCACTGAGGAACAATCATATAGAGCAATCACGTTTATTATCAGTGCACACTCGATTTGCTAATGTGACCATGATGCAAATGTTTGTTTTTCAGAGTTATAATAAATCTGACACAGGCTTTATAGACCATTTGGGAACAGATGTCACAGTTACGTCACTTGCAGCTGCGCACTCATTAAGGTGGCAGAAAAACAGTGGTAACAAGTGGAGAAAAATGCTAAAATGCACAGAATAAGAGCAAAAATATTTTGTTGTGCCTTTGGATGTCAGAATCGGAATGCAAAAAAGATAAGTCTTTATTTTTATAGAATACCGTCATTGAAGACGCATACGTTTACGTTGCAAGTCACAGACTGGACTGATGAAACCTGCAATGATTGGTCTACTATTAAAGCATGAATTTGACGTAAACGGTAAGTCTACATAATATTCACATATGCAGTTTATAGGGAACATACATACACAGCCATGCAGTTACAGTATGCAATAATATTTAAAACTATAACTTTTTACATAAAATTAAATTTCTTTCTTGCATTTGCGCATTTATATCTCCCAGTTTGAACTTTATAACTTGCAATTGTGAGTTTACATCACAATTCTGAGGGAAAAAAGTCAGTATTGCAGGACATAAACTCGCACTTCTGAACTGTGAGATATAAACTCGGATTTGCGAGAAAAGTCAGAATTGTGAGATATAAACTCGAAATTAACTTTTTTATTCTTTTATTCCATGGCTACCAGGCTCCACTCACAAAAACATCATTGCTGTTTGCAAACACCCAAATGGTCTATTACAGCGCTGGTCATCTCGAGCATCAAAACACACCTCACACATGCTGTGGTGGGGTGAAGTTGGCCGATCACATCGGTCAGCATTTACTTGTGTTTCTTAAAGAAGAAACATCCCTTAAAATTAAAGGTACCATAGAATCGAAAATTTTCCTTGGCATAGTTGAATAATAAGAGTTCAGTACATGGAAATGACATACAGTGAGTCTCAAACACCGTGGTGTCCGCCTTCTTATGTAAATTTGATTTGTGCAAAAGACCTCCGAAGAACAGGCGAATCTTAACATAACACCGACTGTTACGTAACAGTCGGGATCATTAATATGTATGACCCCAAATTCAGCCCATGTTCAAGGCATTACACAAGCCAGTATTAACGTCTGGATCTGTGCACAGCCGAGTCGTCAGACTTTATGCAGGTAAGCAAGCAAGGACAACAGCGAAAAATGACGGATGGAGCAATAATAACTGACATGATCCATGATATCATGATATTTTTAGTGATATTTGTAAATTGTCTTTCTAAATGTTTCGTTAGCATGTTGCTAATGTACTGTTAAATGTGGTTAAAGTTACCATCGTTTATTACTGTATTCACGGAGACGAGAGCCGTCGCTATTTTCATTATTAAACACTTGCAGTCTGTATAATTCATAAACAAATTCATTCTTTATAAATCTCTCCAACAGTGTAGCATTAGCCGTTAGCCACAGAGCATAGCCTCAAACTCATTCAGAATCAAATGTAAACATCCAAATAAATACCATACTTACATAATTGGGTATGCTGCATGACGAACACTTTGTAAAGATCCATTTTGAAGTTATATTAGCTGTGTGAACTTTGTTTATGCAATGTATTATAGAGTCGCGAGCCTGGGGGCGGGGAGCACGAGCAATTAAAGGGGAAGCACGCTGAATCGGCGCATATTTAATGATGCCCCAAAATAGGCAGTTAAAAAAATTAATAAAAAAAAAAATCTATGGGGTATTTTGAGCTGAAACTTCACAGACACATTCAGGGGACACCTTAGACTTATATTACATCTTGTGAAAAAGCATTCTAGGGCACCTTTAAGTGTTTGAAAAATGATCTTTTAAAAAATATATTTCAGCTTTTTTAATGCAAAAGAAACTTTTCTAACTTCATAAGCTTGAAAATGATTTTATGAACACTTTAAAATGTCAAGCAGCTCCTGATCCACTCACCCTTGTTCTCTGAGAGTTCTCCAATGACCCAGGCCTGCTTGCCTGTGTTATTTGCCACCAGTGAAATGTTGATGATGTGAGACAATCTCTCTGAGTCCAGATTACACCCCACACCGATCACTTGAGTGGGCAGAAGATTACTTTGTCTCCAGGCAACATGTGTCATAATGTCCACTGTGAACATTAAGGTCAGAGTTCACATTCATGGTCTTTAAAGCAAGAATTTGCTGTCTGTTATATTTCAGATTAGTAGATGCTGACTAAATCATGAATGAAGAAAATAAATGGGACCCATTTAAGCACAGGCGACGCTAGCTGCCGATCACTAACCTGGTTGAGAGGCGATGAGCAGCACAGCTTTTGGACTCAGCTGGGCAAGATGAGGGATGATTCCTCTGTACATGTCCACATTAGTCTGAACTACACTCAAATATGACTGCTCATCACTCCAGGCATTCGCTGTGACGACCACCACTTTAGAGCCCGCTGAGGCCGACAGGTCTATGAAATTGAGATTAAAGACAGTCTGTCAGTCACTATCTGTTGTGTAGGAGGGGCTGGATAACTTTACGATGTAGACAGTAAAAAAAAAAACTAAGAGACATGTAAAGACTTAAACCACCATTATTACCATTAAAACTAAAACTAATAACATAAAAAAAACATTTTCATTACTAGAAGTAAAATTAACATCAACTGCAATACAATATAAATGTGAGACAGTCTCTCTGAGTCCAGAACATTTTATTTCAGCTAATTGACAAAGCAAAATTTCCCATTTTTGTTCCCAAGTTTAATTACTAAAATGACAAAAACTAAATCTGAAACTCAAAACCTATATACACATATTTAAAAAACAACTTAACACAAGTTGTTAACTATTATTAACAACTTTAAAATAAAAACAGGGAAAAAAAAGTTAAAAAAAAAAAATCTCAAATGTTAACAAAAATATAAAAATCACCTTTTGACACCTCGACCTTTGGTAAACTGAAAATATCCAAATCCATTGTGCCACCTTTGGTTGAACTCTCAGGGATGTCAATCAAAACCAGTTTGTCAACAGAGCTCTATGACGGAAAGTATGACAATACAGACTGGTCATACAAATGTGGTTACGTAGCCATAAGCTATTTCTGGCAAACAAAAGACAAATCATGTAGTTACTTTTGCCATAATACTCAACACGGCAGCTATTCCCAAATCTCCCCCACCAATCACAGACACTTTAACCTCTTGATCAGGCCGATTTACACCTATAAGAGCAATTACAGATCATATCATGATTTGAATTCATAAAAGCGGTACTCAGCATATTTGTATGTCCATTCAAGACAAACCTTCATTAACTTTGAGATTTGACACATAGGCCAGTAGATCGTTGGGACTGTCGCCATATGCTGAAGATCTGGTGCCCAGCGGAGGTTCCTCCTCAAACTTAGCAATCATCTCTGCCAGAAGGCCATTCACAGAGGACTTTGGCTGCAACAGTGACATTTTTTAATAATATTATATATATATATATATATATATATATATATATATATATATATATATATACACACATATATATATATATATATATATATATATATATAAAAATCAAAAATACAGTAAATAAAGTAAAATTGTGAAATATTAGTATTATTACAATTTATAAGAACTGTTTTTGAAAATATTTTAAATATATAATAAATATATATAATTTCGGTGTGGAGATTCACAGTTGTTTTACTTGTTTTACTTGTCAAGCGACAAAAGTCAAAAATAAAAAGTTCGGAAAAGTTTAACTTTATGTAAATGAGCAGCGAATTTCACGAGCAACAACCAATAGGACTGAAGACTGTAAGTGAAGGTGGTACAGAGTTCTGGAGCAATTTGACCATTTTATATGATTTGACTGTAACCACATACATGTATATAATAAAATGATGCATGGAGAAGAAACTGTCGGCAGTCTTAGCGAGTTAGATTTATACATTGATAGTTCGTGTTGGTAATTATATGATGCAGTGAGCAGTTTAGCACTGCTGCAGTTCATATTACAGTTTCCCCAGCATTATGTTGATTATTAGGGACAAGAAAATGTATTTGTCAAATTTGGCAGAATGAGCTAGTTCAATCTGTTGATTGATCGATCGTTAATCTTGTTAATGATTTAATCACTGAGCACTGCTGTAGTTTATATCACAACACTATGAAAGCAGAATGCTCCTTTTAATTCTTTTAAAAGTGCTTCTTTACTCAGCAGACTTAAGGCT
This sequence comes from Ancherythroculter nigrocauda, assembly GCA_036281575.1. Classification (NCBI taxonomy): domain Eukaryota; kingdom Metazoa; phylum Chordata; class Actinopteri; order Cypriniformes; family Xenocyprididae; genus Ancherythroculter; species Ancherythroculter nigrocauda. Next base: position 11,208,635 of record VTFQ01000015.1, read on the forward strand.
GCTCTGTGCCTGCTCAAAATTCTGTGTAAATACATAATGCTGCATAAAATCCAGATCAAATTATGCCTGCTCTGACCCACCTCAGTCCCTAGTATCAAAGTATACAGTTGAAATTGCTGTGTAAAAGCACCACTAAGCAGCATTAAAAAGTCTGTGAAAAGACACTGCCACTTCAGAAGTGCTTTTGTGCCACATTTGCAGTGTAAATTTGGCATAATTCCTAGTGAAATTAGAATGATATCTTAGTTTTATATATCATTGATGTGATTGCGTTTTCTAAATATATGGCCAGACATGAAGTCTACCAATAACATTAGAGTGACGGCACTGGAAACGACAACAATAGTCTTCACAGTACAGAGACTTGCAACATAAAGCAATAAGTCGCTGGTGGTGTGAACGGGGCTTAAAGCCAGGAACACACCAAGCTGACGCCGACGAACTAGTGGCAACGAAAGCAGACTGCGGGGTTGACTCATGTCGGCAGCGTCTGGGTCCAAAGTTAACCTGACACACCAAACCGACACTCGACACCCATCCGTTCTGCGCCTGCGTTAGAAGAAATGCAATTCCGTACCAGCAGGTGGCAGTAGCTGAACAGCCAATCAGAATGATCAGATGGCCAGATGGACCGACGAGCTCCGATGGCGTTTCAACATGTCGATTCGGCTGAAAAAAGCCGACAAGGACCAACTTCAGCCACCGGTGTGGAACACACTGAGAAAACTTAGTCAGCCGATGAACAAAAACTGCCCGACCGTCGGCTTGGTGTGTTCCTGCCTCTAGATGTGCAAAGCTTAGGAAGTGAGCTGCCGTGCTAGTCAAGCTCTGACAGAGCGACTTTCGAACTGTGTTGCCTCTGCTCCTTCCCCAACAATATGGACAAAGTACTTTTCTCCTGTCCCGAACAAATAAGGACTTTTCAAACTCTGCTGCTCTGTGTTTCACAGAAACCTGGCTAAATAAAGCCATTCTGGACAGCCCATTACATCTACCTGGCTTCCAGCTGTTTAGATTGGATCACACCACAGAATCAGTGGGGAAATCGTAAAGCGGTGGGACATGTTTGTACATCAATGAAAGGTGCTGTACAGATGTAACAGCATTGAAGAAGATGTGCTGTCCCGATATAGAAACACTCTTCAGAACAAAATCTGGACCTTGTAATAATCATTCTCGGCTACTTTAATAAAGTAAATCTCTCCCGTGAACTGCCAAAATACAGACAGCACGTCACATGTCCTACCAGAGACAGTAATATACTGGACTACTGCCACACCACAATAATGGATGCATACCACTTTGGGGCTCTCTGATCACTGTCGGGTTCATCTTATACCGACATAAAGACAGAAACTTAAATCATCTAAACCTGTATTAAAGACTGTAAAGAGATGGACCAACGAAACTGTTGCAAATGCACTGATTGCTTTTGAAGCTGCTGCCACTGATCTGGACCAGCTCACTGAAACTGTAACATCATATATCAGTTTCTGTAAGGATATGTGCATTCCTACCAGAACACATTTAACATACAACAATGACAAACCGTGGTTCACCGCAAAACTTAGACAGCTTTGTCAAGCCAAAGAAGATGCCTACAGAGGTGGGAAGAGAGTCAGGCCAAAAACACACTGACAAAGGAGATCAGAGTGGCTAAAAGAAACTACTCTGAAAAGCTAAAAAAAAAGCCACGACCCTGCCTCAGTATGGAAGGCTTGAAAGACATTACCAATTACATGGCACTTTCCCCCAGGGCTGTCAAATCAACAACTGGCTGATGACCTGAATGAGTTTTATTGTAGGTTTGAAAACCCGGTCTCACACCCCACACCCGTTCCGACCTTCTCTTCATGCATTCATCAACACCTCCAGCAACCCCCATCCTCCTGTACTTACTCTGTGAAGATGTGTGCCGGGTCTTCTGGAAACAGAAGACCAAGAAAGCACCAGGCCCAGATGGCGTCTCGCCAGCCTGTCTGAAATCCTGTGCTGATCAGCTGGCACCTTTCTTCACAAAGAACTTCAACAGATCACTTGAGCTATGCGAAGTCCCTTCCTGCTTCAAATGCTTCACCATCATCCCAATCCCAAAGAAACCCAAAATCAAAGGACTGATTACAGATCTGTTGAAAGACTGGTGCTGGCCCACCTGAAGGACATCACTGGACCCTTGCTGGACCCCCTGCAGTTTGCTTAATGGGGCAAACAGGGATGTGGATGATGCAGTCAACATGGGACTACATCCTGCAACATCTCGATAGACCTAGGACTTACGTGAGGATCCTGTTTGTCGACTTCAACTCGGCTTTCAACACTATCATCCCAACGCTCCTCCAGACCAAACTAAGTCAGTTCTCTGTTCCTAGCTCCATCTGTCAATGGATCACCAGCTTTCGGACATCTAGGCAACAGCTAGTGAGACTGGGAAAATTGCGTGCTCTGCCCACTGCCTACAGCCCGAATGCACCACAAAAGACCCCTCAAGCTCCTGCTTGCTGAGGTCACTACACTCATCTGCCTCATCCAGAACAGTGTTGAGTCTGCTTACAGACAGGAGGATGAACAACTGGCTGTCTAGTGCAGTCATAATAACCTGGAGCTGAACACAGAACTCACAACAGTGGATTTGATTGAGAACCATCCCAGCACGCCTCATCATGAAGTAGAGTGGAGTCATTCAGGTTCCTGGGCTCTACCATCTCTCAGGACCTGAAGTGGGACAATCACATTGACTCCACTGTGAAGGTCCAGCAGATGTTGTACTTCCTTCACCAGCTGAGTAAGTTAAACCTGTCACAGGAGCTGCTTCAGCAGTTCTACTCTGCAGTCATAAATCTGTCATCTTCACTTCTGTAATGGTCTGGTTCGGCTCGGCTACCAAATCAGACCTCGGATGACTACAGCGGATAGTCCGGACTGCTGAGAGAATCATTGGTACACCCCTTCCCACTCTCCAAGAACTGTGCTTGTGAGTAAAAGGGTGGGCAAAATCACTCTAGACCCCTCACATCCAGGCTACGTCCTCTTTGAACTGTTGCCATCTGGTCGGCACTACAGAGCACTGAGCACCAGAACAGTCAGGCACGAGAAAGGTTTCTTTCCTCAGGCCATCATGAATAGTTAAATGCCCCCACTGGGCAATAAACATGTGCAATACACAATTTAGACTCATATTTAGCATGCCATACCTCTTATTCACATTCCCTTAAATTGTATACAACATACCTGTACATTGTGTATATATATATGTATACATATGCCAATACAAATCATTCTGATTATGAAAATATAATTTATTCTTGTGATCAAAGCTGAATTTTCAGCATCATTTCTCCAGTCTTCAGTGTCACGTGATCCTTCAAAAATCATTCTAATATGCTGATCTGGTGCTAAGGAAATATTTCTTATTATTATCAATGTTGAAAACAGTTGTGCTGCTTAATATTTTTTTGTGGAAACTGTAATACACTACCATTCCAAAAAAAATAAATAAATACAAATTAATAAAAATTATTACCTTTAGTCAGCAAGGGTGCATTAAATTGACAATTTTACAAAATATTTCTGTTTCAAATAAATGTTGTTCTTTTGAACTTTATATTCACCAAAGAATCTTGAGTTCTTCATTAAAGTTTCAACATTGTTAATAATAAGAACCGATATTAATAATTAAGTAATAACAGAGCATCAAGGATCATGAGACACTGAAGACTGTAATAAAGAGTAATAATGATGAAAATTCAGCTTTGATTACAGGAATAAATTATATTTTAAAATATATTCATATAGAAAACAGTTCAGTTAAATTGCAATAATATTTCACAATATAACTGTTTTTTGCTGTATTTTAATCAAATAAATGAAGTGAGCATAAAAGACTTCTTTCCAAATCATTTAAAAATCTTAATTATTCCAAACTTTTGAGCTGTACTGTATATGATCATTTGTTCAAACTTAAACTTTTTAAATTAGGAATTAAATAATCAATCTATCAGATAGACTATTTTACATGTAATATAAATAATTCCAGTCAAAAAAAAGAAAGAAAGAAAAAAAAAAAGATTTGAAGTTCTCTTACATGGTCCCAGTTGTGCAGGCCCGGCAGGTGTATTCTACCCTTTGAATCAACATGTTTACCCTCCCGTATGACCATGCTGGACGTGGGTCTCAGGAAGCAGATGGGAGGTGTGAACGGAAAGGAATCCAAGAGCCAAAGCAGGATGGGCAGGTTATATGAGTGCCCTGTGAATACATTATCATCAACAGACAGGACTTCTTATCAATTACTATATTTAACATAAATCATATATAATATATTTCTTGTTCAAATAAACAATAGATTCACGTTCATGGAGTCTCACCTTGATATCTGATTGGGATGTTTCCAACCAGTTTGAGTAGATCCTTCTGTAGACTGTCATTAAATGCTGCAAAAAAAATTTCAGTAATGACTCAGCAGATTTCACAAGTAAGATGTATATATAAATTAGCCTAAACTTTGAACTCCCTTTAACTAAACCAGATAAATGTGGTTTTATAAGTTATGTATACTGATCTTTATGATAATGACTTACTGTATGTTCCAGATTTGACTTCCATATCAGTGTAGACGCGAGACACTTTCTGTAGCTCTTCAATAGCCACATCACGAAATTTATACTAGTAAAGAAACCAAATAACATGTTAGAGAGGAATAATTCACATTTAAAGGCGTGCTTGACACTGACTACACTTTTCAAACAGGTTTAACCAGTGTCTTATCATCATCCTTATTCATCAATTATTTAAGATTACTAGCATAAATGTTCCTCACCTTAGAAAGAACTTTCTTCACAGATTCCGAACTTAAATCCATGATCGCTGTTTAAAACTGTGCGGTAAAACCGGAGAAAGCCCTAGAGCTCTTCAATCTCAACCAGGCAATAAAGTGAAACTTCCGCAAACACATTTCAGCTGACAGCTGTCGGGTACGGCAAGCCGAGAGGAATGATGTCGTACAAATAAAATATACGGATGGTAAGGCGGTTGTATTTATTTAATTAAACCAGACTAGGCTGAATTTAGAAAAGAAAAAAAAAAAGATACAAAAATATAAATATAAATAAATATATAATTAATGGACATGTTCTCCCATAAACATAAAATGCATTTCAAATATTTGGGTTGGGTTTTTGAAGCCACCTTTATGAATCTTATATAAAACTTTAGAAAAGTTTATTTGTAAATCAAACTCTCTTTTACCGGACTCACCGTAATGAAAATAAACCATGCTGACAGATTGAAATGTTGTCCCCTCTTTTCACTGCTGTTTCTTTTATTTTGCTATTATGGAGCAAGTGGGAATACAACAAAATTAATTCCTGTCGTCTCCCGTTCACCACTATAGAAGTTTACCCAACTGACAACTTTCACTTCTGAGAAACCTGGAAATTTGATAAAGGTCCATATATAGGGAAGAAAAGGCAATAGCAACTTCTGTTTCTTTCACCGGCATCACATTGAGGTGCAAATTATTATCCAGGTGCTGAAATAGTAGGCCTAGTCTATGCATTTTTGCTGTAACTTTTTGTTACTTTTCACAGCACTGAAAAATGTGAAAAATTTTTAAAAATGATGATTCGACACAAAAGATTCATAACGCTCCGAATCAGCGTATCGAATCATGATTCGGATTGCGTGTCCAACCGCCAAACTGCTGAAATCACGTGACTTTGGCGCTCCGAAGCTTCATGAAGCAGTGTTTTGAAATCGGCCATCACTAAATAAGTCGTTATTTTGGGTTTTTTTGGCGCACCAAAAATATTCTCGTTGCTTTATAATATTAATATTGAACCACTGTACTCACATGAACTGATTTAGATATGTTTTTAGTACCTTTATGGATCTTGACAGAGGAAATGACATTGCTGGTTATGGAGGCCTCACTGAGCCATCGGATTTCAACAAAAATATCTTAATGTGTGTTCCAAAGATCAAGGAAGGTCTTACGGGTGTGGAACGGCATGAAGGTGAGTAATTAATGACAGAATTTTCATTTTTGGGTGAACTTTTCAAAAGGGGTGTACTCATTTACACTGAGCACTGTATATGATTTCAATTTTAATTTGAAAATGGACAGTTTTGCATTCTGAATTTCGGTTAAATAATTTGACAGTTATAATTATGTAAACTTTAAATACGAATGCCAGCCATTCCCACATGATTCTGTGAGACTGGAGGGTGGGCCTCAGACCCTGTAGGCCAGGGGGTCCTCTTGACTTACTACCCAAGAACTCAAACCCTAAAATATGTTTGGAGCTCTTGGGCAAACCAATGGCACCACCTTCTAACCATCTGTTTATTAGTAAATAAACTACTGTGAGGACAGGTTTCATAAATGTTCATTTATATTCATGAATATTCATTCATTCACAAACCTACCTGATCTTAATTCTGGAAAAGTACCACGCTCGTCTACACGACTTGCTAAGGCGCATATATAAGATGCGACAAATTCTCCTGGATGGAAGCAATGAAAGAAGCCAAACACTGTGTAAAATGTAATTTGCATGAAGGTTAAGTATGATCTGTTATTATGTGCCTTACTTTAAAGCCAACAATGAAGACAACAATTGTGATATTATTAAAGGATTAGTTCACTTTCAAATAAAATTTTCCTGATAATTTACTCACCCCCATGTCATCCAAGATGTTCATGTCCTTCTTTCTTCAGTCGAAAAGAAATTAAAGTTTTTGATGAAAACATTCCAGGATTTTTCTCCATATAGTGGACTTCAGTGGAGCCCAAACGGTTGAAGGTCAAAATTACAGTTTACAGCGATCCCAGACGAGAAATTAGGGTCTTATCTAGAGAAACCATCGCTTATTTTCTAAAAAAAAAAGTTTAAAATTTTATACTTTTTAACCATAAATGCTCATCTTGAACTAGCTCTCTTCTTCTTCTCTATTAGAATTCCAGCAGTGTAGACACTAAAGTTGCGTCCCAAATGACGCACTATACACTATGCACTTATACACTATGTACTTGTGCACTATGCACTCATCCATGTAGTGCGTGAATTGTATAAGGTTATTTTGTCATTTAACAACGGAGACCGATCCTCCCTCCCCCTCCACTACGTAATTAAAGCTGCGACAGTTGAGTGCACGAAGTGTCCAACATTCCACACTTCGTTTTTTCCGTTAATTTAGTGCATCATCCGGGTATTTAAAGTGTACTTTTTCTTTTTGGAATTTTCAGTGTGAACGCACTACTCGCACTATTTATACTTAAAAAAGTCATAGAATAGTGCATAAGTACGCGAATTGGGACGCACCTTAGGTGTATTACTGCCCTCCACAGGTCAAAGTTTGAACTAACTGTTATATACTTGCACTAGCATATTGTGTATGACAATTTAGTTTAAACTTTGACCTGTGGAGGGCAGTAATACACTTAGCAGCGTCTACACTGCTGGAATTCAAATAGAGAAGAAGAAGAGAGCTAGTTCAAGGTGAGCATTTCTGGTGAAAATGTATAATTTTTCTTTTTTTTAAGAAAATGAGCGATGGTTTCTCTAGATAAGACCCTTATTTCTCGTCTGGGATCGCTGTAAACTAATTTTGACCTTCAACCGTTTGGGGTCCATTGAAGTCCATTATATGGAGAAAAATCCTGGAATGTTTTCATCACAAACCTTAATTTCTTTTCGACTGAAGAAAGAAAGACATGAACATCTTGGATGACATGGGGGTGAGTACATTATCAGGAAATATTAATTTGAAAGTGAACTAATCCTCTAAGACCATTCACTCTGGTCAGTGACAAAATTGGCAGGATGTTAGGAAGCCTCATCTATTGCTGTAGCGATTAGCGCCCTCTGCTGGTCAAACCTGCTTTCCCACTTTGTGCTTAAAATTTCTACAATGACCCTTAAATAGTACTGTGGTGGTATGATATTTAATTCACATTTGAAACCCATTGTATATGGTGCTTAAAAGTTCTTCACAGAATACCATGTTATTGCAACTAATATGTTACAAATTAGTTTGTGGACTAGTCTAGACAAACCCAGAAATGTTGAAATGTTGACAATTTGCTTTGCAAGAACATGTTGTGCAATATGTCTACAGAACAAAGTTAATATTTGAGTTTTATACCAACTCATTTTTACTTTCAGATTTCTGTAACCAGATCCACTATAGATCCACTAGCAATAAGAGAGAATTAACAAATGACAGGACAACAGTATCTGTCAAATCACTTTAACAAAAAAATACATTGGAAAAATGGCAGTCTTCTGTCTTTTCTCACCAATTAAATAGTACAAGTAATAAAATAACTCTCCCAAAACCAGGACCAATTTTGAAGAAGTTGGTGCTTGAGGTGTAAGGCATCCACATCAATATACATCATTTCTACAGATACAAAAAATGCTGTTGTGATTCTCAGATATTTATTTTATATATAATTTTCTCTGAAGCTCAGCTACGTCAGATGGGCTTTTGATAGTGCAAACCTGCTCCCATGGCTTGGGCATTCAAATAAATAGTGTAACAATGTCAGTGGCACAAGGCAGGCATTTCCATTCCTCTCGGTTCCAACCAAATAAGACTAGATCAAAGTCAAGTAAAGTAAACTAAATCTTTTTCTGTTTCGCTTTCATTGCTAGTTTTCTTTTCATCTCCTCCTCCTCCATTCGCATTTCTTCTTCATCCTCCTTGATACCCAGGCGTAAACTGAAGCAGAAAAAACAGACGTCATTAAGGAACGTGACTTTCGCCGGTCCTCTGCGTAAAGGGAGAGAAGCGTTTTATTTCAGTCTATCCGAACACAATCATCACAATCATTTTCTCTTCTTGGCATTCTTCTGCTTCATCTCCTCAAGTTCTCTTCTTTCCTCCTCCTGGTCTTCAAACACTGCCATTCGCAGACTAACCAGACAATCGGGGCAAGGCATAACACACAAAAAACACACAGAAAAAAGGCAATAGTGTGATGATCTGGTGAAAATGATGATGAACCACATCAGTTAGCCAGAGCTACTATTTCTGCACTCATAGTATGCAACTGAATTTGTCGGCTTACCTCCGTGCTTCCTCTTTCTGCTGATCTCTCCAGCTGCTCTCCATAAACTTCAATGCATAGTCACTTTCGTCTTTATATCTATTGAAACGAAAGACACGTTACCACAATATACGCAAAAAAAACTTTTTTTTTTTTTTTACATAGTGTATATTTCAAGGCAAATTATATTTGCAACAAGAACTCACTTGGTCCTGTCGTAGCCAAAGATTTCCCTGATATGTTTTGAAACTTCATCTTGGTCTTCTCCTTCATCGTCGATGAAGTCATCCATCTCCGAGTCATACTCTTCCTCATCTTCATACTTCCGTTTATAAGTGGACGTGATGGGAGGCAACGACGGTCCTTCAAAAACAGCAGGGGATACATCATGTAAGAACACACATAAGGCATTGATGTTGCTACCAGGGTTGTTAGGTTTTCACAACAAAACCTGCCCAATTGCAACTCAAAACTAGCCGAAATACGTTTCAGGGAAGGTACCCCGGTAAAAATTGCTTTCCGGGGGGTAAAATCCACGTTTTTGGTGATAAAATTCACATATGTTATTTGAAGTCACTTCAACCCGCGGACATGAAAAACAACCCGCGGCAACAGTGTTAAAGTAGCCCAAAACCATGGACTTGGCAACACTGGTTGCTATTGACTACAAGTTAAAGCCAAATGGCCTCATTCATGAAACACAAGAATGGGCATGTGTGTAAATAATTCATAAACCCATGCAAATTCAACGCAGCAATTCAGAGACAATTAACGTAAAGGCCTGTACACACCGGGACGAATATCGCGCGTGATTATTGCCGACATTTAACACCTCGTGACTAAACAAAGGGCGCCAATGTGAGTGTGCGCACCGACGCAAAAAAACGCCAGGCGTAAAAGCGTCATTTTTTAAAAAAACGCCTCGGGTCGTTTTTTTGGTTTGACGCGCCGCGTTAAAAACTGGCAGACCAATGAGAGTGATGCTTTTGTTCACGTGCCTGGAGCTGCTGAAGTTACAGTAAAACACGAATTGGTGGCGCTTAAGCACAAAACGGTCTTGCCGAGCACACATTGATACAAAGACGACGAAGAGAAAGTAAGTAGTTGAGGAAGACTCTTACAAACTATCCCTGCGTCTCAAACAGCTCCCTAGCTTCCTAGGTCGTGTATCAGTATACCGTGTAAATGAATGTGGCCGAATCCCTGATCAGTGCCCCGACTACTGAACTAGGGAGCTGATTGATACCCCTTTTCCACCAAGGCAGTTTGAGTGCTGGTTCGGAGCCAGAGCCTAGTTTCAAATCAGTTCTTTGTCTTTCGACACACAAAGCACCAGCTCCGAACCAGGAAAAGTGGTTCGTACGTAGCACCAAAACGTTGCTGGGCTAGAAGTAAGAACCGCTTGCGTCAGGGGCTAGGGGTGGGGTTACCGTGACCAACAAGAAACTTGTGACCGCCATTTTTGAAATAGCAGCTAATAAAGCTAATAGCAGCTCGATTGCAATCTCCGTCTATATACAAATTACGGCGAGCCGTGTTTGGATGCAGATGTAGGGTCGCAAAGCATGAGCATCAACAGTAGTGAAAAATCCGCGATTGTTGATAGAAGGCTTGTTCGAGATGCATCGGAGCAGCGCGGACCGATTCGGCGGGTGCCGCGGATCCGCAGGAGCGTTTGTAGAGCATACGACTCCTTGTGCTTTTGGATCGTTCTCGCGGTGCTTTGATGTCATGCGCTGATCGCTATGCGAGAAGCCGATGCATCTCAAACGAGCCTGGTGTGTTTGTGTTTGGCGCTGCAGCGCTAGCTTTGCTGTGAAATATGAGACGTATACAGTGACGCAACACCTGGCTCTGTGCTGGCTCTCTAGCCCGTGGAAAGGCAAACTGGTTCTTAGAAGGCTCGTCAGTTGAACCAACACCGAACTGGCACTAGCACTAGCTCTAGCTCTGAACTAGCAACTAGCAACTTTTATAACATACCGCAGCCATCAAAAAGTTTATCTGTAGAAAAAGAAAATGAAAAAGGATGCCTTTACTAATGCATATTATCCTTGTAATGAATAACTGGCAACCTAAGGACGGAGGAGAGACATTTGCCGTGACAAACTACTATGCGAGTTTTTAAGGCTTTCACATAGTACAAATGAATGTGACAACAACCAAAGCATGTCACTTATAAGTCTGCATGTTCTGTGCATCTGTGTGAACGAATGGCATTGTTTCGTCTACTTCACAAACTCAAACACGTGACGCTTACTGTGTTACATGAACTTCAGTCACTTCAGAGCTTTCTACACCATTTCATTTGGAAAAACACGACAAACCGCCAAAATAACACGCCCTAGGTCTGTGAACTGATATGAGGCTAATATTCTGTTGGGTTTTGCTCAATTTGATGCTAAGTGGCAGATCAGTGGGGTTGCCCCAGACGAAACCTAAAATACTATGTGGAGGACGCAAGATAATTTAATAATTATAATATGACCGCGTGGTGAACCTATGAACCGCACTCGTATTTATATTAACAAGAAAAACGGAAATAAATTTTGGCTAAATATTTGTGTCCCCTTCAAAAATTGCTTGAGAAATTTTTTCACTGTCCCCTCCAATTGTTAGATGAAATTTATGTCTGATAAGACACCCCAGATTTCCTCAGTGCCTCAAAAACATTGCATGTTATCTGTTATCTTCTTGTAGAAAATCAAAAGAAATTTCACACCAATTAGCACTATGCTAGGCTACCAAAGGCTATTAAAGAGAAAAAAAATTGGTATTTTAAGTTTTGGTAAAATAGTATATGATTTAAAAGACTTTAAAATTTTTATTCTGTAATACTAAATATTAAAATAATCTTAGTTAGTTGTCAATTACCACTGAAAATTATTTCAACTTGTCCCCTCAGTTTGTAAAAAACAAACAAAAAACACAAATGTCAGCATGAAACTCATGCTTCCTGAATGAGAAAAAAAAAATTAGGACAGGAAGAGAAGAGATGTTGTTGCGAGGGGAAGGGAAAGTTAATGTTTTGGATTAAAGATTACGAGGGGGCATTCATAAAAAAACAAAAAAAAAATGAAACAAATATTGAGCTGAAATGAAATAGATTGCTTGACAGAGCGAAACTCTCAAGTTCTCAGTTCAGCGAGTGAAAACGTATGTATGATAAACTTATACTTAACCTGGCTTGTAAAATCTAAGAATTTATTAGCCAATGGTTAGTGATAGACATTATTCAAGTCGCCCGGAGTGAAGATTTAGTTGCATATGCGAGTGATTTACTTGCATTGTAGAGGGTTGAAATAGTAATTATTTAGGGGTATCTTGGGATTGTGAGCTGTTGAAATGGTAGTTCTCTAAACAATATTAACAATTAGAATGAATGAAACACTTCTCTTATCTCTTACCTGGAGGTTTAACCAAGACTCTGTGGCCTGTGGGGGCAATCACTGTCTTGGGGCCTTGTGGAACTGGAGGCCTCTGAACCATCCCGGGTCTCGAAGCAAAGTTCTTTGATGAAATAGTCTCTGAAACAACAGTGCACTGAGGTCTTCCAGGGCCAGAGCCCATGCCATTTACTGGTCTCCCAGAAACACTACCTCCCATCCTACTTGGTCCATTTATAGAGGCCCTGGAGCTTCCAGGAATTTGCTGACCTTGCAAACTACCACCTGGTCTTGGTTGTTTGGAGGGATCACCAGAAGAGGGTCGTACAAGTCCGTTGCTACCAGGCCGAGGTGGAGCATTGCTCCCAGGTCGTGATAAATGTCCTGGTTTTGCTGGTCTCTGAGGTTGCCCACCTCTATCGGAGCTACTAGGTCTACTCTGCCCAGAGTTAGGTCTACTCTGCCCAGAGTTTTTGAGTGGTCCTTGACCTGATCTAGCTGCACCAGGAGCAGCTACAGTGCGACTTCCCGAAATACTTGATTTCCCTTGAGATATTGAGGTATTCCCCTTCCTTGGGGTAAGGTCACTTGAGGTTGTGGGCCTTTGGCCTTGTGAGGGTCTAGGTGGTGCTTGTTTCGCATTTAACGGAGCACCATACTTCATGGTAGCTTTATCATTTAAGGCACCTGAGGAGCCTGAGGAGTTGTTTCTGTCTCCATGTAGTTTGGCAGAACCTGGAGTTCGTTCACTGGATGCTTGAAGCTTTGGCCTTTTGCTGGTACTACTTGACTGGTGCTTTTCTACTGGTGGCTTGGGCATTTTCCCATTTTTGCCTTCTCGGTCTACATTCTTCTTCTGAGAACTTGAGCTGAATTGAGATCTGCTGTCTTTCTGTCCTGAATACTTGTCTGGTTTTGGGTCCCTCTCTTTATCCTGTTTCTTAACCCTGCGCTCCATTTCGAGTTCTCGAATCTCTTCTGCTGTTCTAAGTCTCTCTTCGGTCTTCTTCACTACTTTTATTTCAACAGGTTCATATTGCTTCTTTTGCGCAAGTTTCAAGAGTTCTGCAAAGTTCATTGATGGCGGTGTGGGCCTAGCTGGAGCACTGGCTTTTTTCGGTTTGTTGTCAGCTTTGTTGTAGAACTCAGCCCGAGACTGAGGATGAGGCTGAGGCTTAACAGGCCTGCTTTGTTCTTCAGATTCAGAATCTGTACCCTCATACTCGTAATTATAATCATCATCATCATATGTGTTTGACATTTCCTGATCTTCTGATCTGTCCCCTTTCGAATGCCTCTTTTTGGGCTGGTCTATGACAGGGACGCCGTTGTAACCTTTGAAATTGTCCTTGGTTCGTGAAGCCATTGCTCGTGCCTTCCTATCTGATTTCAGCTCCACTCTTTTGGCTAACAGAACTTCTTTTGCTTTCTTATCCTGTATTTCTAAAAAGGAGAAGCAAAGTGACATAAAAATATGCATCATAAGAGTGCCATTTTCTGACCTTCACGTCTTTACAAAAATCCCTATGACAGGGTGACCTATCCTGCTCCTGGAGGCCACTATCCAGCAGAGTTAGTGCCAATCATAATTAAATATCCTTGAACCACCAAACCAAGGTCTTCAGGAATACTAGAAACTTCCTGGCAAGTGTGTAGGAGCATGTTGAAGCTACACTCTGCAGAACATTAGTGGGATTTGACACCTATGCCCTATGATTTTTCTGTTTTTATTCTGTGAAACACAGAAGGTAAACTTTTATAATGAAAAAAAATGTGGATGAATGCTGTCAATATTTAAACAAAAATATTAAGCATTATAAAAGTGGTTCATACAGCTTGTGAGCTAGAGACACATGATATACTGGCACAGGGTAATGTAATTTGTTGACTATTGCTTAGGGCTGGGATTCGATCCCATCACGATACTTGGGTGGTGATATGACATGTATTGCTATTTATTTAAGAATTGCAAGTTCTACAAGTATTGAGATTCGATATTGCAATGTATTGCGATTTTGCTTTGTTTTTTTAATGCTAGGACATGGGGAAAAGTTGAATCATATACTTATACAGACTGTACATGATGTATAAGATGAATCATATGTACAAAATTATCAAATCTGAGTTTTATTTCAGAAGCATAATACATTACAGTACTACATTCTCTTGAATAAATAATCCAACGACAGTTTTAAACAGTCATTTGTCACCATCGAGTAGCAAAACAATGTAATCGATACAGTGGTTGTTTTTCAAAAGGTGTTAACTATTTTGATCAGTACCTTAGACATCAGTGATTATATTTTAACTATAAACATTTATCATACTATTTACTATTATCACAGAAATGATACTATGAGGCAGTGGCGTAGCAAGTTAGCCCTTGGCCCGTATGCAAAAAATTCACGGGCCCCCCTCGGTTTCGCGGGGGGTGGAGGGGATGTGCGTCTTATGCGAATGAGTCCCAGGACTTTAATATGAATAAGATATTATCACTAACATGCAGACAAAACTTGTTTAAAAAACCAAAAAAAACCAAAAAAACATTTCTAGGAATGACAATACTATATGCTGTCCTCCATTTTGACTTTGCATTTAAAAAATGTCAAAAAACGGCTTTTCAACACAGTCTAAATTTGAATTTGACCGATTCAACTCTGGCTTTGGAATTTAAGAATGATCATCATTTCAGATGCGATGAGTCCTAAGATTTATGTTATTAAGTTATGAATTAATTATTCTGTCACAGACTTTTTTTAATGCACGTTTTCCTAATAAATTTACTAAAAGTTTCTTCTCTAAATATGTTTCCGCCATGGTTTATGTGCATTTTATTTCGTTGAATAAAGAAGAGTATCCACCCCAACGAGTACGAATTACTTTTATTCACATCTTGAAATGTGCAGACGTAGTCGTTTTTTTTTTTTTTTTTTTTCCAGAAAACCATTATGACTCATTTAAAATTCTGTGCTACTTACATTACTGCATGCATACGTTTCAGAAACCCACTTGAAAAACGGCAGAAAAGAATACCGGTCAAATATCATCGCTAAGACATGGCATGGACTATTTTATGGTCCATTTATTCAGATTCTTAATGATTTTCAGTACATTTAAAATAGATAGGCTATAGCAAGTTATTGACAACATTAATAATATGCTTCATTTTTCTGAACATGTACACGGATTCTGTCTCGCGCACAGACGTGCGTGCGAGCCTTTGAAAGTATTTGGCTACAGAAAGACGCGTTCGGCGTGTGCGCTGCGCACTATCTAGTGGACTTTTGTTTTTAAGCACTCAATTCACTCTCGCATGGGCTGTTGTACAGCACACACACTGTCCATGCCATCACGAAAATTGGGCTGCACGCGGACGGGGAGTGCGGACGTCCACAAACCCTCCTGATGATGAATGGTCGTGATGCGGACGGTGCACGGACGCCCAAAGTATACTTTGGGGTTAAGCCCGTAACAGCGGGCCCCCAATCTGCCCGGGCCCATATGCACGTGCATACCTTGCATGCCCAGACGCTACGCCACTGCTATGAGGTAGAAATAACTGCTTCCTCTGGATCAGCGGCAGCGCCAACACAGATTTGAATGTTGCAATTTGATTTTGTCAAAGGATTAATAGACAGACAAATTGTCGTCATTTATGATCACATAGGTGTTTGATTCGAGATCATGCAGCACTGTCTTATAATCTCTCTCTCAGCATTGATATCTGCCACAAAACGTAGGCTACATGAGTAGTGCGAGGGCTTTTCATTACTATATAATAGTGCATTCATTACTATATAATATTCATGAAGTGAGACATCGCTATTAAAGGATACAGCACTTCTCAAACACATCCTACTAGTACCATTTTCAGAAGTTTAAATATATGGTGGTCAATGTTGGAACAAAAGTGGGTAACTTCTGTCCACCTCGCCTATTAGCAAGGATTAAAATAAAGCTGGTTAGTGAGGTCTGAACGCGCTCTGACAACAGAAGTGATGTCTCACACTCATTGAAGCAAAGCGTGAGAGATCACTTCCGTCATCAGAACGCGTTTTCTGACCTCACTAACCAGATGCGCAGGGCAGTTGGACATAGTGGTGCTTTAGAGGTAAAAAATGATATAAATACTGTTCGGTTTCTCGCACAAACTGATCGTTTCATGTCTTAGAACATCAATGTGTCGTCACGAGCCGCAGGGTTTAATTTGGATTTGTCTATGCATGTTTTTTTGACTCTTATATATGAAGTTCCCATTGCCATGCATTATACGACTGACAGACCGCAACGGTTGGAGTTAAAAATCATCATTTGTGTTCTACTGAAGAAACAAAGTCACCTACATCTTGGATGCCCTGGGGGTAAGCAGATAAACATCAAATTTTCATTTTAGGGTGAATTATCCCTTTAATCGATTAGCTGAGTCTGTGCGACGCCACTTTATGGTAGTGAAAGACGCATTTCTATGGAGAAAAATGTATTTGAAAAATATGAAAAAAAATTGCATGACCTAAATAGTCCAAAGCATGTGAGGACTTTATAATAAGCCATTCAAAGAAGCTTATATCCATATAGTTTCATGTGGGCTACCTTTTCAGGTGTGTTGTGTGTGTGCCTTTTAATGTGTTGAGAAGCGTCTGATGTTTTGCGGTTCAATTTTATCTGCAAATGTTAGAAGAGTGTGTCCACCAGACAGAGGGCAGCCGAATGATTTTGACTAAAATATTTATTTTGATAAATAATACATGTAATATAACAATAATAATATATCTGATTTATAAGTAATCACATTTTTTATAAGAACAGCACCTGTAAATGTATTATAATAAATTCCTTAAAGCTAAAAACAGATTTGAGGTCTTGGTTTTCTTTATTACCATTTATAATTTAAACAAGCTTTCTGGTTTAAAACTGTGTACAAGCAGTTGGTTGTTTTACAATGAAATCTGTGACATTTATGTTGTTGAGATCAGCCTTACCATGATGTTTAAATGGACTGGCATGGACTACTTTTATGGTATTTTAAGGTAAATTTTAATCATATTGACAGCATCCTTCCCCATTCATTTTCATCATATGCGAAAGAGCAGTATTTTGTGGACCATGGGGTGTTTCATAATGACATGAGAGCAAGTAAACAATGACTTGACTGGTTATGGCTTATAAAAGATATAAAGAGAAGTGTTATATATAGCAAAACAAGGATTACGAAGAAAAAAAGTACCTTTTTTCCTTTGCTCCATGGCCTGTTTTTTCAAGAAGGCTTGCACCGCAGCCGAATTAACTCCTTTGACTTTGTCATCTTTCTTGGGTGGACCAGTTTTTAAGCTATACCGCTTCTATAAAACACAGACATGACTGAAAGCTATAGCCATGTGCACATGAGAGCCATAAGGATCCATATGACAGAATGCTTTATATATATATATATATATATATATATATATATATATATATATATATAAAATATTATAATATAATATTATATATATATATATATATATATATATATATATATATATATATATATATATATATATATATATATATATAATTTCTGCTGATACATACCGGTATGCTGCTGAGCCCTTGATTTTGGGTGGCGATGGACAGCACGTTGTCGAAATCCATGGTCCCTCACTGTCCACGGCTCACTTTTTTAGCTAATAGCAATAGCTACCACTCGCCAATCGACAAACACTAACCTAAGCCAGCCTTTTTGCCCGTAACTACGATCTATAGGTCAACCGAAATCCACCCCGCTGTTAAAATCAAACGAATATTAGAGAAAGGCGAAACAAACTAAAAGAGGAAACCCTCGATTAAAGCCTTCAGCTTCTGTTCGACATATCTTGATCAGCTGTTACACATTTAAACCCCTTAACAACGGAGAGCTTGACCAATTAATAATAAAAAAGAGTTTCGTTTTGTTTTTGCTCAGTGTTGCCGTATCAGTTTCCCTAAATTGTCATTAAATGACATTAAACAGAAAAGCTATAAAAACTGGGCAAATATGGAAATCCTCTTGTGAGATTTGTGTTCTAGAAGCAACAACCAAACCCACGTCATCCGGTTCGCGTTTCTACGTCACTTCCGGTTGTTTAAGACACTCGTTTTTCTTCTTCTGCTTTATCTTCTTTTAATGTTGTTTTGATTGGTCACAATTATCTAAGACCAGAAATAGTAGACCACAAATGACAAAACAAAATAACCATTTTTATCAACACATAGGACTTAAATCATGTTTATCTGGCATTTTAGGAGAAGTGAATAGGGAAAGAAATTATATATCAATATTCCTATTAATTATTAGATATTATTATTAAAATGTTGCCAATTATTATTCCCATTATTACACTTCTTTTTTCATTACATATTGCTCCAAGAACACATTTATATGCAAATTAGATACAGTGTATCTACCCATGTATGGCCATTTTACCTACATATTGCATTAAGTAAAATGGTATATCAATTCATTCCATTATATCTTTCATAACATAGTTGAGAATCATCTTTATACAAAGTTTGGTTAAAACAATCCTGAAGCCTAAAAATTGATTGGTGATTTTAAAAAAAATCCCATTGTTTTTGCCTATAGGCTACATGCAATTTAATGCCATTTTATTTTTTAAACAACTTAGTCCTGGTGTCCACAACAGAGGACATAGCATAACATATGAATAAAATATCATTTTTCAAAAATATTTTTTTTTTGTTTTGTTTTGTTTTGTTTTGTTTCTTATGCTCTAAACAACATAATGACGTGGAAAAAAATACTAAATTAAAAAAAAAAAAAAAATTCTGGGTCTCAGGAGGAGATATAAAAAAAAATTCTGGGTCTCAGGAGGGATATATATATATATATAATATATATATAAAATGGTGGCTACTAAACATAAATAATAAGAAGTCCATATAAATTTTACCCTTCTCAAATGAGACATGTTTTTTTTCTTGTTTGTTTTTCCTTATTTTTGTTTGTTTGTTTGTTTTTTGTAGACAGCAAATGAGATTTTAAATGCAAATAAATGACTAAGTAAGCAAAACAAATATTCTAATAAACAGATAAAACAATTCATAAAAAATAAATAATGGAGGTCACTAAAACTAATAAACAAAATAAACTTAAAACATATATTTTTCTATAAAAATAAATGTATATAATATAAATGACCATATAGAAGAACAATATTTCCCTCTTCAGTTATAGCATGTGTTTTCTTTTACAGTCTAAATATTTATTATAAATACCAACATATCACTTTGTACTTTAATATAATATTGTATTGAGTTGTTCTTTTTTATTATTTTTTATTATAATGGATCAAACAATGAACAGATACAAAGACAAAACAGACAGAACCTCTACAGGAATGAAATTACATAAAATCTTCATGTAAAGTTCCACAAACAAAATAAGAGAAAGGAAAAAATAAATAAAAAATAAAAAAATAACATCATAAACACATAAAGAGGAAACATTATACATGCATACTATTTTTAATCATTTTTTCATTCTTACATAGCCAATTTCACATATCTGTGATAACCAACATGACATTTGCATCTAAAATATTACCAAATAAGTTGTATATTTTTTTCAAACATACTATTTTCAGTATTATATGTGTGTCCCTGTTTACACAAGATATATTTATTCACAATAAACCTTTTTTTTTTTTTTGTAAGTATTTTATGATTTGTGTGCGTCCCTCAGTTTGACTTACCACCCCGTCACACTAACTTGTTTTATCTATAAATAATGCACTGTTCTTTTAAATGACATCACAAAGCCGAAGTGACATTTGAGCTGTATAGCCACCAAGAACAAAAGCAGGCAACTATGTAAAAATATTTTACATTGTTTGTTTGTTGCTTTTTCATGTTAGGCAGGGCCCGTCGAGCTTAAACCTACCACCCTGTCACGCAAAATAGAGAGGGAAAACTCGTTTTTATTATTTTTTTTACATTATTAATACAAAGAAAATTATATTTCAGATTGAATGTATGCTAGGTGAGAAACTTGAGCACATGGGAGATTTGCATTTGTTTTTCATGTCCACGGGTTGAAGCGAGCCCAAATAACATGACAGCCCTTGGAATGCACATTTTACCAAGGGAACCCTGCCAAAAAAAAAAGTTTTACCCCCTAGAACTTGATTTTTATCGGGGGACATTTTGGGATGAAATTTACCACCCCGTCACGTTTTTGTGAAAGGGTGGTATGTGACAGGGTGGTAAATTCATCCCAAAATGTCCCCCGATAAAAATCAAGTTCTAGGGGGTAAAACTTTTTTTTTTTGGCAGGGTTCCCTTGGTAAAATGTGCATTCCAAGGGCTAAATATCATGTTATTTGTGCTCGCTTCAACCCGTGGACATGAAAAACAACCCGCGGCAACAGTGTAAAAGTAGCCCAATTCCGCTGGAAAACCGCAGACTTGGCAACACTGTTTGGTTCACTCACTCCCTCACTTTTTATTCAATTTGAATATCTCCCCTCCCCCAGTTTTTAAAGTTTAAAACCAGCAGATCACATAGACAAACACTTTGTCCATACCACCCCGTCACATCAGTTACCACCCCGTCACAGGGTCATTTTGTTAAAAGTTTATGGAAAGGAAATGAAATATTACATAAATTAAAGGATAAATTAAATTAAATTTCCTGATAATTTACTCACCCCCATCTCATCCAAGATGTCCATGTCCTTCTTTCTTCAGTCGAAAAGAAATTTAGGTTTTTGACGGATGGACTTCAATGGACCCCAAACGGTTGAAGGTCAAAATTACAGGTTCAGTGCAGCTTCAATGCGTTCTACGTGATCCCAGACAAGAAATATGGGTCTTATGTAGAGAAACGATCACTCATTTTCTAACATTTTTTTTTAAAATTTATACTTTTTACTGCTCATCTTGAAATAACTCTCTTCTTCATCTTTTCTATTTGAATTCCAGCAGTGTAGACGCCGCTAAGTGTATTACTGCCCTCCACAGGTCAAAGTTTGAACTATAAATTGTCATATTCAATATGCTAGTGCAATTATATTACAATTAGTTCAAACTTTGACCTGTGGAGGGCAGTAATACACTTAGTAGTGTCTACACTGCTGGAATTCAAATAGAGAAGATGAAGAAGAAGAGAGCTAGTTCAAGATGAGCATTTATGGTTAAAAATGTATAAATTTAAAAAAAAAAAATGAGTGATGGTTTCTCTAGATAAGATCCTTATTCCTCGTCTGGGATCACGTAGAACGCTTTGAAGCTGCACTGAAACTGTAATTTTGACCGTTTGGGCTCCATAGAGTGCCTCAGGGATGACGCATTTTTGTAGGCAAAACCCGGAAGCGAGTTAGCATTTTAGGACTTCCGGTCCAACGGCGTAAAGTCTATGGGTTTTTTGAATGGGTTTTTGCTAAATCACCTGAAATAAGGTCTGTAAGTTAACAAAGCCTCTAAATACTTTCACGTTTTGATCTATGACATAAAACACACCAGTTATAACCCGCTTGTGATTTTTTAATCTTTTACTGTGTCTTAAAATCGGCGGTTGCTAACAAATTGCTAAAAGGGACTACTTCCTTTGGCGGGGACTTTAGAGGTCATCATGACAAACAGGACATTTGGACAGCATTTCTCATGAAAAACTGGATAAGTATTCATACACAGTGCAGATCATAATCAGCGAGCATGTTTTTAAATAAAGTTGTTTTTTAAATACAGTTTGAGGAGGCTTGGTGGTGACGACGTTGATCCGCGACCATGGTGTGCTGTAGTCCGTTTATAGCCTACTGTTAGCTTTTTATATCTGACCACTTTATTTAGGCTTCAAAATCTATAAATGTTGTGTTAACTTGTAAAGATTATCTTGATAGACAAAACGTGTAAGTGTCATAACCCTTTGTTAAACACAGAGCTTATTTTCTGCGATTTTCCAAAAGTCTATGGGAAAAATGCATAGGCTTTCAACTGAGGGAACCGGTGCGCCGCTAACTTCCAGGTTGGCCTACAAAAACACGTCATCCCTGAGGTACTCTATTGAAGTCCACTATAAGGAGAAAAATCCTGGAATGTTTTCATCAAAAACCTGAATTTCTTTTCGACTGAAGAAAGAAGGACATGAACATCTTGGATGACATGGGGGTGAGTAAATTATCAGAAAATTTGAATTTGAAAGTGAACTAATCCTTTAATGTTGAATGATGTTCTTGTTGTGTGGACTAATCAGATAAATGTAACTTTATTTGTATTTTTTAAGTGAATTCATTTTTTAAGTACAAACAATGAGGCCATTGAAATGTCAAATTCATATTTCAAGATTAAAAATCTAAGAATAAAATAAAAAATATATATATACAGTACAGTCCAAAAGTTTGGAACCACTAAGATTTTTTAATGTTTTTAAAAGAAGTTTCGTCTGCTCACCAAGGCTACATTTATTTAATTAAAAATACAGTAAAAACAGTAATATTGTGAAATATTATTACAATTTAAAATAACTGTGTACTATTTAAATATATTTGACAAAGTAATTTATTCCTGTGATGCAAAGCTGAATTTTCAGCATCATTACTCCAGTCTTCAGTGTCACATGATCCTTCAGAAATCATTCTAATATGCTGATTTGCTGCTCAATAAACATTTATGATTATTTTCAATGTTGAAAACAGTTGTGTACTTTTTTTTTCAGGATTCCTTGATGAATAGAAAGTTCAAAAGAACAGCATTTATCTGAAATACAAAGCTTCTGTAGCATTATACACTACCGTTCAAAAGTTTGGGGTCAGTAAGAATTTTTATTTTTATTTTTTTGAAAAGAAATTAAAGAAATGAATACTTTTATTCAGCAAGGATGCATTAAATCAATCAAAAGTGGCAGTAAAGACATTTATAATGTTACAAAAGATTAGATTTCAGATAAACACTGTTCTTTTGAACTTTGTATTCATCAAATAATCCTGAAAAAAAATATTGTACACAAATATTTTGTACAATTGTACACATTAAATGTTTCTTGAGCAGCAGATCAGCATATTAGAATGATTTCTGAAGGATCATGTGACACTGAAGACTGGAGTAATGATGCTGAAAATTCAGCTTTGCATCACTGGAATAAATTACTTTGTGAAATATATTCAAATAGAAAACAGTTATTTTAAATTGTAATAATATTTCACAATATTACTGTTTTTACTGTATTTTTAATTAAATAAATGTAGCCTTGGTGAGCAGACGAAACTTCTTTTAAAAACATTAAAAATCTTAGTGGTTCCAAACTTTTGGACTGTACTGTATTAAATTACAGATTTTCTATTGATGGGACATTTTACTATTAGGAAAACATAAGATTTTAAAAATCTATTTCTTGTTTTACTACTCCAATATTGTCCGTGACGGGGTGGTACAAGAATGGCTTCCTTGCCTGAATAAAAAGGATAATATTAATAAAGATTTTGTGCCTGAGGTGGGAAAATGTTTTTTTTTTTTTTTTTTTTTTTTTTGGAGGATTAACATATCTTTCAAGTTGTAGGTTTGTTCTTAATGAAAATTTGCAAATCGTAGAATGACTCAAATATACTTCTTCCATCTAAGATCAAATCAGGTTTTTTTGTGTCACTCTTGCATCGACTTGTTCAGGACAGACAAATATTGCAGTGACGCAATATTGCTTCTCTAAACCCACCACAAGATGTCGATACAGATCCACGGAACAGTTCAGCGACGTTTACGCACCTAAATATCGTTTTATTAACATCCTGAATTCGTCTAGAACTCACATTATATATCAGAAATAGTTATTGACAACCAAAATACAATTAAAAACGCGAGAAAAGGAAGAAACAGTCACTAAATGTGCTTCATGCAAATCTCGCGCGTAAATCCCTCCCACACGTCCACATTTGCTGAGGCTCGCCGTAATGTCAACACTTTCACGCGTTCCGATTGGACGGGGATTGTTTTCACCCGCAGGCCCCGCCCACATTACAGCTGATTTCTCTCCTCCCACTGATGATGGCCTGTCCCAAACACAAGACAAAAACAAATCGCACATACAAAGGGACGTAAATACTAGCGTGTGCTGTGTTAGCGACGACTGATCTGTTCATCTTTCCACTGGCTGTTCAAGCTCAGACAAAGATGGTTTCTCCTGTCACTGTGGTAAGTCTGCTACATATTTGAGCCTTTCATTAAAACACCCGTGTATAATCGACTTAATCACTTCATAAAGACGTGATAACTGAAATTGGCATTGCATATGCATTCATAAGTTTTTAAAGTGATCATTTTCGTTTCATATTCATGTATTGCTTACACCTCCTTTATATTTTTATGTCATATAAACATGATAGTTATTTTAAAAATGATGCTTATGACTTGTTAAGGATGTGCTGACATCACTGTTTGTATTATATGTATATTTTTGTCCATGCATCCTTGAGTCTGTTATCCTGGGAATAACAATGAGCACGTGATTATGTCCAGCATGCTCCTGTGTGCTTTACCTCTGCAAACAATGCGATGTATGATCATGAATTGAGCTGGTTTATTTATGCAAAGATTCCATTGATCTATAATTAAGTAAGCACTGTGCAATTCGCTATGCAGTGTTATTTTGCCTTCTCAGTATTTCCCCATTTTCTCTGCTTTCATCTCCTGTCAAAGGGCTTTATTCAATGGAAACACTCGTGACAAACCTTTATTCCTCTTTCATACAGACATTCTGACTGGAAAAGAAAGTCAAAGATCCCAGTTCATGCAGTTTCTCTTGATGTAGTTGCACTGTTTCAGCAAAACCTTTTGTTTAAAATGTTTTCAACACCTCTTTTCACTAATGGGTTTTGAATTATATGGTGTATGACAACTACATTTAGGTTATTTATATGTTCTCATGTTATTTTTCATAAATGTGAAATTGGGGCAAGTTGTCACAAGTTATTAATCTGACTTGGCAAAACAGTCATTTGATATTTTTATATATAACTTTTTACACACATTTCATATTGTTTTGAGGTTCATATATGTTTTACTGTTTCATTTTTTTTTCTGAAAAACATATTGAACAGCAGATTCTTATTGTGACAACTTACCCCATGTAGGCCTGGTTTCATAGACAGGGCTTAGATTAAAGGTGCAATATGTAAGAATTTTGCAGTAAAATATCCAAAAACCACTTGGCCAGTGTTATATATTTTGTTCGCTTGAGTACTTACAATATCCTAAATGTTTGCAACTATTTGTAAATTGTAATTTTAACCAAGGCTCCGGGACGTGTGAGGAGTCGCCTGTCAATTGTGTCATACCCGCGTTACCCTCGGTTTCCGGTCTTATTTTGTAGAAATCATAGAAACACCAAAGACGCTTTAATATATTACATGTTTTAATAGGCAAGGGAACAACTGTTTTGATATATTTATAGACAGAAAACTAATTATTGTTATATAGCTCAACATGTTTAGTCTTATTGTTTAAATCTAATCTTCTTGATTTTTTGCGAGTAACATGCTTTACCACGCCTCAGGGAAAAACACTATTTTGTCAAGTAGCTAACATAGCATAATCAGATGCAGCTTTATATTTATTAACAGTAATACTGAATTTTCTCCATCATACAATATGTTTTAAAATTAATTGCATGCCATTTATCAACACAAGCCATCCAGCATTTAATATGATATTGTAAAATCGATCTATCTTACTGCAGCGTGTAACAGTGTCTCACAGCAGCCGCCGAGCGAACGCACAGAGTAACGTTATAACACAATTTTCAGCACACTCAAATGTATCTAATATGGTAAACAGAGCTGCGTTACCTCATACTCATGACCGGAAAAGCGGAAGCGGCGCCGGCGACTGTGTCATAATGAAAGTTCTGCTGCTCGTGAGGCGTGTGTTGCGCAATCGCTCCAGCGGCCTGGTTCAGCTCCCACAACACTCGGTCCTGCTCTGCTTCATACTACATTAACGTTAATAATCGCATCCAAGAACATGACTTCTTCCCGGCCGTGAGGTGAAGACCACATGTCCCAAATTCCTCGCTCAAACTTGGTGTCATCAAGCTACGCCTTTGTTTTGAATAGGCCTCTAGCAGACAGAAAATATTACATATTGCACCTTTAAGCCAGGATTTAGTTCAATTAGGACATTTAAAGGGATAGTTCACCTGAAATTATCCCATTGATTATCCCATAATTTACTCACCCTCAAGCCACCCTAGGTGTATATAACGTTCTTCTTTCAGTCAAACACAATCGGAAAATATTCTGACTCTTCCAAGCTTTATAACGGGAGTGAATAGTAACTGAGATTTTGAAGCCCAAAAAAAGCACATCCATCCATCATAAAAGTAATCCATACGACTCCAGGGGGTTAATAAAGGCCTTCTGAAGTGAAGCGATACATTTTTGTAAGAAAAATATCCATATTTATAACTTTATAGACTATAATCACTAGTTTCCGATAACGTTCGTCCGCGCGTTCACGATAGAGTCGAGTTCCGGCGTAGGATGTAGGAGTAGCGTTCAAAAAAAAAAAAAAAAATGCAACAAACTCAAGCTCCTCCAACATTTATCTTTAAAAAATCTTGTTTTAGACTTCTAATTCATGACCGGTGTTTTGTTTTGCTCTATCCACTGCAATTTGTCTATGAAATGCTGTGCTTAGGTAACATGATTTGGAATTTTTAGTAAATAGTCATTTAGGGGACACATTTCTCCAAGTGAATTAAATAAATAAATAAATAAATAGATTTAAGTAAATAATACATTAAAACATTAGCGTATAGCCTTCAAATATTGTTCCGTTAAATAAACATCGCATTAAAAAATCTGATTTTTTTTGTCTCCTCAGTCGTCAAACATTGCAGTTTAAGATTTAATCACTCATTTTAATACAGTTGTCTCTCCCACACCTTTGCAGTGTGTACTCAGCATCATAAAAAATAAAACTTTATTCAAATTATGAATGGTTAATAGAAAGTGAGCAAAGAGCGCTGCTTTTATAATCAATGAAGCAGAGTTTAGTAACATAATTATGTAGTGACTTGTCTTTGTTTTAGGGAATGCATTTTTTCCAAGTGAATTAACATACAATTATTACTGGGAAAGTCCCATCAGTACAATGGTTATAGTTAATGAATAATTCCTTGTGAGCTTCACACCTACAACCTTTCATTTACCAGCCCACATTCATAACCACATCCACCTCCATTTTAAAGAACTGCACCTCAAGTCTGCATTATAAAGAGCTCATGCTGTGTGCCGACCATCTCTTCACATCAGCTGGCTACAAATTAGAAGTCTCTGTATTTCTGTGTGACCTTTCTCAGACTGCGGGGTACACCAGAATCTGATTAAAATATACACTTGCTAACAATAGCCTTTTTCCACTTCCCCCACGGGCAAAGACTTGCACTACAAATTCCAAGACTAAGCCAAGACCAACTGACATGGCCTAAGACAAGATTAGGACAAGAAAAGTATTTTTTCTTCTCCCCCATTCAGTTAATGTAGGTTATTATTGTTCATAGTTACTGTTAGAGGGTTGTTCTTGTGATATTACTTTTCAAAAGAACATAGCCTGCAATGTTTGCAAATTTTTTGCAAATGTGCAAAAAATCCAATAGACTTACAGTGAAGGAGGAACCAAAGTCATAGAGACCATAATATCATAGAGATTTGGTGCTGGGCTCTATTGACCTAAGCATCCACCTAGCAACACCTTTGCAACCAACCCAGAACAACCTAGAAACCATCTAGAAATGCTTTAGCAACCTCCCAGAACATCATAGCAAAACCCTGTTTTCTTGAGAATAGGATTCAGTAGTCAGGACCAAAACAAATCAAATTTCACTGTTATCGGTACCATTTTTGGTAATATAATACTGTAATACTTTTTTGTATTTAACTATTTGAAAATTAAATAATAAATAAATGAAATTAGTTAATTTTATTAATGATTATAAGTAATAAAACGTTAAAACATTAGCATGGTAGCCTTCAAATATTGTTCAGTGAAACATCGCATTAAAAAATGACATAAAAAGTTAGCAGAAAAATAAAATTTTGACATCAGATTTTTTTTTCTTTTTCTCGTCTGTCGTCAAACATCGCAGATTCAGATTTAAAGGGTTAGTTCACCCAAAAATGAAAATAATGTCATTTATTATTCGCCCTCATGTCGTTCTACAGCCGCAAGACCTTCATTCATCTTCAGAACACAAATTAAGATATTTTTGATGAAATCCGATGGCTCAGCGAGGCCTGCTATTCACAGCAATGACACTTCCTCTCTCAAGATCCATAAAGGTACTAAATACATATTTAAAACGGTTCATGCGAGTTCAGTAGTTCTACCTTAATATTATAAAGTGACAAGAATACTTTTTGTATGCCAAAAAAACTAAATAACTTTTCAACAATATTAGTGATGGGCCGATTTCAAAACACTACTTCGGAGCTTTACGAGTCGAATCAGTGATTCGGATCTCCTATCAAATGGCTAAACTGCTGAAATCACGTGACTTTGGCGCTCTGAGTCACTGATTCGATTTGTAAAGCTCCGAAGCAGTTTTGAAATCGGCCCATCACTATATTGTTGAAAAGTCATTATTTTTTTATTTATTTTTTTTTGGCGCACACAAATATTCTTGTCGCTTTATAATATTAAGGTAACTACTGAACTCGCATGAACTGATTTAAATATGTTTTAGTACCTTTTATGGATCTTGAGAGAGGAAGTGTCATTGCTGTGAATGCAGGCCTCACTGAGCCATTGGATTTCATGAAAAATATCTTAATTTGTGTTCCGAAGATGAACGAATGTCTTACGGGTGTAGAACGACATGAGGGTGAGTAATAAATGACATTATTTTCATTTTTGGGTGAACTAACCCTTTAATCACTCATTTTAATACATATGTCTCTCCCATACCTTTGCAGCATGAAAAATAAAACTTTATTCAAATTATGAATGGGTAATACACCGAAAGTGAGCAAAGAGCGCTGCTTTTATAATCAATGAAGCTGATTTCCCTTCAGTTAGTGAGTGAAAATTCCTGTTATTATAATCAAAAATCTGTCTATACTGCACAATAAATCTTTATACTTTGTTAGTTATAGTAAAATGATTTGCGAGCATGCAGATCTCATGCTGAACAAACTGAGCGGATTCTTTCCAACTTAAACGCCTCTGAATGGCGATTACACTCACACGCTCAACAAACATTAGCTCAACATATTGGCTACAATGCTTAACTGCTGCAAAAACACATTGTAAATAGAAACCTTTGATGCTCCTCACAGAGCGCTCTCACCATTTGAAAGCAGCGCCTATCAGTGGATACCGAAATGATCTGGTAATCAATACATGGTACTGCAGAAAGACTGGTACGTTACGTTTTTAAAATTTAAGTATCAACTTGGTACCTAAGCACTTTTGACAACCCTACTTGAGAACATGATAGAATCCAGTTCTACATGTACTAGTTACACATACATTTCTGTAATAAATCTGCCCACTCTTTGATGGCTTCATTTCAAGATTAAACATATTGTAAATTGTATTTATGACAGCTACTGCTCAGTCTGGTGTGAAGTCTAGAATCACCCAGTTTTGTAATGGGGAGGATGTGCAATCAGACTCATGTGACCCTAATGGGTCACAAAAGGAGCTGTATGTTCTTAAATAGATTACTTCACCGTGTGGGTCAAAATATGCAAAATTCTTCCTGCCTTGTTTTTATGGGCCTGTAAAACTTTGACATATTTCTCTTGGGTTGGGTATACTTCTGAGATTTAGCTATTGTCATAGTTTTTATTCATAATATCTCACATTTCCAAGAAAACTCATGGATCACATGTCACTTAAATGCTTCTTGTTAAGTGTTTTATCACCTTCAATTGTTAAAGGGTTAGTTCACCCAAAAATGAAAATTCTCATTTATTACTTACCCTCATGTCGTTCCACACCCGTAAGACCTTCGTTAATCTTCGGAACACAAATTAAGATATTTTGGTTGAAATCCGATGGCTCAGTGAGGCCTTCATAGGATACAATGACACTTCCTCTCTCAAGATCCATAAAGGTACTAAAAACGTATATAAATAAGTTCATGTGAGTACAGTGGTTCAATATTAATATTATAAAGTGACGAGAATATTTTTGGTGCACCAAAAAAACAAAATAACGACTTATTTAGTGATGGACGATTTCAAAACACTGCTTCATGAAGCTTCAGAGCATAAATGAATCAGTGTATCGAATCTGCTGTTCGGAGCGCCAAAGTCATGTGATTTCAGCCGTTGGCAGTTTGACACGCAATCCGAATCATGATTCGACACACTGATTCATTTGTGCTCCGAATCTTCCTGAAGCAGTGTTTTGAAATCGGTCATCAATAAATAAGTCGTTATTTTGTATTTTTGGCGCACCAAAAATATTCTCGTTGCTTTATAATATTAATATTGAACCACTGTACTCACATGAACCGATTTAAATATGTTTTTAGTACCTTTATGGATCTTGAGTGAGGAAGTGTCCATTGCTCCCTATGAAGGCCTCACTGAGCCATCGGATTTCAACTAAAATATCTTAATTTGTGTTCTGAAGATAAACAAAGGTCTTACGGGTGTGGAACGACATGAGGGTAAGTAATAGAGAAAGAATTTTCATTTTTGGGTGAACTAACCCTTTAAATGTAAGAGAAGCTCTGTGTCAGTCTTTCTGACTCACATGATGGTGTGTTTCACTTCCCATGAATACAACTTCAGTCTCTCTTTTGTCCTACAGGTCAAGAGCGAGGGTCCAAAGCTTGTTCCGTTCTTCAAAGCCACTTGCGTCTACTTTGTTCTGTGGCTGCCCACCTCGAGTCCCTCCTGGTACAGTGCCCTCATCAAATGCCTGCCCATCTTCTGTCTTTGGGTTTTTCTGCTCGCTCATGGCATCAGCTTTTTAGGTGCCCACTCCAGTGCCAGGAAAATCCTGGCAGGACTTATTTTTTCAGCTTTGGGTGACGCATTTCTCATCTGGCAAGAACAAGGCTACTTTAGTCACGGTGAGTTAATTCATTTGTGTTCCTCTGATTTGATTAGAAAAGAATTAAGAGTTATTTGCTATGTGGGTTGATGAGAAGGGAAAGATATATCACCCTTAGGACGCAAATAATTCTGTTTATCAGAAGCTCTCCCTTTTGAAAAAAACAGCATATGCTGGTTAGGTATGTTTCGAAGCATCACAGCTGGTTTGAGCTGGTTTTAGATGGTCCTAAGCTGGTCATAAGCAACTAGCTCCAGCTCATGACCAAATAAGGACCAGCATAAACCAGCTGCCATGCTTCAAAACATACCTAACCAGCATATGCTGTTTTTTTTTTTTTCATGGTCTGTGTCAATATAACACTGTATTTAACTTTTTAGCACTTCCAAATGCTGATTCAATTAGTTAATGCAACTTTTTTGAAAGCAGACTGTTTTATGCAAGTCTCCACTATCAAGAAAGAAGTTTTATGTTCAGCAGCTCTTGTACTGAGAAAGTAGTTCAGAGGTTGAATGAGGTTTTTTTTAGGTCAGGGTTGAGGGTTGGGACAAACCATTCTCTCCAAACATACCCTTGGGAACCACATAATTACTCAAGTTTTCCTTTGGAACAAACAACAGTGTTATGGTACCAAGACTAACGCATTTCTTAATATCCTGTACAAAATATATTTATGATAAATGATTTCATTCAGGGGTGTCCAACCCTGATCCTAGAGACCTTCCTGCAGAGTTTATCTATAACCCTAAGTAATCACATCTGAACAAGCTATTCAGGGTTTTCAGGATTACTCGAAAGTTCTAGCCTGGTGTGTTGCAGGAAGGTGGCCCTCCAGAAGCAGGATTGGACACCCCTGCTTTTATTATGATGCTTTCACTGAATACTCAATTCAATTGTATTTGCCTAACAGGATTGCTAATGTTCGCCATCACCCACATTCTCTACTCTTCGGCCTTTGGGATGAAGCCCCTCAACTCGAGAGCAGGTCTGGTCATCGCTGTCATCTCAGGCCTCAGCTACACCCTTCTTTACCCCTACCTCTCTGGTCCCTTCACCTACCTGGTGGCCGTTTACATCGCTCTCATCGGCTTCATGGGCTGGAGGGCCATCGCTGGAGTCCAGCTCGCCAATGACCTCTGGACCTGGACGAAACTGTCGGCCTGCCTCGGAGCCGTCCTCTTCATGGTATCGGACCTCACCATTGCAGTCAACAAGTTCTGCTTCCCTGTGCCCCACTCTCGAGCCATCATAATGGCGACCTACTATGCAGCCCAGATGTTGATCGCACTGTCGGCTGTGGAATGCCAAGATGCCGATCGGAAAAGAGCCTGAAGAATCGCATGTTAACAAACCATCCCCTAATGACTCAACATCATTAGCAGCTGCACAGGTTCAAGTTCCACTTCCAGACACCTCTGGTCCATCCACAGTTCCCCTGTCTGAGCATGACTGGGATATATTGGTTATAGTTGAGGAATCGTCAGTTTAAAACCATGTAAGACCAGACCAATGGGAGAATTCTTGCTAGATTCATGTACAAGGTTTGATAGTCTTGGTCTTTAGCCTCTTGACTTAGTCAGGTCTCTTACCATAGTTCCTTAGTCTTACCATACCACATTCCTCTAGTAGTTACCACTATTTTGGTGTCAAGACAGTTTTGGAGTTCTGGTTACTAGGTCCTCAATTTACCCTACTTCCTTACCTTAGTATCTTCTCCATTTCAACCGAGACTACCCCAGTGTCTTCTCATTGTCTCTGATATCAAGTCCACTTCAGATAGTCCTTAATGGCTAGTACTGTGAACAAAGAGAGAGTCCTGAGTGACTAGTGTTCATCAGGAACCTACTTTCACGCCTGCAGAATGGACCAGAAAACAATACAAATGGTTCAGGTTTTTCTTAGGGGCTGGTTTCCCCGTCTCACCATAGATTTCCCAAACGTAATCAGAGGGCAGCATGAAAATCATTACATACTAAAGCAGATATGTTAGCGTAGTGCTGCTGTATTGAAAATCAGTGCACAATCTTTGCTGTAGTATTGTGAGGTATACCTTAATGCTTATCCTGTGTCACTGACACATTTTAAAGTGTTGATTTAGTGTTGAGTTAGTACACAACACATGTGCTGGAGTAGTTGTCTTGGCTCAAATAGGCCATCAAGCCCAAATGACTGCAACCAGTGCTAGCATTGTCTCTTGGATGAGGCTATCCTTAACTAAGATTTGAGATGTATTTGAAAACACAGGTCAAGACTCTCATAAAAAGGGAAGGTGGTCTCTTTCTTGGAGGTGATTCGGTGACAGTTTCTGTTATCTTTTCCTTGGGTTTCTGCCAAGCATTGCTCAATACCTCTACCACAAGGAAATGGCAAATAAGTACAAGTTGTACTGTTCGTTTTGTCTGTATAGTATCAGATAATGTTTGTAAAGAGGGCGTGATGTCAGATGATACTCATGTATCAAGCTTCCAACCACTTTCATATGTCTATTGCCAGTAGGAAGCGTCTTACTCAAGGGAAAGTGGGAAGCCCTGTGGTGGGCGAATAAACTTCTGTGTTGTGCGCTTTAGATTAGGTATTTTATCTATAAGCCAGTACTTTTTGAAAAGAATTCTCACTCTTTTCTCATCTCATTCGCATCTATTCCTCCACCTAAAAATGTGTGAATATTTCACAGCGTGATTGAGTGAAAATTTCACAGCGTGTGAATATTCCACAGTACAGTGTTTTTCTTGTTTGGTACTGTGCTGTATTAGCCGAATCAGGGTGATCACAACATATTTGTATTCATATTTAACTACAGATTTAAAAAGCATATTTTGCATAAAGAAAATGTCTATTTTAGGATCCTTAAGGTGTTTTTGAATTATTTTCACAGCATTCTCCTAACCGAATGTGAAAATAATACTGTAATGCACCCAGACGTTTTACTTTTGTTAATAATTCTCATTGATGATTCTCATTAGATTTTCAATACTATAATGAGAATATTTCTCTGCCGACCCAATGTTTTTTTTTTCTTTATGGGACCACATACGCTAAAATCATGCAAGTATTTTACAATATAAATATGTATTTTTCACATTACAGTTAATGGTAATTAATCCATATAGTTAATATGAACTTAACTGAGATACTAAATATCAATATCAATGAAAACTGGTACTAAACTAGGCTTCATTTCATTTATGCAAAATATTTAAATCTAAATATTAGTTTTTGGTTTGTGAAATATAACCTGGACATTTTTCTGACAGGCTTTGTGAGATATTCTGCCATTTAAGCAAATAGCACATGTACTGTACTTTGTTATCAGTTGATTCTGATCATTGTTTTATTCATAAATCTCAATAAGGGATCATCAGATGATCCTGCACTGATGCTAAATGAGGGAACCGTCATCAGCCATGATGGAAAATACTGCTTGGTCTGATATGTACTCAGCTGTTGTGCCTCAGGTGCGAGTGGAAATGAGCTTTGAATGCAAACACAGCAGATCACTCAACAGTGGTCCATTTTAAAGTGATACGGCATCCTCAACCTGGTCGTCTTGCACGGGACGGCAACATCCATGTACACTGGTGTGTTCAGCAAACAAAACATTGAACATTTCCAGTGGACAAAAAACTTACAGTCTTTGTAAATTCAGTTTTTCTACATTACATTTGAATTCAATGAATTACATTTTGCTTCTCAAGTAAAACAAGCCTTCACATTATATTAAATATGGTATCTACTGTTCTCTATGGCCTATTGCGTTCATCATACCGATACGCACATAGTGAAAATGCTACTGTCGCTATCAACAAGCACTCTCACCCTCGAGAAACAGCGTGGCTATTTTTGACACATTTGCTCAATGCCAAGTTTCGTAGGTTCCCTATTCATGGGTCACACTGTCAGCAAAACATTTCAGCTTAGCAGAAAAAAACCGTACATGATTTGCAAGGTCATCAAAACATCATGTCGTTTCAGAGCCATTGTGTGTCACACTACGAATCAGTAATGTGTTGTGAAGGTCTGCGGCAGAACGATATATTGAATGAAATTATAATTGTTCGTATGATGATTTCCATGGAAAAACCCCAGTAAGCGTTCCCATTTTAGGGGCGAACACAGACTTTTCTAGTGATTCAAAGTTAATTCTCATAGTAGCCTTTAGAAAGTCAATATTCCTATTCTATACTTAGCATTTCTTTTGTTCTTTGTTTACAACCTGCTGTCATCTCCCAGATGGTTAGAAATCGACCTTGTGTGGTCGTTTCCTTCTCTGTTGTGTAAATGCACACTCCGTAGAGGAGAACAGGTGCCTTCTGTTTCCCTCACTGAAATGCTGTCTTTTGAGAAGTGTGGAGACAGTCACTGGCACAGGGAAGATTTCCTTTCCATCTGGCTTTGCTTTAGCTTGCAAACCTTATTCAAATGGCAGTGAGCGCGATCATTTTACCCCCGCTTGTCAGCACTCGGGTGTTTGATGCTTTTGTGTTGGGTCGAGGGGGATGAAACAGAATGCTGGGTGTTCAGTGGGTTCAGTATTGATGAATGTGTTTAGGTATAGCAGTCCTGTTGTTAAAGATAATGAGGAATAATCCACTTGGTTCAAAGCACACCACTGAGGGATGTAAATATCTGCACTTTTCCATTTTATCATTTTTTTTAAACCTTGCTGATATTCTCTTTATGAGCTTGAGGCTTGAAACAGTCTACGCACATGCTGGATGCAATTACTAAAGCCAGATTTTGTGTAAAACTGCGTTCCTAAACATGTCAGACGACAATTCATAACATGATGCAAGTGCGTGTTGCATTCTCAGCATCACCACTAGGGGTGTTATAAACTCTGTTCCTCTACTGGTCGGTCAGTTTTTGTTTTGTTTATTTTTTTTATAAACCCTCTGGTGCTCTTCGTGTAGCAGTCAAAAAATGACAGAATTTTTTTTTTCAATGAAATGAATGCACTATATTTTAGTTCCATGTTTTTTATTTAATATTTTGTATTTTTAGGGGATTTTATGGTACTAAATTATATTTATGCAGTAGTTATAATCCATTTATCCATTATAATCCAAATTAAACATAAATCTTGAATGCTTTAGGGCACAGACTTAAGTTTGGTCGCTTTTTAAAGACGATACTTGGCAAATTATTGCTGAAGTGAAAAAGAATTTGACGTTTATTGTTATGAAAAATGCATAAAAATACTACTTTCAATTTTTATATGAAATATACTCTAAAACTGTGAGAAAATCAAAGCCATAAATGTAAAAATTTCCAAATTTGAGTTTGATATCTTAAAAAATGAGCTTTCAGTAAGATTTTGTTTGGGCGCAGTTCCAAAAGTTTCCACTAAATGAAATTCGCTTCCCATTCATTTCCAATGCTGTCATTTTTGGCCATGAGGATTACAAGTGTGACCTTTTTTTTCAGGACTATTTATCCTTTTTGAACCATGTCCATGATTTTGTGTGTGTGTGTGTTCACATAGCAAGTTCTAAAACCTTTACTAAGTTTTGTAATATTCAGATGAAGTAAAAATTCTAAAAAAAACAAAACAAAACAAAAAAAAACTTATACTTTTTCGTCCAAAAATGACCGAAGAGCATCAGAGGGTTAATGTCAACAGTTTGAAGAGCATCTTACTGAGCAATTTAGTTAAAAATTAGATAAATAAATAGCATGTTTATAGCTAGCTACTTAAAACTATAAAGATAACTAAAATGATAACTAGCACCCCCTCCAATGGACGATAATGTTGTTTACTATAAGCGCACACTGCAATTGCTGTCTGCCATTTTAACTGCTGTCCTAATCAGCTGCTATACCTTCTCTGATGTTAGACTGAGCATCAGTGACTGACAGGAGTCTCGCATTAGCATGTTGCTAAGCTAACGCAATAGCATGTCACTACGCTCACAATAGACCTTCTTCTTTTTATTTAACTAGTGTTTATCGATGTGTTTTCAGTATTAAGTGAAATTTAAGTATTTATATTTCAAATTTCTTTTGACTCGTCCTCCATCTTGGATTGATTTTTCACGCAATGCATTCTGGGATCGCATTCTCTGTAAAGGATACTTGCAATGCTGTGTTAGAATGTGGCTAAATGAGATATCTTAGAATGTACACTTCATGATGGAAGCATCTATGATGCCTTGAAATGCTTTCTAGGTAGCTTTGCATATTCAGACATCACATTTGAGGAAAAAGAAACATTTTCTCTCTTATTTATTGTTTTTTTGTAGTTTTTTTTTTTTTTTGCTTTAACACACCTTTTTTCTAGCATCTGCTGTGAACATTACAGTACAATCACAACTTTACCAAGTTTGCTTTGTATCACCTCTGCCTTTAAGAGTAAATCCAAGGGTAGTTGCTGTTACTAACGTCATAATATAGTAAATGGTCAATTCCATCTTATGAGAAAGTCTTATAAGATACTAGTGTATTAACATTATTATTTACCATAGCTGACTGTAACTACTGTCCAGTACTCAATGCACATTACTGCAAGTGTATTCTTATGTTGGATCTCACATCTTAACATTTAGTTACAGAAAAGTACAAAGCATCTAAGGTGGACCAATATTGCTATAGTTTTTAGAATCGAATATATGTAAACACTTTCTGACTATGCTGTGTGTAAGGCAGTGACAATACTTTGGTAGTGAAAGCTGTGCAGTTGTGATTGCAATCTTTAAAAAAATAGAAAAATAAATCCTTGAGGAGGTTTTATGGTCTGAAGTCTGTGAACAATATTACTAAATAAGGGAAACTCTTATTTATTGGAGTACCTCTCTCTTTCTCTTGCTATATATCTATATATTTTTACAGTTGACCCTTAACATTGTGAAGTTATTATTATGTTGTGAACGAATGCTGTTATTTTTTGCTGAGTAGATGTGAGGTCTATTCAATTTTTTGCCTTATTGTTAATGTCCAGTAGTTTAATTCCTTTAGTTATTGTGTTAAAGGACCGTAGTGCTCCTTTACTATAGTGATACTGCTATGAATGTGATTCAGTCCAAGTAAGAAATAAATGCAACTGCAATGCAACTGAAAACATAAGACAAGTGCGTTTGTCTCATTATTGTCAATTGTAACCTGCAGAAGATGATGAACCCTTAAAGGGACAGTCAGTGTTGGGGTTAACACATTACAAGTAATCAGATTACTTTATTCAAGTAACTTTTTTTTCAAATATTTGAATTACTTTTTTCAAACAAGTAATACAAGTTACTTTGTTTTCCCATTTATTGACTGACAGCTCTCCTGTACCCACGTTGAGAGAAATCATAAGTGCGGAGGTGTTGTGTGCGCTGTGTAAACTTGACCGTTATTGTAGATCTAGACTAAATGTGAACATGCATTTACTCATATCACTTACACAAAAACATTCAGTATTCCTCATACCTGAAATAATTAAATGTTAAACAATACAAATATACTTTATGTATTTAATCTCACTTTATTAACCAATATCTTTCCTGTTGACCTTCAATGGCCCAATTTTACCATACCAATAAACAAGAAGACTTAAGATAAACATCACAATTGTGTTTCTTTTTCCCCCCTATTCTTCTGCAATCCAGAATGGCAGCTCAGCTGAAAGGTTTGTTTGAGCTGCTCCCTCTACTGCACAGTAGGGGTTGAACCACTTCAGATTTTTTAAAGTAGACATTTATGTGATTAAAGTTGACTAGTCGACGATGACGTCATCAATGAACAAATATGGGGCCATTCACACAGAACGTGGTACTTTTCCATTGTTTTTCTATATAAATACATGCTAGACTCACATATACACCGATCAGGCATAACTTTATGACCATCTTCCTAATATTGTATTGGTCCACCCCTACCAAAACAGCCCTGACCCGTCAAGGCATGGACTCCTCTAGACCCCTGAAGGTGTTTTGTGGTATCTGGTACCAAGATGTTAGCAGCAGATCCTTTAAGT
Organism: Ancherythroculter nigrocauda; assembly: GCA_036281575.1. Lineage (NCBI taxonomy): Eukaryota > Metazoa > Chordata > Actinopteri > Cypriniformes > Xenocyprididae > Ancherythroculter > Ancherythroculter nigrocauda. The sequence continues at coordinate 11,248,053 of VTFQ01000015.1, forward strand.
CCTGTAAGTTGCGAGGTGGAGCTCAATGAATCGGACTTGTTTGTTCAGCACATCCCACAGATGCTCGATTGGATTGAGATCTGGGGAATTTGGAGGCCAAGTCAACACCTTAAACTCGTTATTGTGCTCCTCAAACCATTCCAGAACCATTTCTGCTTTGTGGCAGAGCACATTATCCTGCTGAAAGAGGCCAGAGCCACCAGGGAATACCATTTCCATGAAAGGGTGTACATGGTCTGCAACAGTGCTTAGGTAGGTGGTACATGTCAAAGTAACATCCACATGGATGGCAGGACCCAAGGTTTCCCAGGAGAACATTGCCCAAAACATTACACTTGCCTTCTTCCCATACTGCATCCTGGTGCCATGTGTTCCCTAGGTAAGCGATGCACGCGCACCCGGCCATCCATGTGATGTAAAAGAAAACATGATTCATCAGACCAGGCCACCTTCTTCCATTGCTCCATGGTCCAGTTCTGATGCTCACATGCCCACTGTTGGTGCTTCGGCGGTAGACGGGTCAGCATGGACTGGTCTGCGGCTATGCAGCCCCATATGCAACAAACTGCAACGCACTGTGTATTCTGACTCCTTTCTATCAGAACCAGCATTAACTGAGCAATTTGAGCTACAGTAGTCCACACAAGCCAGCCTTCGCTCCCCACGTGCATCAGTGAGCCTTGGCCGACCCTGTCGCCAGTTCACCACTGTTTTAAAAGTAATTTTCCCCAACACAGGGGACAGTGTTTTGGTGATTTATTTATTTATTGGTCCTTTTTTTTTTTTAAGCTTGACAGTTCCAGTCCCCATCCACTTCCATTGAATGGAAAAGAGCAGCTTGAACATGCTGCTAAACATCTCTTTTTGTGTTCCACAGAGGAAAGAAAGTCAGATGGGTTTAGAACCTCATCATATTTTTTTGCCAACTATTTATTCCTTTCACTATTGTGTAGATAAGTGACTAGAGGGGGATAGATCACTTTTCAGCTAACATTCACAGATGCGACATTGCAGTGCAATGACCAGACAAAGCAGTCAACCGGATATCATAGAGCTCGTACTGAATTACATACGCTTTGAATGTTGTGAAACCCAAACTGAGGACTTTGTACTGGTTATACCCAGACAACAATATCTTTATCATGATGTGGGCCTTATATACATTTGTTTGTGTCTGTTTTACAGTTCAAAAGATTTTGACAGGAAAAGTAAGGCATTGATAGACATTCAAACTAAAACAGGACAGTCTGTCCTTACCATTATAAGGTCTGACTGGTGTGTACAGCACAAGATTTGGATTTCCTGTGTGGAAACACTACTCTAAAGACAAGAGTCCAGGTCAGCTGCAAGTGAGCTGCATTCTGATAAGACATCCTGTGCTACGGCTGACGGTTGCAGAATATGAATTTCAACAAGAGCACTGGTGACCAAAAGTGGTCATAAAGAGTAGTGCAGCAACATTTGTGTATTCATACCTTATGTAATCATTGAAGACTTGTTTCACTTTGTTCTGTTAATTCTTAAACACCTCTATTGCCAACACCCAATAACTTTGTTGATGTATTACAAAATTGCTTTGCAGCGTGTAAATGCATTTCAGAACATGTTGGCAACGATTACCTCAGTGCCTCGGGATCCTTTAAAGTTCTAACTAATCCTACAAACTGTATTGGCTGCAATTATGGAAATTAAGGCGCTGATTTTCTTGTGGCGATAATAATTGTTAAATCATGTGAACAAAACCTTTATTGACAATTAATGATCTGTGAGGCTGTTTAACCTTTCTTAAAAATCCCCCGAAGCAAGGAAAATAAATGTCATGTGGTAAAAGGCACATTTTCTGGCGTGACTAAGAGTTCATAAATGTAACCTTGAAGTAGCCTCCAGTTCTCAATGGCAGCTTTAAACTTAATCATTAATAAAATATCACTCTTGTCTCAGTCATTCGTTCTCAGGGGGTCATTGAGGGATAGTGATCCCAGCTTTCACCTTTTGCTTTCCTTAGCCTGTATATTGAGCATTTCCTTCCCAGCATTCTTTGAAAGAGACATTGGTCATCTTTATCTGTAGCTAAACAACCAAAATGGACCCTTTTGTGGACTGTGATGATGCATTTCCACAGTTATCACCATTGCAAATTCATATTTTCATTTTTTTTTTTTTTTTTATGTAATACACATTTATAACTATACTTTGTGTTATATTACCTTGGCAGTCAAAGACAAAAAATTAATTAAAGGATCATTCCACTTTCAAATAAGATTTTCCTGATAATTTACTCAGCCCCATGTCATCCAAGATGTTCATGTCTTTCTTTCTTCAGTCAAATAGAAATTAAGGTTTTTGATGAAAACATTCCATTATTATTCTCCTTATAGTGGACTTCAATGGCCTCCAAACGTTGAAGGTAAAAATTACAGCTTCAAAGGGCTTTAAATGATACCAGACGAGGAATAAGGGTCTTATCTAGCAAAACAATCTGTCACTGAAACTGTCATTTTGACCTTCAACCGTCTGGAGGCCATTGAAGTCCACTATAAGGAGAATAATCCTTGAATGTTTTCATCAAAAAACTTAATTTCTTTTCTTTTTGAAGACATGGGGATGAGTAAATTATCAGGAAAATTATATTTGAAAGTGGACTAATCCTTTAATGCTGCTGTGTGAGTTTTTCTAATACAATGGCTGAGAGAGTGACGGCAAATTTGACGTCTTTCTCTATTCCAACCAATGTAATCAATCTCTCTATATTTATTTCCTCATTTGGAAAGTTTTGTCGTTTTTGTGTGTGTCCCTTTAAATGCCCCCTTCCCAGAAGAGGGCGGAGCTTTAACAGCTCGTGCTTCAGTTGCTCAACAACAACAAAACTGGAGAATCTCACGCAGCCAAAATGACGATTGTCAGTAACGGTGTTCAGCCTTAAGGCCTGTTCACACCGGGACGAATATCGCGCACGATTTTCGCCGACGTTTAACGCCTTGTGACTAAACAACGGGCGCCAATGTGAGTGTGCACACCAACGCGAAAAACGCGAGGCGTAAAAGCGTCATTTTTTAAAAAACGCCTCGGGTTCGTTTTTTCGCGCTTTTGGTCACGTGCCTGGAGCTGCTGAAGTTACAGTAAAACACGACTTGGTGGCGCTCAAGCACAAAACGGTCTTGCCGAGCACACAAGACGACGAAGAGAAAGTAAGTAGACGAGGAAGACTCCTACAAACTATCCCTGCATCTCAAACAGCTCCCTAGCTTCCTAGGTCGTGTATCAGTATACCATGTAAATGAATGTGGCCGACTCCCTGATCAGTGCCCTGACTAGTGAACTAGGGAGCTGATTGAGATGCACGCTATGGGTGCTCTGCCAGTTCTTGGCCATACCAATAGATGTGTATTATTTCTGTATTTTTGCTTTTTTTTTTTCTTTTACATTCAAGAAATATAGTTGAAAATGTCTCTTTCATAAATATGTTTATTTGCACTACCGTTCACTTGAACTACTGTCATTGTGACTTATTTGCACTACCGTTTCTGACTATAATATATATGCGCCATTTTATATGCATTGTTTTATCTTCTTTAACTCTAATATCATGTGTTTATTTGCACTACCATTAAGCACAAGCGCCACATACTGTCAGGGAGTGAATTTGCACATTCACTCGGCGCATCGCCAGTGAAAATCGCTTGGGTGTGAACACAAAAAACGTCTCGAAAAACGCTGACGATAAACGCGTGCGATATTCGTCCCGGTGTGTACAGGCCTTTACATTGTTCAAACTAGAGTCGGACACTGATGGAGAGACTCAGGAAGAAGTTTTAGAATGCATCTGGACGTTTCTGAATGGTTAGTGGATAAATTTATCTACCATCATGTTAATCTTTTGTGCAAATCCAGCGTTGAATAGCCAGTGTTTGGTGTAATTCATACAGTAATTAATTACTGTAATTTAATTACTTATAATGTAAGCGTCTCCCTTTAAATATTTTGGTCAGTTCAAGAATAATTTAAGCTATTTATGTGAAAGAATTAAAAGAGTAGTTACATGTATATCCTTGTATTGTTCAGTCAAGGCTGGATTTTGAAAGTAATTAGTATTAAGTAATGGAAAACCTGTGTGTAATTAGTACAGAAATCTAGTTACACTGTTTAAGGTGTAATTAGCGAGTAATTAATTCATTTTTTAGAGTAACTTACCCAACACTGGCAATAACAGAGAATGCATAGAAAAGAATTGTAAAGACTGTACATGATTGGCTAAGACAGTTGGATCTTTCATAACTGCATTAACACATATGATCAGCAGGGGTCAGTGGTGTTTAGAGATTAAAGCACACATCAGATATGTCTGAACAGATAACTGGATGTGTATTTTACAATTTGTTTAGATTGTATTTATCTCTGTGAATGCAATGCCACAAACATGGAATGGATTTTGTGTTATGTAATGGGGTGTGGAGGGGGGGATTTTTTTTCCAGCCAATTAATTTAACTTAAAAACTCTTTGGAACTAGAGTTCACATTATCATTTTATTATTATTATTATTTTCAGTATTGCATTCAGCTGTACATTTCATTTGTTTATCATTTTTCTATAAAATCCATCATTTCAGTCAGTGCTGTCTGAGCATCTGCCGTGTCTGATCATGCATGTGAAAACCAGCTGAGCAACATTCTTATTTATGGTAAAAAGCTGTTGGAATTTTACATGAGCAGAATTTTGAGGAGATCATATTTCATATTTGGATCTGTGTACAATAAATGTGCTCGCTGTTAGCTGGTTTCATACCATTTGTCCCAAAATTAATTTCTATCCTCCCCAGAGTCCAACCTAGCCCCTATTGATAATTATTCAGTATAATACAATACTTATGGTGTTATACTGACAACTGTTAGTTAACAGGATTAGTTCACTTTCAAATAAAATTTTCCTGATAATTTACTCACTCCCATGTCATCCAAGATGTCGAAAAGAAATTAAGGTTTTTGATGAAAACATTCCAGGATTATTCTCCTTATAATGGACTTCAATGGCATCCAAAAGGTTGAAGGTCAAAATTACAGTTTCAGTGCAGCTTCAAAGGGCTTTAAATGATACCAGACAAGGAATAAGGGTCTTATCTAGCAAAACGATCGGTCATTTAAAAAAAAAATACAACTGTATATGCTTTATAAACAAAAATGATCGCCTTGCACATGCTTCCGCCAAAACCACACTTTTGTAGTCTTCAAAAAGCTTGCGCTGTATGTCCTATGCCTTCTCTATTCAACCCTCGGATAAAACAGAACTGGCGCTGTGTTCGTTTCATAAGTAGAACAGGGAAGGTGTAATACATACAGCGTAAGCTTTTTGAAGAATACAGAAAGCGGAAACACGTGCAAGGCGATCATTTGTGTCTATAAAGCATATACATTTACATTTTTTTTTTTAAAATGACCGATCATTTCGCTAGATAAGACCCTTATTCCTCGTCTGGTATCATTTAAAGCACTTTGAAGCTGCACTGAAACTGTAATTTTGACCTGTAACCATTTGGAAGACACTGAAGTCCACTATAAGGAGAATAATCCTGGAATGTTTTCATCAAAAACCTTAATTTCTTTTCGACTGAAGAAAGAAAGACATGAACATCTTGGATGACATGGGGGTGAGTAAATTATCAGGAAATTTTTTTTTGAAAGTGAACTAATCCTTTAAGGCAGGAACACACCAAGGCGATGCCGATGAACTAGTGGCGACGAAAGCAGACTGCAAGGTTGGCTCACGTTGGCAGCGTCTGGGTCCAAAGTTGCCCTGACACACCAAACCGACGCTCGACAGCCGACAGCCAAGTAGCACGTCCATTCTGCGCCTGCGCAAGATGAAATGCCTTTCCTTACCAGCAGGTGGCAGTAGCTGAACAGCCAATCAGAATGATCAGATGGCCCGATGGACCGACAAGCTCCGACGCCGATTCAACTTGACGAATCGGCTGAAAAAAGACGACGAGGACCAACTTCAGAAAACTTAGTCGGCCGACCGTCAGCTTGGTGTGTTCCGGGCTTTACATTGTTACAAGAGCAAGCCAATGTGATCGCAGTGTTAAATAGTGCTATTCATGCCATTATGCTTGATTTATGTGTTTTTAATTAAGCATTATCCACTCTCCTGTGAGGAAATGTTTAGCAGAATGTCCAAGCACCTTTTTTTAAAAAAAGAACTATGAAAGTTGATGGGAACAACATGCAGTTGTCACTAGCTATTTCTGCCTGACCAGACCTTTACTTTGTGGGTATAATGTAGTTTTATTATAAAGAACTTTCATTAATAGATTTTAATTTTTTTGAATTTAAGACATAACATCTTATTTAATTTTGTTAATGTAATGTTGTAAGAAGTTGAATTGTATAGTATGTTTGGCATACAATGGCAGATCGGCATTTTCACAAATTTGTGTTTTTGTAGTTTACACAGAGACGATAACAGTATAGTTTTCAAAAACTTGCACTTTTAAACCCGTTTTCAAACATTTGTGTTTTCAGGTCCCCAAAACACTATTGTCTTTCAATAAACGGCCAAAACGCATAAAAAAGTTTTCTGTTTTTAGTTGAAAATGGTGTTGTGTTGTTACACCTGTCAGCTGCTGATGCCATTATGTACCAACAGATGGCAGCCTTGTCCCTTACTGTCTCTGTCGACTCTGTTTTTCTTCCCAGAACCCACTGCTCATTATTAGTGCTCATTATTATTGGTCATATCATGCCTATTTAAATGCCTTTTCCCCTGTATTCAGTATTAAGTCTTGTTTGATTTGGTTTGCATGATGGTCAGCACTCTTGAGCAGTCTCTTTGTTTCTTGGAGTTATTGTTCCTGTCTACCTCTGTGGATGTTATGTGTTTGGACTGATAACATGTGCTTTGACCCTCTGCCTGGTATGGACTATGACTTTTGGAGTATACTTGTAAATAAACTGCATTTGGATCCTCACTCTCTGCTGAATGCTGTTTCCACCACCAAATCATTGACTTCATCATTATGGATCCTATGGTTGAATTAGTCCGTATGCAGATAACCTCAGACTTGAAGAACATGTTCAGAGATTCCTGGACATTGCAAATGTTTATGAAATACCGGATTATGCTCTCATAGACTTTTTTCTGTTACGGGCTCAACCCTCTTCTTAAGGATAAGTTAATTTGTGATGCTCCTCGAAGTTCGTTCAGTGACTTTCTGGACTATGCGTTGAGGTTAAGTGGGTCCCCATTCACCGTGTGAGTGGTAGATGGGGACGCTTCGCTTAAACATTTTTTGGGGGGGAGCTACGGGAGGCAAGCTCCGATGGTCACGGAGCTTAGCCAGCGATTTCCCTCTTTCCCACTCTAATGTTAGCAATACATGTGCTCACAATGCTCACCAGCGCAGTTACGTCAAAACCACCGGCCATCAGCACAGTCATGTCAGAACCGCCAGTAGTCAGGATTGCAAATCCAAAACCTCCAGTTATTAAGGATGAGACCTTACAGTCTTCAGCCGTCACAGACACCATCTCTACATTCACGGGTGTTGTTGACGCTGCGATTGAGGACGCCAAGGCATCCTATCTACGTTGGGGCTTGATATCAATTTTGGCGGATCCATCTCTGAGAACGGTCAGAAAAGCCAGCTTTCCTAAGCCATTATCATCTAGTATCTCTATTGGCGTTTCTCTGGTTCCTGAATTCATCTGGCCTTTCTCAGAGCTTTCAGTGATGGCAGTGGTGCTATAGTGTGTTTGGTCGACATTTGTCGAAACTGCTTTGAACAAGACTGCTGCATATAATTCAGAGCACATTCCTGTTCCTAAGTCTGTTCCTGAGCCAGTCCTAGTTTGCAGATCTGTTCCTGAGCCTGTTCGAGTCTATGAATCTGTTCCTGAGCCTGTTCGAGTCTACGAATCTGTTCCTGCCTACGAAAACTTCCTTTTGAATACTGCCTTGTGTCTACGTTAGTTAACTCTGCCACTCCAGTTACTATTATGAATATCTTGTCAGCTTTGAGAAGTCTGCCTGGCCCTGGTTTGCTGCTGATCAGCCTTGGGAGTTTCTGGTCCTGTCTTCCTGGCTCTGGTGGTTGTCAGCTCCGCCCTCGAGACCTTCTGTCCAGTGGGCTTATCTATGGTCATTTGCTGTCCAGCTGCTTCACCTTGGCCATCCCCGGCTTTACAATCTCCCCACATCAGGTTTGCTGGTCTCTGGCTCTTGGCCTTGCTTCTCCTCCTGCATCTGTTTCTGCTCCATGGTCCTGGCCCACCTTCCTGCCCCCGGCAGGAGGGGCTATGTTACACCTGTCAGTGCTGATGCCATTATGTACCAGCAGATGGCAGCCATGTCCCTTATAGATTGTTATACCCAGACTCCATTTCCCAGAACCCACTGCTCATTATTAGTTTACTGGTTTTAGCTGTGTCTCGTTAATCATATCATTACCAGAGATTGAGATGAGGGTCTGTATCTCTTACCATTGGAAAAAGCGTAATGGCTAACTTAATCACGTGCGGCACCTCTCAGCCTATTGTGTAATGGCAGTGACATCAATGCCCACTGTTCAAAACTCCTTCCCTGCGTACCGCCACAGCTGGAGCCTTAGCATTAGCCATTATGCTTTTTTGGCTAAAGGTTGCAGACTTGCCTTCCTGTGGCTTTTACACAACATCTATTGTTCTATCTGTTAAACAGTAATGCGGCACATTTGCTGTTGGTAATGCCGTAAATGAGTCCTAACTGTCGCAACATTCCCTAGTCTGCCTTCTCTTAAAAATTACATTTTTATCAAGCTAAAATCTACATAGGCCTATAGTTCCCAATGAAAGTATTGTTTAGTGTAACATGCTGAAAATTAGCAAACAGGCTGTCGATTAATTAAATGATTAGCTATTTCCCCACAAAAGCTGTTTAAATGGCATAGTGAAGTCTCTCATCCATTGACATCCATTCAAAAAACGGCTAGAGCCAGAGCCAGAGCGTTTGCCAAAAAAGCATAATGGCTAATGCTAAAGGTTGCAGGCTTACCTTCCAGTGGCTTTGTCATTACCCTGTCTATTTAAATGCCTTTTCCCCCTGTATTCAATATGAAGTCTGGTTTTCATGATGGTCCACTTTCTTGAGCAGTTTCTTGGAGTTCTCATTCCTGTCTACCTCTGTAGATGTTATGTGTTTGGACTGATAACGTGCTGTGACCCTCTGCCTGGTATGGACTATGACTTTTGCAGTATACTTGTAAATAAACTGCATTTGGATCCTCACTCTCTGCTGAATGCTGTGTTTCCACCACCAAATCATTACACATGTAAATGGTACAAAGGGTCCTTTGCAAAAATAAAAAATACAGACTTTCACGTGTGCAAGAGAAACTTTTCACATGCGCATTCATTTTGGAGTGCTCACATGTTACAATTTTCAGTTTATGTATAGATGTGCCAGAGAAACAAGCACTCATCTTCAGAATTGTCTTTGAACTTCTCTTTTTGTTGTAGCTCTGCATATTTCTATTGCATCGCTGTTGATGAGTAATTAGCTAAATTAGTGGATTTACTTGTAGAGTTAAAAGATATCATGGGCATGTTTGAAGCAGATGTCATAAATGTCAGTAGACTAGGGAGATTTTAAAATGACTGATTCTTTCATAAATCCTTAAGATCTTACCTTTATGCTGTATGAATGAAGGGTGGGACTACATAAGGTCTATACTATTTCCGTTGTGCTTCAGTGCTATTTTACTATGAAGAAAACAAGTATAGATGCACATTAATAAAGATCTGTTTGCTCTCAATTTCTCTTTCGTTAGGGCAGTATACCTCTAATATCACGGCCTTATGTCCGCTTTAACGCATCCACTGTAACGGCCAGAGAAAACGCACTGTGAAATGGGATGATGGCACAATACAGCTGTGTGCATTGTCCTATCTGCCAAGATCAAGGGTACATAAAAGACTGATACAGTAAAAATGTGAAGTGCCCCAACAAAGACTTAGAGAAACTGAGAGGCCGCAGCAATCTTCTTGGTCTAGGTACACGAGTGGTGATCCTTCTACTGTTCAGGGGCAGAGCTTTCATGTCCAAAGTCAAAATTCTGCTGAACATCCCCAGAGGAGATCTCAGTCCCAGGAGGGAGGTCAACGGAGAATCTCATGGAGGGGTGCAGGACATGACTGTGGGCCTGCATAGGGGTCATGGCCCGGCTGTTGACGGTTCCTTACAACTTTTGCTGGCCAGTTGCGAGAGAGTGGTGTCAGACCCCTGGGTTTTATCCACAATAGCTCATGGGTATCAGCTGCAGTTTTGATGCCCCCCTTCAAAGGTCCGAATGACTATCGTCAAGGACCCACTATTGGAGCCTGTATTGAGAGGAAAAGTAAAAAAGGTGCTATCTCAAGGTGCCCTTCAATGAACAGCAGACTTTGTTTTATTCAACCTATTTCATAATTCCAAAAAAAGATGGTGGTCAATGCCCAGTTTTCGAATTCAGGCTCCTCAACCAATATTTACAAATTCTTCCATTCAAAATGATTCATACAAACATGGTAAGTGCAGGGAAATGGTTCAGATCCCTAGATTTAAAAGATGCCTATTTTCACATTCCAGTTTGTCCAGAGCACAGGACATTCCTCCAATTTACATTTTAAGGCCAAACCTTTCAGTTCCGGGTTCTACCATTCGGACTGTCATTGGCACCTAGAGTCTTTATTTGTATGGTTTCAGCCACCCTACCTAGGCTCCCCTTCATTTGCGGGGTATCAAAATAGTGCCATATCTGAATTATTGGCTAATTTTTGCTCTTTCTCTGGACCAGGTGATTTGGAGTACAAGGAGGTGCTAGCCCATATTCAGTTCCTGGGGTTCACTGTGAACTGGAAGAAAAGCAGTCTCCAGCCTTAACAGCGGGTAAACTTCCAGGGGCAACATTTCAAATCCATAACAATGGAAGATTATCTCATTCCCCAGAGAATAGACAGCTTGGAGAGGACATTAAGTCACTTCCAGATGGGGAAGTTTATGACAGCTCACAAGGTCCAGAAAGTGCTAGGAATGATGGCTGCATCATCAATGGTGATTCCTTAGGCGTGCTGATGGCACACCATATACAGCAATGGCTCAATTCTTTTCAAAGTCACGTGATTTCAGTAAACAAGGCTTCGTTTATGCGATCTGAACCACTGATTTGAAACAAAAGATTTGTAAAGCTTCGAAGCAGTGTTTTGAAATCGCCCATCACTATATTTTGTTGAAAAGTCATTATTTAGTTTTTTTGGTGCACTAAAAGTATTCTCGTCGCTTTATAATATTAAGGTAGAATCACTGTAGTCACATGAACTGTTTCAGATATGTTTTTAGTACCTTTATGGAGACTTTCAGTGACATTGCTGTCAATGGAGGCCTAATTGAGCCATCGGATTTCATCAAAAATATCTACATTTTTGTTCTGAAGATGAATGAAGGTCTTTCGGGTGTGGAACGACATGAGGGTGAGTAATAAATGACAGAATTTTCATTTTTGGGTGAACTAACCCTTTAAGTGTTGAGGAATAGTGCATCGTTCAGTTCAGCATGAGTAAAATACTTAAGTACTGATAAAATCAGATACTGTAAGACTGTAAGACTTTTACTCAAGTTAGAATTGATGACTTGTAACTTGGGGTCATTTTTGCTGTAAGGTATCTGTCTTTTACCTAAGCAGGGTTTTCCTGCCTCTACTCTCCCTTGCTGCAACCAGCTGTGATGGAGATAATCCAAAAGTTTTCCCTCTTTTTCTATTCCTAATCTTTGATCACTTGTAACCTGTGTTGAAACGAGGCCTTATTTTCTAACATCAAAAGGAATGAGGAAGAGAAAAAATGAGACAGGTGCTGCTTTCACAGCTGTGAGTGACGTTTCCTCTGTCCAGGTGAACGTGACGCCTATCCTTCATAGACCTGCTCTGTTTCTCACTTGCTATGAATGAAAAGCTCCAGCGGCACTGCACAGCATGAACAAATAAACATTTGTGTCTGACAGTCTCATCCATGCTTTGAATTCAGCTAAATCTTGGTTTATTGCATTCATGCGCCACTCTCCTTCCTTGAGATATGACAGGAATACACAAGAGCGTATGAATGGAGCTTCTTTATCCAGAGCGGATTATTATGACTCTACCTGAATAACTGACGGGTGACAGGATTGTCAGTCACTTATATATTCACAAACCTCAAATATGGATGCAGGAGATGAACACTGTCTGCAAATGCCCTTGATGATTAAGCAGGTCATTAGAGGGATTAACCAAAGTGATTAACATGCAGAAAAACATGCAAATTAAAATCCTACTGTGTTATTTTGCTAATCGCATCGAGTCATAAAAAACATCCAAACTTTTTTTATTTTTGAAAATGGTGACAAATGTAAACAGAACAAGTCTACTTGAATATTTTGTACTATTTATTTATTTTAGAGAGAGAGAGGGACAGAACTATATACATCCAGGAATGTGTCAAAAAATTTAATGTTTCCAAATATATATATATATATATATACAGCACATATTTCTATATATTAGGAATTACAAATAGAAGTTTGATTATGATTATTACTATTATTATTAATTTAAAGGGGACCTATTATGCAAAATTCACTTTTGCATGGTGTTTGGATATAAATGTGTGTTGGCAGTGTGTGTACACAACCACCCTATGATGATAAAAATCCAACCTCCAACCATTTTTTTTAATCCCCATAAATCATAAGCAGTGTCTCCATATCACTGGCATATCAACAAGCCGTTTCCATATCACTGGCAGTGTGATGTCACATTAGTCACAGGCCCCGCCCACGAATGTTGACAGACACTGTTCACAGTTGTACACAGTCCACCATTGCTGCACTGACGAGAATGTCTCCCAAGCGTTTTAGGTGTTCTGTAGCTGGATGGATTAATCCACATTGCTCTCTCCATTTTCTCCCTAAATCTGAGCTGCTGAAGATGAGGTCGATTCATTTTGTTTTCGTATAAAAAAAAAAACTCTACCGAAATTTGTTTATGTCTGAGCGAATCATTTCACACCGGACTGCTTTGTGAAGAATGTCATTACAAAGGGACAATACAAAACATACAGTCTCCAGAGTGATACTGGATACGGCAGTAATGAAGGTGAAAGCACTTTATTACAGTTCACTGGAGTTGATTTACGAATATAAAGTTTACCAGTTTATTAAGCACCAACCGAAAAGGCATAAGGTCTTTATATATTTAGTTAGTTGTAATGAGTGTTTCTGTATACTTCACTGTGTATGTTGATGATAATGCAAGGGAGAGGGAGAGAGAGTTTATGGATAATATTTTAATGCATGCTTGCACTGTGTTTTAAGCTCTTACAGTGATTTTCAAGAGTGAAAACAGACGCTTCATATTTTGTGTGAAGTACAATAAATGTTATAAATCTCATCAGTAAACTGGCTTGTACTAATATAGTGGATAAAAACAAGAAGACAATATAAGTTATGACCGTAATTGAACTAAACTATACCTGTTCTATCTCCATGCAGCATATATTCACAGTTTCTGACATTATAGTGCGTCCTAACTGACTCCTTGCACCAGAGAATGAGCTCTTGAAGCTCCACCCTCTTAGGCCAAGCGCAGCAGCTCATTTGCATTTAAAGGGCACACACTGAAATGGCGCGTTTTTGCTCAACCCCAAAAAGTGGCAATTTTAACATGCGATAAAAAATTATCTGTGGGGTATTTTGAGCTAAAACTTCACATACACACTATGGGGACATCAGAGACTTATTTTACATCTTGTAAAATGGGTATAATAGGTCCCCTTTAAAATAAATAAATTAATAAATTAATTAATTATTTATCTGTAAATGCTAGTTCAGGACACAGCTGAAATACAGAAGTCCTACTTTCGAGAAGAAAGCCATTCTTAAAGAGATAGTTCACCCAAAAATGAAAATTATCCCATAATTTACTCATCCTCAAGCCATCCTAGGTGTATATGACTTTCTTCTTTCAGCCAAACATAATCAGAGTTATTTTAAAAAAATATCCTGGCTCTTCCAAGCTTTATGAATGGCGCCATTTTTCGAAGCCCAAAAAAAGCACATACATCCATCATAAAAGTAATCCACATGGCTCCAGGGGGTTAATAAAGACCTTCTGAAGCAAAGTGTTGCATTTTTGTAAGAAAAATATCTATAATTATAACTTTATAAACTGTAATCACTAACTTCCTGTAATGTCCATCTGCGCGTTCATGATAGAGTCAAGTTCTGGCGTATGACGTAGGATGTAGGAGTAGCGTAAGCTTAGGTGAGAATAGACGCCTCTTGCGGTTCAAACAAATAGGGCTGGGCAACAAACTCAAGCTCCTCCAACATTTCTCTTTAAAAACTATCATTTTAGACTTCTAATTTGTGACCGGTGTTTTGTTTTCCTCCACCCTCTGCGCTTCCATGTTCGTCAAAACGTCATGCGTCAGGTTAGAGGTCACTCTTCGACAAAATATATATTCTACATATAATACATACAAAATATGTATTATGATAGCTATCAAATGGAATTGCTCAGAACCCAGATTTACACTGGACATCAAATGCCGACTTAACACAATGCCAGAAGTGTTTATTGTACAAAAATATTTGAAAATGTCCTTAAAGGGTGATACAACTGTCTTGATAATTAAAAAAGAAAGACTCGTTAAAATAGCGATCGACCAATATGAATTTTTTGATGGCATTTCCAAGAACTTGACATGTTTTAAACTACATTTTTAAGAAGACTTTTCTTTATCTTATCTGTCCACTGAAATTACCTGGAATAATTTGTCCCAGGAACTTTTTCCCCAAGACCTGTTGCTGTCTGTGTTTCCATCGCAGTCTAAAGTACCGTGAACATTAGGTCCGGTGACGTAGGACTGCATGAAATTTTTCAGTTTCCACTGGATTTCGTCCTCCGCATATAAGCTTAATAAAGCCTGAACCTTGTCGTCGGTCCATCGGCTGTATATTTTAAGGTCCATTGTTGATTCGAATAGCAAACAACTCTTACTGCATGCATCGCAACAGACTTTTAAACATGGTGGTTGAAATAAAACGCTGTGTGGAGTTAACCAATCAAAATGCTGCATGAACTCAACCAATAAGCATGTTCAGCTCCCGGAAGTCCCACTCCCGGAAGTTCCTGAACTTTGAGAAAAAGTACTTCATGAGCAGGGACTTTCTGAGGGGGAAATTTTTCCCTAGTTCCTGCAGTCGAGTACCACCCCAAAGTCCCTAGTTCCTGGGGAAAGTTCCTGCTGTGGAAACGCAACTATAGACACTCTTATTTGTCCCTAACCCTAAAAATCTAAACTGAAATGTGTTAATATTACCATGAATACTAATATAGATTAGTAACATTTTGTAAATGCATAAATCACAACAGAATGTGATTTGCCAGCCTGACACATGGGCAAATATTGTATTAGGCTGAGGAACACGTAGCCATTAAGTGCATTAACATGTTAATAAGATTTCATCTGCACTCTCCCCGATGCTTTCTGGTTTGTTTGTGTCTTGGAAGTGGAAGTCAGTGGAGTCAAACCTTAAAGATATGGTGGAAATGATTCACTCCTGGAAAAAAAGACCAGTAATTTACACCTGTAACTGCAGGAACACAGGTGTTGGATTCAGATCAACATTAAAGAAAAGGCCTTCCTTTTAATCCACTTGACATTTCAGTTGAAGCTGGTCATCTTATAGTAATGTCACACCGGCAAAGAAGACAAACAGTAGAAGGGAAAAGGCCATTCTATATAAGAGCATATCTTCGGAAGAAAATCTCATTCCATTGGAAGAATCCTGCTGTGTCTTTCTCTCTTTCAGCTGTAAGCTCTTGTGTCATGATAATCAGCTATGATGACAGCTACATATTTAAAACCTGGCTGTCACCCTACCCGGCCTAGACTAGTTATGCTCAAATTCACCACACATGGCCATGGCCTCTCAGGGAAAGAGGATGAATAAGACATTGGGAGAGAAATTACTGAGGTTGTACCACCTCTGACAGCTCCTTGAATAAGGAATAGATCACTGCTGGAAAAAACAGTAATATTTCACCATATAAGCTCTGCACTGGCTTATAGCTTCATGCATATTAGAAAAGGGGCATAATTATTCACAGATTTGATGAGTCTTGTGCTTATGCTGTAAATGATCAAAGCCAGGAAATATGCAGAATACTTAAAATGTGGATTAGGAGTTTAGAAATGCTGGACTTTAAATTACCTCGTAAAATCATAATGTGACTAATCCAACTGTCCATCTGAAGGGAAGCTTTTCTAGACTTTTGAGGGACATACACCAATCAGGCATAACATTATGACCACCTTACTAATATTGTGTTGGTCCCCCTATTGCTGCCAAAATAGCCCTGACCCGTCGAGGCATGGACTCCACTAGACCCCTGAAGGTGTGCTGTGGTATCTGGTACCAAGATGTTAGCAGCAGATCCTTTAAGTCCTGTAAGTTGCAAGGTGGAGCCTCAATGAATCGGACTTGTTTGTTCAGCACATCCCACAGATGCTCGATTGGATTGAGATCTGGGGATTTTGTAGGCCAAATTAACACCTCAAACTCATTGTTGTGCTCCTCAAATCATTCCTGAACCATTTTTGCTTTGTGGGAGGGCGCATTATCCTGCTGAAAGAGTCCACAGCCACCAGGGAATACCGTTTCCATGAAAGGGTGTTCATGGTCTGCAACAATGCTTAGGTAGCTGGTACATGTCAAAGTAACATCCACATGGATGGCAGGACCCAAGGTTTCCCAGCAGAACATTGCCATTCCCATAGTGCATCCTGGTGCCATGTGTTCTCCAGGTAAGCGATACACACACACACCCGGCCATCCACGTGATGTAAAAGAAAATGTTATTCTTCAGACCAGGCCACCTTCTTCCATTGCTCCGTGGTCCAGTTCTGATGCTCACGTGCCCACTGTTGGTACTTTCGGCAGTGGACAGGGGTCAGCATGGACATCCTGACTGGTCTGTGCCTATGCAGCCCCATATACAACAAACTGTGATGCACTGTGTATTCTGACACCTTTCTATCAGAACCAGCATTAACTTCTTGAGCAATTTGAGTTACAGTAGATCGTCTATTGGATTGGACCACACACGTATTTTGAATTTTGCTTGTGGTTTCACACAATTTTGTAACAAACAAACAAACAATAAATGTTCAATTATTTAATACATTTTTTTTTTCTATTAAATGTCAGGTATTGCAGACAGAACCCAAACGCAGTACAGCTGGGAGTTTATAATAGATCTTTATTGACAAAAATGTAAACACACAAAACAGGGCTTAAAACCAAAAGCCCAGATTACAGCCAACAGGGCTGGAAAACAAAAGACCCATGGTAGGGCAAAACTAAAACAGAAATAAATCTAACAAAACAGAGAGATGGGAACAGGCCGGTAACACACTTGATTTACCAACTGACAAGAACACAAAATAGGACAGAAAACACAAGGAGAATAAATAGAGAAGGAAATGAGGAGGGCAATGAGGGAGTACAGGTAGGATAAATAAGTCAATAATCAGCTAACAAGAAGGGTGGGGTTAAGACAATAGACAGGAGAGAACATGGCACATAGAAACAAACATGACAAGCCATGTCTTCAAACCAATCATGACAAAAACAAGAGCACATGGCCAGTAAACACATTCACAAGCCATGTGCTCAAAGAAAACATGACATGAACATGCAGCTAATGAGTGTCCACACAAAACAGGACAACAAGACAAGAACACAATGCAAGACCAATGAACACAAAGGCCAGGCATTCGACAAAAACACACAAGGCAAGGCACTCACAACTAAAAACAAAACATGGAGCATGGATGTCTGAACCCTGACACTGTACCGAAACCAAACTAGACAGGAGTGCCAGGATCCGAACACCATGCTCCACACAAACAAAGCATGTGGATGAGAGAGCACACAGAAAAGGACGAAACATGAGTCAGGGCTCTGTCACAAAACCAGACCGAAGTGACAGACATTCATTTTTATTGTTTATTATTAGAGGGGTCATTAATTGAGAAATCAAAATTTCCTTGATCTTTTGACATGTGAGAGATCAATGTACTGTAATAAACATCCCGTAAGTTTCAGATATCAAAACTTCCTTGTTAGTCCAAAAACAGCTTTTATATATTTTCATATCCCAAGCTCAGAAAACGTCTTGTTTGGAATTTTGTCTCATAGTGCGACGTAAGACCGCCTCTGCAAAATCAAATCATCGCCTACTTCTACATCATTGCGTCTTTGGCCCCGCCCACTGGCATTAGTGAGATAAGAACAGTAGAGAGATACAGGATCTCTGGACTAGAAATAACATCACCTTCCAAAGAATCCTAATGCTAGGAAAGTGCTTATCTATTTTCAACTATGTGAATGTCTCAGTGGAGCATGTGGATTCTTTGGTAAATCAGTCACAATTTCAGTGCAGGTTTTTACATATTGTGGACCCAACATTATTGCCACAATATGTACGTAACCATGTTAATTCTAATGCCTGATCTGTGATCAATGATTTCTGACATGATTCATGCACAGTCAGACATTCTTTGTCTTAAAATCCTTTATTGCTGTTTATGCATCAATAAAAGTGACTAAACAATCAACTTCACATTGTTTCTCTTATTAACAAGAAAATAATCTGTTATTTAAATTGTGATTAAATTATATACAGAAAGTGATCAAAGAACGTTCCCTTTATAATCGCTGGAGCTGTCAATCAAACAGCGCGTGTGACTGAGTTCAGGACTCTCGTCAAAAATCCTGTTAAAATCAACAAATGACACTGTCTACACTCTTATTTACATCATGTTTGAACTGTTAGTTATGATGAAAGCATTCATGAGAGTGCAGAAATTGAGTTGCAATGACGAGATCACAGCATTCATGCACTAAACAGACATGTAATCGGCTACATGCTCATCACTGCAACCTTTCATGTCACAGGAGAAGATATAAATATGTCAGGAATAATTGACGAAGGGTCATTGAATTATGTAAGGGATAATCCATGGCTAACCATGCATTACATGATTTTAATGCACGATGTACAGGCGAAGAACCACCCAATGCAAAGCGTCGATCTGTAATCAAACTGACTGGAAGCACCTGTGCATTTCTAGGTTTTACTGCACACCTTCCAGCCAATCAGAATCGAGTATTTAAACAGACCAAGGTATAATAAAAAATAATGCACACCCGAGGTGGTACATGGCCATTACACCTCAGGTGTGCATTATTTTCTAATTATTCAACGGCCCGGAGTCAATTATTCCGCTTATACTACAGTTACCACACCTCAAGACACTGTGCAGATGTTGCATTTCAAGACATTTGTCAGGTTTTTGTCCTTAAAACAGTCTTGTGTGTGGGACTAATTTCTTACGCATCTCATCCCAAGCCTCTGTTGCTAATTCCAAAACATCATTTTAGAGCTAGTAACGGAGGCTTCAGCCATTGATAACAAACTAATACAGTTATTAACGCAGTTATGAGAGAGAGAGTAAGCATATGTGAATTAGCCTACCTGAGTCTTTGCGTCTCTCAACAGTGTTTGGCAGCAGAGTCTCTTCTAATATCGAAACTGTAGGCTAAGTATTTACTGCATGAAAAACAACTCACGGCAACAGTATTAAAGGTGCCGAAGAACATGTTTTCAAAAGATGTAATATAAGTCTTAAGTGTCCCCTGAATGTGTCTGTGAAGTTTCAGCTCAAAATACCCCATAGTTTTTTTTAATTATTTTTTTTAACTGCCTATCATTATAAATGTGCTGATTCAGGGTACGCGGCCCCTTTAAATCTGGTGCTCCACACCCCAAGAGCTTGCGCTTGCCTTAAACACCATAAACAAAGTTCACACAGCTAATATAACCCTCAAAATGGATCTTTACAAAGTGTTCGTCATGCAACATATCTAATCGCGTAAGTATAGTATTTATTTGGATGTTTACATTTGATTCTGAATGAGTTTGATAGTGCTCCGTGGCTAAAACTAACATTACACACTGTTGGAGAGATTTATAAAGAATGAAGTTGTGTTTATGAATTATACAGACTGCAAGTGTTTAAAAAATTAAAATAATGACAGTCTTGTCTCCGTGAATACAGTATTAAACAATGGTAACTTTAACCACATTTAACAGTACATTAGCAACATGCTAACAAAACATTTAGAAAGACAATTTACAAACATCACTAAAAATATCATGTTTATCATGGATCATGTCAGTTATTATTGCTCCATCTGCCATTTTTCGCTGTTGTCCTTGCTTGCTTACGTGGTCTGATGATTCAGCTGTGCACATCCAGACGTTAATACTGGCTGCCCTTGTGTAATGCCTCAATCATGGGCTGGCATATGCAAATATTGGGGGTGTACACCCCGACTGTTACGTAACAGTCGGTGTTATGTTGAGATTCGCCTGTTCCTCGGAGGTCGTTTAAACAAGAGATTTATATAAGAAGGAGGAAACAATGGAGTTTGAGACTCACTGTATGTCATTTCCATGTACTGAACTCTTGTTATTCAACTATGCTGAGATAAATTCAATTTTTGAATCTAGGGCACCTTTAAAGTAGCCCAATTCTGCCGGTATACCGCAGACTTGGCAACACTGAGTGGGAGAGAGCATTAGAAAGACCCTCAAAGACAAAGACCCGCCCCCCTTAGTTACTGTTGCTTTGTCCGACAAGCTATGGCGCTGTCACTCCACACAGAGTGAAAAATACATTGTGGCGCAAAGAGGACACTGACAACACGTCGACAGACAAGACAGAACAGGTTACTTATGATATTAAACAAAGTCCCAGCTTTCAAGATGTGTAATTTGTTAAGAAATTTGAACAATAAAAACCGTTTTGTGGCTCTTTAATGTGTCGTGACAGATTGCTGTAGCGCCTCAGTTCAAGCGGTCCCATGAACCGATCATCTCTTCCTACTAGTTAATTTATAGCATCAAATAAACATGAATGAACATCAGAAGGAATGTTGGTTCAAATGCAGAAAGACGTCAGTACACACCATTTTTCAAGTTCAAGACCACCGAGGTCTTCTAACTCCTGACTGCTTTGTCGGACAAAATGGCGGATTCAGCGTTCTGATTGGTTAGATCGCTTGTCAATCAAACTCCCGGTGAAGGGTCAATTAAATGTATTTTATGGCAAAAACCATGACAATAATTTATCGTTTTATCCTATTGTTTACTATATTTTTTTGCTTGGTCTGTGTCATTGTGGATTTTGTTTCTTTTGCTGTTGTAGGCTGTAAGGACCTTTTGAAATAACTGAAATCATTTGGCGAAGTGATATGGAACTGTAATGCAGCCGGACAATTCCTGCCTGGAACCACTTTAGCCGTGCATTTCCCTGAACATAATCGCACCTTAGAATGTTTGTCAACCAGTCAGATTTGAATATTCAACAGCCCAGTAGTATAAAATGCTATAATCAACATTTTCACGATTAGTTAATCTCGACAGCTGTAATAGCCTAGTAAAAACGTAGTAAAAAATTTCAAGAGAGTTCCACATGTAATAATTTCATATGAAACATGTTAGCCAATCACAGCAGTGGGCGTTTACACTGAAGTCTCACAGCAGACACGCCCCTTCAAACAGAGCGATCAACTCAAGAGGGCTAAAATCAAGGTAGAAAATGGCCTTTTATTTCAAAATTATGACAATTTTTGATGTAAAAATAATAATGCACCTCAGGAAATATAATAATAATATAATAATAATAATAATAAAAATGCAGTTCATGACCCTAGTAAAATGTCAAAAACTAAATTCAAAATGTTGATTATTTTTTAAAATATTTAAAATGTATACAATAAATAAATATTCTATAAGACAAACATTAATTTAAGATCATGTTATTCAATTATCATTTATTAATAATGCACCCTTTTAAATAGAAGTCAGACAAACAAACAAACAATAAATAATATAAATAAAAGTCAAATATTAAATTTGAGTAATTATTATCATTATTAAAAAAAACATTTTTCTAAATAAATCATATGAAAAACAATAAATTAAATATAAATTAGATTATTTTTTTTCATTTTATCTTATTTAAAAAGCACCTTTCTGAATAACACATTACATCTCACATGAGAAATTTCTCATTTTAGTCTGACAAATAATGGAAACATCAAATAAACAAGGTGAGATCACCACAGCAAGCGATTAATTTATGCGTTTCGTCACCGGAGCTGTTCCAATAATAATGTATTCCGCTGGAACTCCGCCGATGGTTGGACACCGGTACTGCCCATAACGGCTCCACCCAAGTTCGGTTGCCCAGCAGCGAATATCCGAATCGTACTATGGTGACGGTTGAGCTCATGAATATTAATTACGTAAATAGAACGTTTGACCAGTAAGCCTGACTGATAATCCTTAGCTTATGAATATTAATCAACACAACGATAAGATGCTCCACGTAACGTCAACATGCCCTGTTTAATAATTCATAAGCTTAGCCAGTACAATAGTAGGATTCGTAATGTCGCTCCCCGGCAGAGTCATGGATGCTCAGTTGAACGCGGGGATCGAGAGTCGATCACATCGCAGGACTGGAAGCGGAGCTTGTGGGATTTATGAGACTCATTGCTAAATAGTTTATCCTGACAGCATCCACACGGACTGGATCCGCGCGCAGAGACTAAAGCATCTCATCACATCGATGAAACAAAGCGTTTGTTTTGCGAAACGCACTAGTGGAATCAAAATGTCAGATGCAGCTAGCGGTATTGGAGCTTACGGACGCCAATAGACCATTGTTATTGTTTTTATGCAAACGGATTGTCTGTTAACGCGGGACGTGACGTTTAGGTGCACGCGTTTTGATTTAAAAATTTTTGAAAGAGCCAATAAGTTGCGCGTGGACTTGGATGGATAGCAGGTGCATGAACGCATCACATATAAAAGGGATTCTTCACTCATGGTTATTAGTGTTTAAGCTCCGCAACATAATATCTGATTATAAAGCAGCATTTATTTAATTTCCTATCGCCGTGGGATAAGGTACCAGTCGTTACTGTTGCATACTAAATCAATACATCTACTCGTATTTAATTAGAAATTGTTGCTTACATCAAGTGTCTTATGCATTGTTTATTTTTAATTATCTAGATATATACTGTAAACAATTGCTGCCTTAATTCAAAGTGGTGCTAAAATCACTTATACTGTGCAGTGATAAGTTCATTGCACATAATTGACCACTTTGAAGATAATTATTCATAAAGAAAAGTATAAATTAAATTATTGTTACGAGTTAAATCAAAGATGTAAGCACTGTATATAATTATTTTTTGTGACACAATCTTTTGTCAAATCAACTTAAATAGTTAATGTGGATCAGATAACATAATATTTTGAGTTTCTGTTGATTAAACCAAACACCTTCATTGTATTAACTCAAATTTTTAATTTCAATGAACTTAAAAAAGGCAACCAGGCAACTTACTTTTTTAAGTTAAACCAACAGTTCTTTCCAGTGTATAGGAACATTCATGCTAAATATCGCGTTTGTTAATTGATATGGCTAAGTTACAGGTTTATAAGAATGGTTTATTGTTATCATGGCTGTTCGAGATTTCCCAACAAATCTAAAATGCATTTTGCACCTCAACCGACTTTGCAACTGAGGGTGTGTTGTTTCTTGTTAATTAAATGCGAAAACGTAGTGTTAAAAAGTTAGGCTGGTCATTTGAGCGAAAGCTTTAAATCCAGAGGATGATCCTCTCTGGAGTGGCTGGACTGCTGTCAGAGCGGCTTTCACAAGATTAACAGCCCTCTGCTCTTTTCTTTGCCTATACGCCTACAAAAAAACAAAACAAAACAAAACAAAAAAAAAAAAAACATTTTCCTGGACTATTCTCCATTTTTACCTATTTTTAAAACTAAATGGGACTTAAATGAAGATTTCCAGAGCTGCTGCAGTCTTGTTATTGATGCTCCTATAAGACTCAAGTAACTATACTTTCAATAATTCAGTGTTTAAAACGCGCCAAACTGAGAAGCAGCATTTTTCTGCTGCTGTATTATGACATTGTGACATCAGGAATCTTTTTTTTTTTTGAAACGTGCCAAACTGAGAAGCGACTGACACCGATTGTAAATATGACTTTGTGATCAGAGATGTGAGTCTTATCTTTTTGATGCTGCAAACAAAGTAGCAGCTAAGACTCGGACTTTTATTCTGCTGCTGATGCAAATATGACATTGTGATATCAGAAATTTAGATGCAAAATAGATCTGAGGCTGCTGCAAATATGACATTGTGACATCAGGAGTCTGTCTGTGAAGCGCCAGACTGAGGAGCAGCTGACACTCTCTTTTTGCTGCTGCTGATGATGCTGCAGCTGCGAAAATGCTGCGATTCCCTGTGAAGAAAATACGAAAGCAGTTCAAACTTCTGCTACTGCTGGTGCTGCTTACTTTTGCCGTGTGGTTTACGTACCTGCACATCAACCAGGGCAAATCCATCAAACTCCACTTCAACTATGGGAAAGGTAAGATGTGGAATGTTTTAGGATAATTTAATGTGTGAAGTGAGTTTATTGCTGATATAATTTTCTCTCTGAGGGGCTTTTTGAATATTCTTGTTATGAAGAATAAAAGAAATTAAGCTGCGGATGAGAATAAGAGCGAGATGAATAAAGGAACTGCTGAATTATCAATTTTGTTATTAACTTTAATTAACAACTAGGGCACCGGCACTGATACTGACAATACATCAGTGTCCAGCACATTTAATAGTTGGCAGATGAAAATTGGCTTTTTAATAGTTCAACATCTGTATGCCCTGCATTTTAAAGGAAAGTTAAA
Organism: Ancherythroculter nigrocauda; assembly: GCA_036281575.1. Classification (NCBI taxonomy): domain Eukaryota; kingdom Metazoa; phylum Chordata; class Actinopteri; order Cypriniformes; family Xenocyprididae; genus Ancherythroculter; species Ancherythroculter nigrocauda. Next base: position 11,272,949 of record VTFQ01000015.1, read on the forward strand.
ATATTGTATTTTTAATTAAATTAAGGTTGCATTATATTGGTTTTATTAGAGAGTGCTACACTTATGGTTTTCAGCTCTATGATTAAGTGTAAATTACCAGAAAGTGTGTTTGGCTCAAAGACGTAACGGGTCATTTTATTGTCAAAAGGCTTTAAATAATAATAAAAAACAAAGATATGACATCCAAAGTATGTAAGGTAGTACAACTAGATCTAGTTTTGAATTGTCAAAAGGTCATTTGGTTTAACTGTCCATTTCATTTGTAATTAAATTACTTTAAAATGTAATATATGTATGTATTTTTAATTCTGGCATGATTTTATAACATCATATATCAACATAGTGCAAAATGGTATTAAAATTATGAGTAGAAATCGTTGCTTTGTTATGAGAAAGAATGTCCGGAAAAATGAATTTCATTGATGTCATTCGGAGTAACCAATATAAAGGGACCATTTTGGATTAAGTCATGCGGTCACTATCATGTGACAGGATGTGACATCATTCAGACACCTGCAAAGGACCACATGGTCATGAAGCAAAGTAACTAACTCTCTTTTAACTATTTGAAAAATTAATGTTTTCACTTGCTCATACGCATGTCCCGAAACATCACGCCATTCGGTACAACCGCTATAAAACATGGAAAATGTTGTAATATTTTAAAAACTTGTACTAAATATAAAGTGTTTGATTGTCCTTTTGCTAACTAGCTAGATATCAGCCTGTTAGCATTGTTTGAAAATATCGTCATTCAGTATAACCAAAAGTGTCATTCGTTAAAACCGAAATTTTGGTTTAACTGAATGACTTTTTTTGGTGAAAATTTTTGTGCATCTTGTAAAAATTGATAAAAGCAGTGTTAATTGATTATAAAAAACACATAATCTCATTGTTAACATATAATAAATCTTCAAAACGAATTATATCGCCATTATGGTTTTTTTACACTTTTAAAAACCTTATTCGTCAATGACCTGTTTGCACAAGCCATGTGCTTGTGAGAATCTTTTACCTCAAATTCAAACACATACTTGCTCATGAAAACCGCTCACTAAGTCATTATATATTGGTAGTGGTATGGCAACTGGATTGAATTTATTTTTTTATAATAAACATGTAGGCAGTGAACACTTGAGAAAAAAAACAAACAGAAAAAACCTGTTTGTCTTATATTAAAGAACTTGACTTGTTTGTTAATGAAGCGTGGGTTATCAGTGTCACCACTGAAGCTTTTCCTTTTTTAAGGAGAAGTGTGTAATTTCTGTGATACTAGTGCCGAAAAAGAGACTTTTCCATTTTCCAAAGAACATTGTTAATTGTTGCTAAGTTGCGTCTAAATTCGCATACTTGTGTTCATATGCTATATTTTGTAGTATAAATAGTGCAAGAAGTGTGTTCACACTGAAGATTCCAACTATAATGGTGCGTTCACGCCAGACGCGACTTGCGCGAATAAATCACGCTATTCGCGCGTAGTTGGACGCTTGAACATTTTGAGTTTACTCGCTTCATTCACGCGTGAAATTCACTTCACAACAGACGCAAATTTGCGTCATGAGAGGGGCTCTCCCGCTCCTTTATGCGTCCCAGACTCTTCCACTTCTTTTTGCACACTTACTCTGAATAAACACAACTCGTCAGAGGGGAAATAGTTGTAAATTACAGCGAATAACCTCAATTGGTCGGCTTTAGCTAGCTTGTAGTCTCAATATGTATATATTTATATAGCTCAAAGACCGTTTTTTACAACTTATCAGATTGTCCGACCTCCTCACTCACTTTCTTTCAAGCAAGATCCTTTTTATTCCTGTTTCTATAAAAGTATGAAGATGTACAGCGACGATGATTTTGTCCTCCATTGTTGTTTCGGATTTCTACCTCAGCTCGCTACGTCACGTCATTACTAGAGCAAGCTCCTGATTAGGGATGGGCATTTTTCCAAAATATTGTATTCGAATATTTGGGCTTGTAAAAAACGAATATTCGAATATTCGTTTATTTAAATGAGGTTAATCGAGAAAGACGTTATTGTTTTATATTCATCAATATTTTGTAACTATTTCTGAACGAGCTTACGATTAGGCAATATACACAACAAGCTTACATTATATCTTAAGGTTTTCTTTTAGTTCAAAGCATTAAACAATATGTGTAAACAGAAAATATTAAGAACAAAAGCATTTAATCTCAAGCAGCGCAAGCGGGAAAAATACTAATAAAGCAGACAGCGCCAGTTATTGTACAAAACGTAGGCTACATAATACACTCGAGTCAGTATATGGTTATCGTGTTTATATTGTTTCACATGTTCACATTGAGAAAAACAATAATATCCACATAGCTCGGGTGAGAAAACGAGCTGCGCTGACAGACGTTGCAGAGACACAAAGATAATAATACATAACTTTGTGCTAAGCTAAGTTTCTAACAGTAGCACTTTGTTTTGTGTTCGTAAATATATCTCCCTCAACGAAACTTAAAGGAAGCATATGTCTCAAAATCATTTTGCTATCAGATAAGTTATCATCTTGGCTCACTCGGGGATATCTTACAGCTGCGCTTACCTGTCGTGAATGCAGTGATGGACAGCTGTCTTTCCTCACTCGATGGGTATTTAGATTTCATGTGCTTTCTCATTATGGTGTTGATATTATAAAACTCGGTTTCATTAATTAATTTGATCAAAAGTAATTCCATTTTGTTAGATCATTTTCATATAAGTAATTCCAAACTTTGCGAGGCAGACGACAACATTATGTGACGATCAAATAAAATAAACTTGTTAAACACGCTCCACAGCGCCACCTGGTGCATTTAGTTATAACTGCGAGTTTTAGTGCTAAGGATTTATCATAGATTCACTGCATTTACGGCCAGGAAAGCAACATAGTAAAATTCGAATAGCATTTTTATTTTTCTAATATTAATTACAGAACGAATATTCGAATATTCGACTATTTGTGCACATCCCTACTCCTGATTGGTTAACGCGGCACGAATTTTCACCAAAGTTCAGATTTTTCAACTTGTGCGTTTCGCGCGAATCACGCATTATGCGCGTCAAACGCCCGAAACGCTTATTCGCGTCACATCATTCGCGCGAATCGCTTCATTCGCACCGCCTTATTCGCGTGATTAAATGTGGAATGTTGGACGCTTCTTGCAGCTTTAAAGGGTTTGTTCACCAAAAATAAATTTCCGTCATTAATTACTCTCCCTCATGTCGTCCCACACCCTTAAGACCCGTAAGTTCATCGTCAGAACACAAATTAAGATATTTTTGATGAAATCTGAGAGCTCTCTGAAAAATAAAAATTACCCCAAGCTTTACTCACCCTCAAGCCTGGAGTTATATTAATAAATATCCTGACGCCTCCAAGCTTTATAATAGCAGTGAAGGGGGGCAACAAGTTTGAAGCTCAAGAAAGTGCATCCATCATAAATGTAGTCCACACGGCTCCGGGGAGGTTAATAAAGTCCTTCTGAAGTGAAGTGATGTGTTTGTGTAAGAAAAAATATCCATATTTACCAAGTTATGAAGTAAATTATCTAGCTTCCTCCAGACCACCTTTCTTATTTAACTTACAAATACAGAATGTTGAATGTGGAAGGTGGTCTGGCAAACTGTTTTCTCGTTGCTCGTCACTTCTAAAATTAAGGTCGAACTGTAGTCATATGGACTATTTTAACGATGTCTTTACTGCCTTTCTGGGTAATTAAATTGGTGTCTATTGAGGAGTCAGAGAGCTTTTGGATTTCATTAAAAATATCTTAATTTGTGTTCCGAAGATGAACGAAGGTCTAACGGGTTTGGAACGACATGAGGGTGAGTAATTAATGACAGAATTTTCATTTTTAGGTGAACTAAGCCTTTAAAGGGATGATTTGCCAAAAAAAACGACAATTTGCTGTTAATTTACTTACCCTTAGGCCATCCAAGATGTAGGTGACTTTTTTCTTTAGTTGAACAGTAAAGAAGAGTTTTATCTGAATCCGTGATCCTTGGTGTATTCGTATAATGCAAGTCAACGGCTACCGTCACTTTCAGAGTCAAATAAACATATTACAGGTGAAACAGAATTAATATCCAAGGCTCCCGTTGATACATTGAGGTCTTATGAAGTGAAACAATCAGTCTGTGCAAGAAACTGAACATTATTTACAACATCATTCATTACCTGTAATCTACAGCCTCGGAAAACAGTCCTGAGTGCATTCTCAGCAGTTTGGAGCACGAGCTTCCTGTCGCAAATGGTATAATCACATTTAACATTGTTCATCGAATTCTCACAGCCAAAGTCTCGCAGATGAATTCTGTAAGAATCCATGCAATTGGGAGTTTGAGGGTGAGAGTTTTGGTGATTTTGACACGTTGACCCACAGAAAGCTGCTTGGTTTGAAGGTGACTTCTGTGTGAGCAGCAGCCACTATACTATTGACAATGAACAGTAGACCCTTTTCTCCCACATAATTTCGCTAATGTGACTGAAGCTTATATTAAGAACACTAATATTGGCAGTGCACTAACACAGGGTCGGACCCCTAGAGCCCATCTGACAACATCTTTTTTGTGTCCGCCACCCTAGAATAGGATCCTCTTTCTCATTAACAGCTGCTAAAAGCTCTGTGTGGCTTGGCATCTCTCCCTGACTGCCCCAAACTGACCTCAATCATAACCCAGGAACATCAGCCTCTGTTTGGGTGCCTTAGTCTTTGAGTGGGCCACCAAATCACTCCTCTTGCAAAGGAGAAAAGCACTGGAATCACTCAAGTGTGAGAAGGCTGTGCAAATCCTGTATTAGCACGAAGAAGATGTCTGGAAAATAACGTGGCATCGCACCAAGCCATCTATAGCGAAATTAAAAAGTCTGTGGGGCTCGCCGGGTGACGTTACTGACATTTTAATCAGAGATGTTGGCTGTGAAAATGCATGTTTGCACAAATAGGCTGGTTTATTTTCGCCTGAGGGCTCACAATGGTCACCTTATTGCCAATTACAGACTCCATAGGGCTGGGTCAAGATGTGATGGGTTGCTGTGAACATGGGTCTTTTTAAGCAACCAAGTGTGAAGGAATGTGTTGAAGTAGCAAGCGGGTCATTCCTGTTATGCGGTACCTTTTGAACTCAGTAAGTTTTTAAAATAAATGCGCTTGGGTTGTAATTCATATAGATGTACTTGCTATAAAAGCATATGGGTCAATGACGTGATGGATTATTTTTTTTTTGTCCAAAGGCCTTAATAATAATAAAAAACAAAGATATGACATCCAAAGTATGTAAGGTAGTACAACTAGATCTCTTTTATTGAATCCAAAAGGTTTTAATTATATTTTGCTACATATAAAGGTATTTTAAAGATTTTGAAGTGTCAAAAGGTCATTCGGTTTAACCGTCCAAAGGCCAATACAGCCATTTCATTTGTGATTAAAATATCTAAAAATATAAATCTTAAAATATCAACATAGTGCAAAATGGTGTTAAAATTATGTGTAGAAGTCATTGCTTTGTTATGAGAAAGAATGTCCTGAGAAATGAATTTCATTGATGTCATTCGGAGTAACCAATATAAAGGGATCATCATGCGGTCAATATCATGTGACAGGACGTGACATCATTCAGACACCTGCAAAGGACCACATGGTCATGAAGCAAAGTAACTTACTCTCTTTTAACTATTTGAAAAATTAATGTTTTCACTTCCTCAAACGCATGTCCCGAAACATCAGGTCATTCGGTGCAACCGCTATAAAACATGGAAAATGTAATATTTTAAAAACTTGTACTAAATATAAAATGTTTGATTGTCCTTTTGCTAGCTATCAAGTTAGCCATCCTCATTCGGTGTAACCAAAAGTGTCATTCGGTAAAACCGAAATTTTTGTTAAACCGAATTACTTTTTTGGTGACAAATTTCGTCCATCTTGTAAAAAATGACAAAAGCTGTGTTTTAATTGATTATAAAAACCACATAATCTCATTGTTAACACTTAATAAAACTTCTAAATTAATTATATTTCCATTATGTTTTTTTTTTTTACACTTTTAAAAACCTTTTGTCAATCCCCATAATACTAGACTTACAGATATATGCTCTGGTCAAGCTCAGGCACTTAAATATCATTAATTATAACCTATTTACGTGGTGGCAAGAAAATTAACAGGATGGAAATGAAGTGCTAAAGTTAGCCATTGCTCAGTGTGGGATTTTGAGTTAGCTTATGAGGTCAGGAAGTTAATTACAATATTTTTAATCATCTTTTGAAATGTTATTTTATAATACAGATTGCTGTCATTTTATCTAACATAATTAAATGTTTTAAATTGAACAATATTTGCTCATGTCTGTATACTGTTGTTATGCCACCCAAAAACATTTTAGAAGCTCTCTGAACATGGGAAAAACTTAAACTAAACCACAACATAAAGTAAACTTTGAAACTAAACTTTTAGTGAATATTTTATTCATTTAAATTCACTCCTATTTAAATTAAAGGGTGTAATTTCTGCCCAACTACAGATACCAAAACAGATTTGTTTCAGAACACACCCCCATCTGTCATTGGTCAAAAAAGAACTGACTGCCATTGGTTGAGTCAGTGTTGCTGAGTCAGGCTGGTCAGGATTTTCAAACAAACAGAGCAATGTTTTGATAGTCCCACTTTGTTTATAGTACTATTCAGGGAAATCAGCCTGCAGTGGCTTACTTAAAGGGTTAGTTCACCCAAAAATGAAAATACAGTCATTAATTACTCCCCCTCATGTCGTTCCACACCCGTAAGACCTTCGTTCATCTTCAGAATTAAGATATTTTTGATAAAATCAGTGAGGCCTCCATTGACAGCAAGATAATTAACACTTTCTAATGTCCAGAAAGCTACTAAAGACATATTTAAAACAGTTCATGTGAGTACAGTGGTTCAACCTTAAAGTTATGAAGCGACGAGAATACTTTTTGTGCTCCAAAAAAACGAAATGATTTTATTGAACAATATCTAGTGATGGGCGATTTCAAAACACTGCTTCATGAAGCTTCACAAATCTGTTGTTTCTAATCAGTTGTTCGGAGTGTGTATCAAACTGTCAAAGTCATGTGATTTCAGTAAACTTCGAAATTTCGAAACGTTTCGAAATTTCAATGGTTCACGTGACTTTGGCAGTTTGATATACGCTCCGAACCACTGATTCGAAACAAAAAGATTTGTAAAGCTTCAAGAAGCAGTGTTTTGAAATCGCCCATCACTAGATATTGTTGAATAAAATCATTATTTAGTTTTTTTTGGAGCACAAAAAGTATTCTTGTCGCTTCATAACATTAAGGTTGAACCACTGTAGTCAAATGAACTGTTTTAAATATGTCTTTCTGGGCGTTTGAAAGTGTAAATTAATTTTACTGTCAACAGAGGCCTCACTGAGCCATTGGATTTTATAAAAAATATCTTAATTTGTGTTCTGAAGATGAACAAAGGTCTTACGGGTGTGAAACGACATGAGGGTGAGTAATTAATGACAGAAATTTCATTTTTGGATGGACTATCCCTTTAAGGTTGACTTCTGCATATTAAACTGTGATAGGGAAAAATGTTTTAACATAAAAACACTTTAGTTTTTAACTGTGATTATGTTTAATAATTAAAAGTTTGGGAACATGAAAGTAATGCATAGTGGAATCACCCAAGCACAATGTTTGTAAAGGGAAGTCTTTTGGGGCTGATTTCAAATGAGTTTTTTGCTTCAGGTTGCTATGTTTAGGAATCCAAGGGAACTGATCCCAGTTTGGCATCGGTGGGCAACCTCTAACCAGAACCCCTCTGAATGCTGAATGAAAGGGTGTGAGAAATACACACAACTGAACTGAGAAGGAGTGGGATAAGAGTGGCAGGTTGGTTACAGGCACAGAAAGGGTTGTTGGGAAAGGTCATATGATACGAGTGCGTGTGTGACTGTGAATGGAAAGCAGCCATTTCCCACTATAATCTGGCTGTAGTAAAGCATGTCGGCTGTCAAGGCCATAAAATCAGAGTTAATTATGTTGATGTGTAATTGAAGTATCATTTTACTGAAAAGTTACCCTAAAGCCTTTCTGGTCTTTTGTAACATGAAAACATATACATGTATCACTTTGTAATTTTAACAGGAAGAGCTACAGTAACATTATATTAGGGAATGACTGTTTTATGACAGTGAATGCATTATAAGTTACATGCCGCCTTTTACTATGGGTAATAACTTTAATAGATTCAAACTGCATTAATATGCACATTCACAGTATGATTATGCTAGAATTTCCTTTATATCATGGGCTTTAGATAATAGGGAAATTGAGCATGAATTACCAAACCTGTGGGATGCCGGTTTGTCTTTATTAATCGATAAAGCAGCAACTAGCACACAGCAGTTGTTGTCGTTCTTCAAATCTTGGATACAAGCGCAATGAAAGTGTACAGTGACGTACTTAGATAATAATGACATTTTGTGCGTTATGAATGGACATGATTTTTTTTTTTAAATATATTTGCATTGACCAATTTTTGAACCACAACAAAAACTAATATTCTATTGAACATGCTTGTTTGTTACATTGTTACAAATGTTACAAAAGTTACATTTTAATGTTAACAAACTAAATTAAACAGTGGCCTTGAAGTATTTTTCGATTATTGTAAATTACTTGGAAAAACTTGAAGGAATGTTTGTTAATAATCCAGTCAGTAATAATGAACAAAGAAACTAAGTAAGTTTTTGAACATGCTTGTTTGTTACATTGTTACAAATGTTACATTTTAATGTTAACAAACTAAATTAAACAGTGGCCTTGAAGTATTTTTCGATTATTGTAAATTACTTGGAAAACTTGAAGGAATGTTTAAGTTAATAATCCAGTCAGTAATAATGAACAAAGAAACTAAGTAAGTTTTTGAACATGCTTGTTTGTTACATTGTTACAAATGTTACAAAAGTTACATTTTAATGTTAACAGACTAAATTAAACAGTGGCCTTGAAGTATTTTTCGATTATTGTAAATTACTTGGAAAACTTGAAGGAATGTTTAAGTTAATAATCCAGTCAGTAATAATGAACAAAGAAACTAAGTAAGTTTTTGAACATGCTTGTTTGTTACATTGTTACAAATGTTACAAAAGTTACATTTTAATGTTAACAGACTAAATTAAACAGTGGCCTTGAAGTATTTTTTGATTATTGTAAATTACTTGGAAAACTTGAAGGAATGTTTAAGTTAATAGTCCAGTCAGTAATAATGAACAAAGAAACTAAGTAAGTATTTGAACATGCTTGTTTGTTACATTGTTACAAATGTTACAAAAGTTACATTTTAATGTCAACAAACTAAATTAAAACAGTAGCCTTGAAGTATTTTTCAGTTATTATAAGTAATAATGAATAAATTGAGTATTTGAATATAAAACAATAATTAAATTAATTAAAAATTGCTTATTTTTCAGTAATCTAGCATGAAGTTTTTAAGTATACCTTTAGAAAACAAAAAAATGGTCTACAGTTATGACTATTGAAAAGAATAATGTATTTCATCCATTGACTACTTAACAGGCGCTGTAAAAACAGAAGGCAGCATAGACTCACTGTCCAAAATATTTGGACCTTGTTGACTTTCATTTTATAATCAAAACATTCTTTAAAATATCTAATTTTTAAGATATTTTGTCATGATTCATGAAAGTACAGGGCTCACTTAGCTTTATCAGTCAGACGCACATACGCATTCTGACTCTCTCGCTCTCACAGTGTTTCATATTTCAATGTCCTGACTGAGAGATGACTCACATTGAAGTTGGTGTTATATTACTATAAGCGATCCATCTGGTGAAGCTGGATTACAATCGATCATCAAAGGCCTGAAGCTGCTTGAGTGGGCTTTTATTGTGGTTGTGTGTGCAAAGGTCACCTTAACAGTTTGCTCTTTGCACCCACATTGGCAAGAGATGACAAGGAAAGGAAGTGATGCGAACAGTCAGTCACACTCAGTGGTGAGCTGTTTCAGTATCTACTTTGTCACAGTGGTACCAAGCAAAGTGTTGGTTATGAACAGAGCAGGAACTACGAAACATTCATGAGTATGAGACCTATTGATCTCAAAATACAGAACCTAATATATAGATCAATTTGTCCATACTGTAAACCCTAACGCTCAAAATAATTAAAGTAGGACAAACTTAAATTAAACAAATTAGTTCAGTCAAATCAATTTTTATGTGTATTTAGCACTTTGTTTCAAGTTCACACAACTGATATATTTTAAGTAAACTGAACTGTTTCATTGTTTTGAGTTTTATGAACTTGTTTCTTTTAATTTAGACGAACTTAAGTTTAACTGAAACTGGGCTGGGGTTTCTATTTCCCAGCATGCTTGCCGGTGGCACTCGAAAGGGAGAGTAAATGCTAAAATTAAGTGTTATATAATGTTTTTGTGCAAGATTAATGTTAAGTGGGAGATTTAGTAGTAATTACTGTTTTGTTATTCTAATTTAGAAGAGTTTCTGTTAATGTGGGTTTTTGGAGAGTTACCATCATGGTGACAAGTTTTAGAGCAAGTATGTTAAATGCTTTATATTGCTGCACTCATTTAGCAAGTGCTATACCATATGCTATTGTTAGCAAATAAGCAAGTTAGCGTTTTCTGAATTAGCTTGTTATAGTTAGCTAAGTTTACACTAATAAAAATGTTCACATTTGGGTTACATGAATATTTTAAGTTAAATGTATGAATTAGTGTACTCAAACATTTCAAGTTAAGAACAATTAAAATGTATGAGTACAAAACAAAAATCTGCCAGTTCTGCTTACTTAAAGGCTTAGTTCACACAGAAATGAAAATTCAGTCATTAATTACTCACCCTCATGTCGTTATACACCCGTAAGACCTTCTTGAGAACACAAATGAGGATATTTTTGTTGAAATTCAATGGCTCAGTGAGGCCTCCATTGACAACAAGATAATTAACACTTTCAGATGACCAGAAAGCTACTAAAGACATATTTAAAACAGTTCATGTGACTACAGTGGTTGAAACTTATTGTTATGAAGCAACAAGAATAATTTTTGTGCGCCAAAAAAACTAAATAACGACTTTATTCAACAATTTCTAGTGATGGCCGATTTCAAAACACTGCTTCATGAAGCTTTACGAATCTTTGGTTTTGAATCAGTTGTTCGGAGCGTGAATCAAACTGCCAAAGTCACGTGAACCATTGAAATTTCAAAACGTTTCGAAATACTTATGACTTAACGAAGCCTCATTTACTGAAGTGATGTTGGCAGTTTGATACACGCTCCGAACCACTGATTCGAAACAAAAGATTCGCAAAGCTTCGAAGCTTCATGAAGCAGTGTTTTGAAATCGCCCATCACTTGATATTGTTGAATAAAGTCATTATTTTGTTTTTTGTAACAAAAAGTATTCTCGTCACTTCATAACATTAACGTTGAAGCACTGCAGTCACATGAACTGTTTTAAATATGTCTTTAGTAGCTTTCTGAGCATTTGAAAGTGTTAATTAACTTGCTGTCTATGGAGGCCTCACTGAGCCATCAGATTTGATCAAAAATATCTTAATTTGTGTTCTGAAGATGAACGAAGTTCTCACAGGTGTGGAACGACATGAGGGTTTGGGTGAACTAACCCTTTAATATTCGAATTTCCTAATTTAAAAATTTTGAGGCAACTGACTGCCTCAAATTTTTTGAGTTTTGCCAACTTGTTTGGGTTTACAGTGCACCATACAGATGACAATAAAGAGTTGTTCCCTGTTCCAAATGGCGCACTTGGATTAACATTCTTATGGTCTAAAAAAAAGTCTTGCTACGTTTAAAAATTTAATGTTTAATTCAGTGTGTTACCTGATGTTAGGTTTAGGGTTAAGATTATACGATTTTTCCTCCCGTGCACTCTATTTGTCATTGTCCCAGATTTCATATTTAATTTTTTTAAAAGAAGTGAGGCAATGACAAGTACGGTCTGTTCTGTCAACCCATGACTGATACCTAGGTACAAAACCATACATATTGAATGGACATTGCTTCCACTGTTGACAGCCTTGATTTAGTTTGCTATAAATTAAATATGCTGTTTTGACTGAGGTCTAGGGGGCCACCCTTTGTCTTCAGAGTTTCAGTCCTTCTTTGAACGCTGTCAAACAAATTCTCATCTGTTTGTTGTGGGATGTTGCAAAAGACTGCAGCTCTTTGAGGTGTGAAGCGCAGTGATGTTTAAATCTGGCGACTGGGAAAACAGGAGAATATTTAATTTGTTTAGCAGCATTTGTGGGTTCTAGAATATTAATTTTCTAATTTTGGTACTTTAAAATGGACTCATTTGCCTTGCCGTTCTTAATCTGACTCTGCAAAGCGAACAATAGGACGTAATCATGTCAATGGGATGTGTGCCCATAGCATGTGGGATTCTTCACAGTGTATAATGACCAACAAATATTGTGGAATAAAGGCATTCTTTAAGCATAAACCCAGCTGGATGTAGAAAAATCCATTGAAAATCCATTGGAAATTAAAAATGACTCATCAGTACTTCTTCCATTGCTTAAGGGTCTAAGACACTAGATTAAAGTGTTTGTTTGGTTTCCAAATGGCAGTCCTGTTGAAAATATCATGAAATGTGTTTGGCTGACAAATCTCTATTTTTTGAGAGGCATTGCTATAACAAAAATGATCATTTGAATCAGATCAGGCTTATTTATTTAGTCTGACTGAGCCCTAAGGGTCATGAGGAATCCAATTTTCATTGAGCTTGTACAGTTTAATACAACTTTTTGTTGATTGATTATACTATAACTTTAAGAGCTGAAAACTCTCCAAAAACTTCACAAGTTGCTGGTATCAGACAGATGAATACATTTGAACACATTGGCCACACTTAGGCCCTGTTTACACCTGGTATTAAGATGCATTTTGGTCGATTGGATCACAAGTGCATGACGTTAAATACAGGTGTAAATGGGGTCCAAAACGTTTTGAGCTTGTCCACTTTCGACCACTTCCAGAGGTAGTAGAAAACGCATTCGACCGGACTGCTTTCGTAGTGTAAACGCTCATGTGGTCGAATGCGTTCAAACAGCCACAAAAGACCGCCTACTGACCTAATGCATAAACATATTAGGAAGCGCACTAGCCAGATGGGATTTAAACTGTCAGCTGAAGACCCAAATTTGGTTTGAAACACACATTTTCCAGTGTCCAGAAACTTTGCCTGCCCAATTGCCATAGGGTAATGAGAAGTAGTATAGATGCTCTTGTTCCTAAATGCCAGAAGAACTAAAGATAATGGATAAATGTGGTGAGTTTTGTTGTGCTGTAGGTGCTGTGTGTAGCACCTACAGCTCTGCAGAACCAAATCTGTCAAGTCTGTTTTTCTCACACAACCTCTGTAAAAATTCCGGAGCAAATACTACCAGTTTTTCGGCAAACTCAGTGGTTCTTTGTGAAATCTAATCCTGTCTGAATGTGAATGTCTGTGATGGCTTATATTGTTTTTACGCCAACGCTTCTCATGTTTTTTTTGACCTACCAAAGCTACCATTCGCACACCAATCCTCCACATTCTGCACATTTCAATATTGATGGAATCCAATGAAAAATAAAAATGATAAAATCAATAAGAGAGACAAATTGCAAACGATTGTTACCAGAAGCTAGTGATTACAGTTTATAAAGTTATAATTGGGCATTTCCATGCAAAGGTCATCCTTACCATGAGTTTTTACCAAAAGAACAAAACCCTTTTTAAATTGTCCATTTAGGTCTGTAATATACTGTATTAATGTGCTCTAACTGAAATTTTAAGAAAATTGCCTTGTTTATCCACAACATATGAGATAAGCAACAATGCTTAAATTAGATTTTTAACCAACCATATTTCATGCTTTCAAAAAAGGATCAAAGACCCCCTTTTTTGAACTTTATTTTAACTCCCTGAGGTCCGAAAACGCGCTGGCGCGTTTTGCAGGATTTTTTTCACATTGCAGCAAAACAGACTTAAAATACTCCGTCATTTCTTGTCATAGAGACATAAGTAATATATCAATTGAAACTATAGAATGTCTTCTTTTATTTGTGTACACTCAGAGTAAAAACACAATGTTGTGCTTTTTGTAAAATAAAGAAAACTAACATGATGCGTGATCTCTCCTCTCCCTCTGAACGAAGTCCAATCTGATAGTTCTCAGAAAATGAACTGTAACTTATGAATACTAATGACAAAAAAAATGACACTTATGTCTAAAGAAACATTGAAATGTCAAGTTTTAAATCGTGCAAGTCAAATTGAAAACAAACATTCTGTGTTTATGTAATCTGTATGAAAAGAGAGCCATGTCAGAAGTCTGTCATTCAGCTCATTACCCGCTAATGCGGCCACGCCCACGGAGCCAGCGCTATTCAGAGGCAAATTCTGAGGCAATACATGTATACATCGTCTCAATCGTGTATTTATTGTCTTGAAAAGTGTTTATTTGGATGTTAAAGCCATGGTTAGCGATCTCTAGAAGACATGCCGTTAGTTCCTAGTTCCTTTTCTTCTGAATATGAATTTGTGGCCTAAAGGTGTACAGAGCGCCCTCCGGCTGCAAGTATGAATTGAAAACACAGTATCCAGCACTCATAGTGATGACAATAAATGTTACTTCTCAGTATAGAAAATTGACATAAATATATAAGAATCCATCAATATTTCTCCAAATGTGCATGCTTTTAAGCTAAAAGCCTATATGAAATGCCATAGAGGTAACATAATTGTTCAGACACTTTGCATCACAGAAATACATTATATTTTAAAGAATATAATAGAATACCATTATTTTAAATTGTAATAATATTTCACAGTATTGCTGTTTATGATGAGCTGAGACATTATTACAGAGGGTTTTTTTCACAGCCTACCTGACTGAAAGGCCTCATTAATATGCAAGTCATTTCAGGTCATTATTATGTGATTCTTTTGTCTTCTCAGGTGTAAATGGCCCATTATTCATGATGATTCACGCCTCCACGCATACTGTGTTTCTTGACAAAAAGTGTCTTACAAAAACTAAATCAATATATTGTTTTATATGGAGTAGGCAGCATAATTTTTACATAATTCTGAAGCAAAAACTCTAGTCTACAACCTCCAATACCCAGAAGTCTTGTGAACACAGATTTAATATACTTTTTTTGGCCTTATTTCAGTGACTTAAGTTTTTTGTTTTTTCAATAACCACGCATAAACATTATTCCTTCAAAAATACAAACAAACATGTTCCTCACATATTATTGTAGCCTAGTTTGTGCTGAATACAGTGTAATGACACTTTTGTCATTTATATGTTTATGAACAACTGAAAAAAGCACAAATGTCAGGGCATGTCAAAACTTCTCCAAGCCCCAAATCAGTCTCAGACTCCAGAGGGTTAACAGTAAGCATTGTGCAGAAAGATGGAGGCATGCCTGAGAAATAGCCTAAATATACTAATTTTGTCATAACAGCACTGCCTGTTGAATTTATAAGGGCTAGAATTAAGAGGTCATGACGCTTCAATGCTCTGTCACGTCCGTAACGTTTTAATGATTAAGTTTATGTCATATAACAATTATTAATACAAATAATTTGAAACTTTATATACAAAGCTAAATTATGTTTATGCTTATTAAGATCAACAATTAGTCTCGCTACTTTGCTCTGAACAACCATAATAAGCGTTTCGGACGTGACCGTTACGGACACTTCATATTATATCCTATGCATATGACTTGCTTCTTTATGTTGCTGTGATCTGTTTCAGGCTTACCTTATATATCAGAACATATCCAATAATCTCAATAATCGTTGTGCTTTGTTAGTTTTAATATGAAAAAAAGGTCTCAACTTTCAAATTCGGTGATTTTATAATAAAATTTAAACAATAGATGTCGCTCTTTAATACGTTGCGTGACGGATTACTGCAGTGCCTCAGTATAATCGATCTTCTCTTCCTCTTTACCAGTTACAGAACGAAGTATGAACATCAGAAGGTGTGCCTATATTACAGTACAAATTACAGAAGTGGATTTTGTCTCATAGGACACAACACTTACCTCAGGATGTCGCATTTTTACCTGTTGGTTAAAACAAACATGAATAGCATATTGATTATAATTCCGCGATCAAGCTGACAAAATAAAAATAATAATATTGCAATAATTTTTACTTGAAATGAAATGTGATCATTTTGACTAAAGACTTTGCTTTAAACTGCGCAAAATAGCTGAAAACCGTGCAATCATTTAGACACAAAACATAAAACTGACATGACTGCCAGTGACAATTGGTTCACCTGAATAAGGGAGAAATCTGCGAATTTAAACTGCTTTATGATAAACTTTAATATTTGTTCATGTATTTTAGCAAGCAGTTTCAGTATGTTGGTATTAAATGCATTCTCTGAGAATTTATTTTTCAAGTTTTGACTCCAAATGTCACATCCATAACGCTGGAATTGCCCAATTATGGATATTTTTCTTACAAAAACACATCAGATCACTTCAGAAGGCCTTTATTAACCCCCTGGAGCCATATGGATTACTTTTATGATGGATGGATGTGCTGTTTTGGGCTTAAAGAAAAAAATTATAAATTATAAAGCTTGGAAGAGCCAGGATGTTTTTTTTTTTTCATTTAACTGATTGTGTTTGGCTAAAAGAAGAAAGTCATATACACCTAGGATGGCTTGAGGGTGAGTAAATTATGGGATAATTTTCATTTTTGGGTGAACTATCCCTTTAAGTATTTTGTTTTATCTAGCATTATTCATTAAGCATTATTTTTTAAGTATTAAATGGTTAGGAATGACATGAGGATGAGAAAAGAATGAATTTTCATTTTTGGCAGAATTAATCCTCAACATCTCACTCTATAAACACCATCTGTTCGGAAACTTCACCTTTCTTCCCAGGTCTTTAAGCATTAACCACTGTCAGCTGTAGGTTCACATGGACTTCATGTGCACCCGAAACTCTGCTCACCAGAATCTTTTGTAGACTTGCACTCTGGGTGCATTCATTGTTTTTTTTTATTTTTTATTCTGCCCATTTGAGAACAAGTGCCCTCAGGCTTACAGCAGAACAAACGATTTCATGTCTGCCAGGGGCAAACCAACACCATCCTGGTTTGAAACTCCCCTACTAACTTACACTTGGAATCACAAGAAGGGACATGGGCATAAAAGGACACTTTTAAATGTGACTGGTTAATGTTTCGCGAAACCACAGATGTTGAGCTCCCTTTAGGTGTATCAGGAGTGGCTCTGAATAAATAAGTTGGTTCAAATCACAGTCAGTAGTGGTTAATCTACTGTGTGATGCCTCAGGGAATGATGTTTTACAGGTTACACACAAGTTTCCACAGGTGCGATGTGCTTTGAAAATTGCATTTAAAGCAAAGGCTGCTTTGGTCCACCTGCTTAACAGTTACAAATCCCCACTTTTTTTTTTGTTTAACAATGTATTTTGTTATTTGTAGTAATGGTCCCACTTTATATTAAGTGGCCTTAACTACTATGTACTTACATCAAAAAATAAGTACAATGTACTTATTGGGTTCATATTGAATTGCAAAACACATTTGCAGCTATTGAGGTGGGGTACAGGTAAGGTTAGGGAAAGCTTTGGTGGTATGGGTAGGTTTAAGGGTAGGGGTAAGGTGAAAGGGATGGGTCAACAGTGTAATTATAAATGTAATTACAGAAATGAATTACAGATGTAATTACATGCAGGTGTTTTTAAAATATAAGTACATTGTAAAAACATGTATGTACACAATAAGTGCATTGTATCAAATGATTAATTTATATGTAAGTACATAGTAGTTAAGGCCACTTAATATAAAGTGGGTCCAATTATTACTCAGAACATAAATGTAAAGTGTAACCGAGACTTCTTTCAACAACTTAAAAAAAGCAAAAAAATCGTAATTATTCAAAATTTTTAACCGGTATTAAAGGTGCCCTAGAATCAAAAATTGAATTTATATTGGCATAGTTAAATAACAAGAGTTCAGTACATGGAAAAGACATACATTGAGTTTCAAACCCCATTGCTTCCTCTTTCTTATGTGAAACTCATTTGTTTAAAGATCCATTTGAGGGTTATATTAGCTGTGTGAACTTTGTAAATGCACTGTAATATAGTCGAGAGCTCGTGTGGCAGGGAGCACGCCATTTAAAGGGGCGGCGCTGCCAAAATCAGTGTATAGTTAATGATGCCCCAAAATAGGCAGTTAAAAAGATTTATTAAAAAAAATCTATGGGGTATTTTGAGCTGAAACTTCACAGAAACATTCAGGAGACACCTTAGACTTATATTACATCTTGTGAAAGAGCATTCTTGGGCACCTTTAAAGGGTTAGTTCACCCAAAAATGAAAATTCTGTCATTAATTACTCACCCTTATGTCGTTCCAAACCAAAGATCCAAAGACCTTCATTCATCTTCAGAACACAAATTAAGATATTTTTGATATCATTGACAAATTTTTAGTGTTGAATTGAAATCATTTTTTGATATCATTGACAGCAAGATAATTAACACTTTCAATGCCCAGAAAGCTACTAAAGATGTATTTAAAACAGTTCATGTGAGTACAGTGGTTCAACCTTAATGTTATGAAGCGACAAGAATACTTTTTGTGTGCCAAAAAAAAACAAAATAACGACTTTATTCGACAATATCTAGTGATTTCAAAACACTGCTTCATGAAGCTTTATGAATCTTTTGTTTCGAATCAGTTGTTCAGAGCGTGTATCAAACTGCCAAAGTCACGTGAACCATTGAAATTTCGAAAAGTTTCGAAACACTTATGACGTAACGAAGCCTCGTTTATTGAAATCATGTGACTTTGGCAGTTTGATTCACACTCCGAACCACTGATTCGAAACAAAAGATTCATAAACCTTCACGAAGCAGTGTTTTGAAATTGCCCATCACTAGAAATTGTCTTTTTTCTGATGCACAAAAAGTATTTTCGTTGCTTCATAACATTAAGGTGAAACCACTGTAAATATAAAAATAAAATAAATAAAAATTAAAATTAAATATGTCTTTAGTAGCTTTCTGGGCATTTGAACGCATTAATTATCTTGCTGTCAATGGAGGCCTCACTGAGCCATCGGATTTTATCAAAAATATCTTAATTTGTGTTCTGAAGATGACTGAAGGTCTTACAGGTGTGGAACGACATGGGACATTAATGTCATTAATGTAATGACATTATATAATTAATGACAGAATTTTAATTTTTGGGTGAACTAACCCTTTAAAAATAAATTAATTAATATACGTACACACTTTCAGTTTTCAGTTTAGTTAGTGATCATTCTCTCTTACGTGAGTCACTTGCATAGTTCTAATGTCAAATTTACGTATGCTTTTTACATTTTCCAGCGTTTCGCTAACCTGTTAGAAAGTGTTGTAGTTCTCTTGTTTCAGACTTTCAGCTCAATACCCTGTAAAGTCCTCTTGTTAGGATCTGATTAGGGGAGGCTTGATCAAGATCAGCATATAAGGTGACTTTCACACCGAGTCTCAGAGGAGCCTGTCAGCCAGCAGTTATAATGTCCATCTCTGATCTGAGATAGCAGTATCGTCTCCTGCATTCAGATGTAAAAGTGCTAAGAGAACTTCTGATGTGATCAAAACACCCTGGCTTTTTATTCTGTTCTGTTTTTCTGTGTAGTTTTTGGGTGAATCTCTCAAAAACATGTCAAGGCCATCATGTCCAGCCGTCTGTCTATTAAATGTATTAAAGGTGCCATCGAACATTTTCTTACAAGATGTAATATAAGTCTAAGGTGTCCCCTGAATGTGTCTGTGAAGTTTCAGCTTAAAATACCCCATAGATTTTTTTGTAATTAATTTTTTTAACTGCCTATTTTGAGGCATAATTAGAAATGCGCCGATTCATGCTGCGACCCCTTTAAATCGCGCGCTCTCCGCCCCCTCCCGAGCTCTCTACTCTATCACTGCATAAACAAAGTTCACACAGCTAATATAACCCTCAAAATGGATCTTTACAAAGTGTTCGTCATGCAGCATGTCTAATCGTGTAAGTATAGTATTTATTTGGATGTTTACATTTGAGTCTGAATTAGTTTGATAGTGCTCCGTGGCTAAAGCTAACATTACACACTGTTGGAGAGATTTATAAAGAATGAAGTTGTGTTTATGAATTATACAGATGGCAAGTGTTTAAAAAATGAAAATAACGACAGTCTTGTCTCCGTGAATACAGTAAGAAATGATGGTAACTTTAACCACATTTAACAGTACATTAGCAACATGCTAATGAAACATTTAGAAAGACAATTTACAAATATCATTAAAAATATCATGTTATCATGGATTATGTCAGTTATTATTGCTCCATCTGCCATTTTTCGCTATTGTTCTTGCTTGCTTACCTAGTCTGATGATTCAGCTGTGCACATCCAGACGTTAATACTGGCTGCCCTTATCTAATGCCTGGAACATGGGCTGGCATATGCAAATATTGGGGGCGTACACCCCGACTGTTACGTAACAGTCGGTGTTATGTTGAGATTCACCTGTTCTTCAGAGGTCTTTTAAACAAATGAGATTTACATAAGAAGGAGGAAACAATGGAGTTTGAAACTCACTGTATGTCATTTCCATGTACTGAACTCTTGTTATTCAACTATGCCGAGGTAAATTCAATTTTCAATTCGATGGCACCTTTAATATAATAATATACTTAAAGGATTAGTTCACTTTCAAATTAAAATTACCCCAAACTTTACTCACCCTCAAACCATCCTAGGTGTATATGACTTTCTTCTTTCTGATGAACATAATCTGAGATATATTAATAAATATCTTGAAGCATCCGAGCTTTATAATGGCAGTGAGCAGGGGTCACGAGTATGAGCTGAAGAAAGTGCTTCCATCCACATCCATCCATAATAAACGTACTCCACGCGGCTCCGGAGGGTTAATAAAGGCTGTTTGTGATAAAAAAAAAAAAAAAAAAATCCATATTTCACAAGTTATGAAGTAAAATATCTAGCTTCCGTGAGGCTGCCTTCCGTATTTAAGTTACAAAGAAAGTGTAAACTGGCATCGTGTCAGTTACACTTTTTCCGTAAGATGAATACGGAAGTAGCAGGAAGTAGTAGGACGTAGCACAAGCGTTTTGAACTGCGAGAGTTTTACACTTTCTTTGTACGTAGAATACGGAGGGCGGTCTAGCGGAAGTTAAATATGTAAAGCTTGGGATAATTTTCATTTGAAAGTGAACTTTATTACAGTTTTGTTTTTTGTGCATTTATGCTAAGGAAAATAGAGTGAGAAATGTTAATTTCTCTAATTTTCAGAAAAACTCCTTGATCTTAGTGGTTTTAAACGTGTGCTTTATTTTATGTATGGAAAATGTAATTTCTAATTTATTAACTCAGAATTTGGGGGTGAAATATGACTTAAATATGTTATTGACAAGTTGTACATCATGTTTATGTACATCACAAATGACAAATCTTGTACAAATGTTTTGATGCTAGCTTTTTGTGACTTGTTTTTACTACTAAATTGTTTTGTAAATTGGGACCGGTGTTGCCATGCTAGTTGTTTGCAATCTAATTAAGTGCTTCTAGTCGAATGTTTTGCTCTCAGTGTGGCTTTATTGCTTTATTAAGCAGCAGATTTGATTTTTGAAGGCTTTGTTATTCGACTCTGTTGGTATCTGCAAAATATGCCCACAGTGACGGGTATATTTGTTTGATACTAACAGCCCAATCTCATTCTGTTGACTAAGTAGGCAATTAGAAACTGTCAGTATGCAATGCTAGATTCATCTTTCCTGTGGTATTTCATTTTTGTCTTGTTTATCAGACAAGCGTGTCATTGTAGTTATGAACTGTGCATAAATTGCAAAGGGATTCACTCTTTCCCACCAAAAGGGACAAAACTGACTTCTCTTCCTGTATTTGAGGGCTCCTCTCTTGGGTCCTGTGCTAGACTGTGGCCCCTGAGATTGCTTAAATGTCAAAGGTGCTGAAATATCTGTGATGTTAACATTTCTTTAAGCCATGCAGACTGTTTCCATACAAACCCTATTCAACATACGATTCTGAAACTCATTTTCCTGGAAAGCAAACTTTGTGAGTCAGCTTATATCTCCCAGATGACTAAAGGAAGTGGTTTGGTGATAAATCAGCCAGGATATGTTATCTAGAGGTGTCCTGACAGCAGTTTTCACAGCCTTGCCAACACTGAGCACTTCATAAAAAAATATTGGACAAATCCACGGATGAAAATGGAGAAAATGTTTTTTTAAAAAACCTATTTTGTTAATTACAATTTGTATAATTTTTTCTTGTATAATATTCAAGTTTTCATTTCAAGACAGTGGTCTTTTAAATAGCTTTATGATATGTCATTTTGGTGACTTAAAGTGCCCCATTATGCTTTTTTGAATATTACCTTTTTGTCTTTCAAAAGAAAGAACCGATTCTGAACGGCCTGAAACGAGTCGCCAATAATTCCAGTCTTAGTTTCTACACAAACTTATGTAGGTTTGTAACAAATTTGCATAATGCCCACAATGGTCTTCATTGGCTGCCGGCGAACAACCCTCAAACACTGTAGTTGTAGCTGAGGCCTGGATGAGTTTGGGCCATCTGACCAATCAGAGCAGAGTCGACCAATCACAACAGACTGTTCTATCTGACCAATCAAAGCAGCCTTCCTCTTCAATTGCCTTCAATCACATGGTAAATCACTCTGAAAAGCCACTTGTTTTCCACTTTGGGACATGGTGTAAACTGATATTTTTGAGCATTGGATGCCAGGGAGGAAAATTGTGCCTTTTATTGTAATCTGCTTCCTAAGGGCGGTTTGGGTAGAACTGTTACTGTGCGTTCACACAGCCGCCGACAAAAGCGTCAAAAGGGCAGCCATTGTTGGCTGCCCTGCCAACAATGTTGTACTGTGCATTCAAACCGCCGCCGGCGGGAAGGTCAAAGTAAATGACAAGTTGTGGCAACCAATCGGAATCCTCTCAAGCGAGGAACCACTGAACCACGTCATAGCTCATTACCATAAAGTTGACCTGACTTCAACTCTCCTCTACGCTCTCACCGTCCAAGACGCCTCCACCTTCCCCAGCTCCACCTGTATAGATCTGTTATGGGTAATTCATGTACGCTATATTGTACAGCAGCAGCAGCAGCATGTCTTGCTCACAGCAGCGTGTCTGGTATGTATTGGCAGTAAAAAGTCCCGTACTTGCTCTGCAGCAGCAGCATAGCAGATCTATTCTGCCAAGACCAAACATATCAACATTGTCATACCCATGATCATGCCAAACACTCTGAGAGTTTTCATGACAGAAATATAAATAGTTTCTACAAAATATACATTTCTTTGTAAAACTACAATTATAATCTAAAATTTAAGATATATGTAGCAAGATTTGTGTTCAGAGAAGGAAGTGGGAACCGGCTAACGTTCAACTTTAATCCAAAAATAAACAAACAACAAAAAACAAAAGTAATATGGCAGCCCCTCATGGACGACTGCTGCATATAAACATAATAAAACATCAACATCTCTCGTCCTTCACTGTAGTCACTCCTCCTTTAATCCTTCCGGATGGTTGTTAGGGTGTTCTCGGTGGTTGCTAGGGTGTTGCTAGCTGGTTACTAGGGAGTTATGGGTGGGTGGTTGCTAAGATGGCACCTCCGTGACACTTGAGACCGGTGTGGTGCTCCGTTCCCACGGCTTTCGGCCCCACCCTGCTTGCCACATACCCCCATCGCACTTCGCAGGCCGGGGGCAGCCACGAGATCGCCCTCTACTAAAAAAAAAAAAAAAATCAACAGCAGAAACCAATGGCAGATAAATCCTGTCCTTCCTTAAAGATCCGGCTCTCTTTTCTCATCCGAGATTAACAGCACCCATTAAGTAATGCTCAGCATTTTGTCCCCTGTCTGTTGTAATCTTGGTGGATGGCTGCTGTTAAATGTAATTAGTTTTGGCTGCTAATAATTGAATGTCTCTCAACAAGGGAGTCACTGACTCGTGGCCACAGAAAGCTTGTTTTAGTGGAAGGATCACTCACTTTCTCAAACTAAATCTGCTGTATATGCTGAAGCTTTAAATTCGCAAAGTATATCCAGGAGCTTGAATCTCCCAGATAAGGGAATGCTGGGGGTAAGGGATGTATAGCCCGAGGAAGAATTCTTCAGTTTAAAGTTTTCAAGTTTCAGTTTTAAGAGAGGAACGGGTGAAGAGGTTGAGCAGTCTAGACTACAGCCCTGAGGCGGATAATCAATTGATGATCCTGAACTTGGAGCTTTCAGGTTTACAGAATAGATTTTCTGTTTTTTTTTAAAAATATATCATGATAGCAGTACTCATACTGTTAAACCACAGAACTGTTCTGAGATGTTGCAACTCTCAACCTTATTTTCCCGTAATCCTGTTCACTAAGTTCATTGACTTTGCCCTTGAGATATGCAGTGACCTTCTTTGGAGGACAATAAAAGCATCATCCATTTATGAACACTCCGCTGTCATTCATCAGCTCACAATGGGACTCAAAAGATGCATCA
This sequence comes from Ancherythroculter nigrocauda, assembly GCA_036281575.1. Lineage (NCBI taxonomy): Eukaryota > Metazoa > Chordata > Actinopteri > Cypriniformes > Xenocyprididae > Ancherythroculter > Ancherythroculter nigrocauda. The sequence continues at coordinate 11,297,577 of VTFQ01000015.1, forward strand.
CATTTATTTTGATCCTTTCATGTGGCCTGATGGTAAAAGAGAGGTTTTTATATTTCTGAATGGGATTTTCTGTTTTATAGCCCTTGGAATAGGTTCTTAAAGTTCACCGTTTTTAGCTTTTGTTTACATTGGTGAAATAGGAGGCTTATTGAAAATGATTTAATGGGTTATAGCTTGAGATTTTATTTCACTGAGACACAGCACAAATAGATGGCAATAATAGTGCTCAAATACATTTGGGTGGATATGATGGTTGATATTGGTCTTATTTGTCGAGATGAAATCAATGTTTGGCGACGGGAGTAAAAGAAATGAGGTTTTCATTGGGAATGCATTCTAAAAGATTCTATTTAATTGCAGAGTAGAGGTGAATGAGCTGAGGAAATAGAAAACTCAATAATGGTGAATATGTTCTAACTGGAGACGTGCTCAAGTACCTTGAGTATTCAGAAGTGATAGCAGGGATTGAAGAGAATAAGGAATAAGAGTCTTATCTAGCAAAAAGATCAGTCATTTTCTAAAAAAAATAAATAAGTTATATACTTTTTAACCACAAATACATGTCTTGCTCTTAGCTCTGCGATGCGCCACGCATTACGTAATCATGTTGCAGTGCTTCCCACAGGTTTGAAATATGCTTGTGGTGGTAGCCGGGTGAAAAATCCTCTATTACCCACGGCACAAAAATGGTCTACTACATGTGACAACAGTATTTTTATTTATTGAAATTAATTTTAATTACATATAGCATACTGTTACATTTAATTACATACTAATATGCATTATGTATTGTAAATTATTCAAAATTATAGCATTTAAATGGTTCTCCTTTTCCTATGTTCTCCTTGCTATGTTATATAGTGTCTCTCTCAGTGAATGGGACACAGATTTTACTAGTAAAATTTAAATAATGAATAATATAACTGTCAAATAATGTTCTTAGTCTTTTCTTCCTGTGGAAGAGACTACAATAATTTACTATGAATTAAATTAAAATCAAATTAAATACAGTTTATTGTGTAACCAAAATACCAATAATGCCCAGAAGAAGAAGAAAAAACTTAGCGTGTGACTTAAGCCCGAAATTCACCGGGACTCTTATTTTGAAATGTCTGTACTATTGCAGGCTGATCTTTCAGATTCTTACAATCGTCTTAAACATATTATATAAAGGCCATAAAGTAGACATTGTCATAATTCATCAACTTGAGTTCATTAGCAATCGCTTGGCATAAATGTGCACTTTTCGTTGATTGAGAATCACTTTGAAGCAGTCTGAAGCGCTGTTGCGCAAGCTTGTAGAACGCGCAACAGCGCCGCCTTGTGACTTTGCAACATGCAGCGCTCTTTGTGAAAACAGTTCTGCCGCACACATAACGAGCAGGTATGAAACGCGTATTTTCCACTAGTTAATCGATCGCGGATGGTTTTATTATCTTGGGCGGATACAAAAGTATACGAGGATAAAAATAATAAAAGCATAAATGTCTCCAAATATACTTGGGCGGCCGTTAATAAACCTGGGCGGCCCGCCCAAGTAAAGTCTATGTGTGGGAAGCACTGTGTGGAAAACAACGATGTCGGACGATTTTAAAGTTGGAGGAGAAAATGAGATGGAGTTTTTCACCCTACCACGGTACTTCCTTCTACGTCACGCGTGACCTTTCCAACGTGATTACGTAATGCGTGGCGCATTGCAGAGCAGTGCAAGATGAGCATTTGTGGTTAAAAAGTATATATGTTTTTATTTTTTTATTTTTTTTTAGAAAATGACTGATTGTTTCACTAGATAAGACCCTTATTCCTCGTCTGGGATCCTTTAGAACTCTTTGAAGCTGCACTGAAACTGCAATTTGGACCTTCAACCTGTTGAACCCCAGTGAATTCCACTATATAGAGAAAAAAAATGGAGAATATTTTCCTCAAAAACCATAATTTCTTTTCGACTGAAGAAAGAAAGACATAAACATCTTGGATGACATGGGGGTGAGTAAATTATCAGGACATTTAAATTCTAAAGTGAACTAATCCTTTAAGGTTGAATAAACTATTGTCTTTTGTTGGTGTGAATTATGGTTTGGTTACTTTTGCCTTAAGTGCAATTGTAGAGAGATGGAACAGCCCATGTTATGTGTCAGGTGTGTGGTGGTCAAGTAGTTGCATTTGTCAGTGTTAGTACATAATTATAGGCATCTAAAGACTTATATGCCTTCAGTTTCTCTTTACTATACACGCTCGGTTTCTCTCTCTGGTAGGTGTAGATGTCAGGTCACTCCTGTCAGATCGTCCATCCATTGAGTGAGCATGTAAAAAAAAAAAAAATAGTTGAGAACCACCAATCTATAGAGATATGCACTGAAACATTGTGTATATCTCCTCATCATGTTGTCTTTTATAAACATCTTCAGGCAGAGTTGTTTGGCTCAGGTTGTTGTTTTGTTGTTGTTTGTGTGATCCGTTTGCCAGTATGAATACAAAGTGTTTTCGTCCCCTGTGGCTAATACACGGTTTTGAGCAGTAACACTTATTTTACTGCCTGACCTTAGCAAGCATTTGTTATTTTCCTTCCTCAGATGCACAGCTCGGTCTCACCACCTGCTCACATCCCACACAAAAAAATTAGCATTTGCACACTGAGCTTTACAACATTTGCTATAGGTTCAGTGTATTGAAGTTTGCCCCCTCTTACACGTGTCTACACCAGACACGACCATTGTCGCTTGCGTTGCAACAGCTAAAATCTCATTGGACGCAAAGCATTTGTCCTTCGTGTCAGTAGGTCATTGTTACGGAACTGTGTAATCCTGTATACTGTTTATTTGGTTTGTTATTTTTGTATGTGTGTGTGTTCTTTTTGCTTTGTTTCTGTCAAGCGGGATATCACGGGATGGCTCCACCTCTCTCTGCCGGGATTGGGTTACAATTACTGAGCGAGGGTTTAAAACCATCTCTTCCGTTTCCTGCCAGTGAGCTGTTGCGGCTTCGGGCCAGTCGCACCTCTCCTGCCTCCTCTCCAGCCGCCAGACCACCTTTTTATGTTGTGCATTAACTTTGATTCTGTTATGTTTTCTTTGGTTTACAGTGAAGGTGTTCTGTAGGGATGACCTGCCCTTTTCTTTTGAAACTAAGTTCGCTCTGTTTTTGCTAGTGTAGTAAGGGTAATTTGTTGTATTTTATTTTGATACGTTGAGGGAAGTTATTTTGGATATTCTTTTTTTTATTACCCGTTTTGTTTGTTATTTTGGGCCTTGGGTCTTCCTGAAGTTTATGCACCCACTGGTTTAAGTTATCCTGGAAACTTTCAAATGTTTATTACTTAATTTCTTTCATCTTAATAAAACGTTAATCGTTTTTCTTGAATCCTGAATCTAGTGATTTATTTGTCCATCAATTTTCTTTGTTTTTTTTTTTTTGGTCTGACGACTGGGGAAGGCATCCCTTTTCCTTTTATTTAATTTATTGCGATTAAACCTAGACGGGTCGTAATAGTCATAAATAGAACGAGGCATCAGTTTACTGTCGGAGTTTTGTCTCTCGTGCCACGCTGCATCCAGTGTAAACAACATAACTGATTATAAATTGTTCTATTGTCTTTTGTCGCGATGCATCCAGTGTAGACACAGTGTTTGGGTAAACAGAACACAACCCAACACAGATGTATTGCAGATATGTTTAATATTTTAATTGACAACACAATTAAAGAAAAAATTATTCTGATTCGAAGAGGAATATTTCACGCCGGACTGCTTTACAAACGAAGGTTGATTCAAAGCTGGTTTTGCACAAAAGATTAACATGACGGCACATGCTAGTCGATGAGTTGAATGAACTCCACAGCAACTACATAAATTTATCCACTAACCGTTCAGAAACATCCAGATGCATTCTATAAGTTGTAACTTCTTCCTGAGTCTCTCCATCAGTGTCCAACTCCGGTTTGAATAATGTAAGGCTGAACACCGTTACTGACAAACATCATTTTGGCTGCGTGAGATTCTCCGGCTTTGTTGTTGTTGAGCTCACACCCAAATAGGGGCAAATTTGACAAGCTATACATGATCTGTGGGGTATTTTGAGCTGAAACTTCACAGACACAATCTGGGGACACCAGAGACTTATATTACATCTTGTAAAAGGGGCATTATAGGTCCCCTTTAAGTTGTTAAACTTTTTTACTGATAAAATCATCAGAGCAGTGCTGATAACAATTTTCTGTGCGATTGTGTGTCCGTACTGTATGTGTGTGCGTTTGAGGGAGCGTGAGAAAGAGAGTACGTGCTTTCCATACATAATAAAATGTAATATTGTTGGATTAAAAAAAACAAAAAAAAAAACATGGAAATAATTTTGTTTTTATCCTATTGTTTACCATATTTATTTGCTTGGACTGTGTCGTTATGGGTTTTGGATATTTTCCTGTTGTAGGCTGTAAGGACCTTTTGAAATAACTGAAATCATTTGGCGAAGTGATATGGAACTGTAATGCGGTCAGTTCCTGCTTGGAACTACTTTAGCTGTGCGTTTCCCTGAAAATAATTTGTCAACCAATCAGATTCAAGCATTCAACAGCCCTGTAGTATAAGTAATATTGCATTATCGATATTACTGCACTGTCATTATTGAATGAGAACAAAAAATTTTAACTGAATTGACCCTTCGCAAAGACCCGCCCCCCTTAGTTACTGTTGCTTTATCCGACAAGCCATGGCGCTGTCATGCCACAGAGTTAAAAATACATTGCGGAGCAAAGAGGACACTGACAGACAAGACAGAGCAGGTTACTTATGATATTAAACAAAGCCCCAGCTTTCAAATTGTGTAATTTTTTTAAAGTAATTCGAACAATAAAAACCATTTTGTGGCTCTTTAATGTGTCGTGACAGATTGCTGTAGCGCCTCAGCTCAAGCGGCTCGTGAACCGATCATCTCTTCCTACTAGTTAATTTATAGCATCAAATAAACATGAATGAACATCAGAAGGAATGTTGTTTCAAATGCGGAAAGACGTCAGTACACACCATTTTTCAAGTTCAAGTCCACCGAGGTTAATCTTCTAACTCCTGACTGCTTTGTCAGACAAAATGGTGGATTCGGCGTTATGATTGGTTAGATCACTTGTCAATCAAATTCCCGGCGAAGGGTCAATTGAGCTGGATGATTATACTATTATCTTCTGTAGAGATGCTTTATAGCTGAATCAACTCATTAAAATTTTGCTACATCAACACTGTTATTGAACTGATTCGAGCTGAATAACAACACTATTGTCTTAAGTTATTCACACAATGTTTATACCACTCAATTACTTACACAATGTAAGAAATAGTTGATTTTTTTGTATAAAAAGATGTTTTTGCCTGTTTCATTAATGAGGCCCTTTGTACAAATTGTATTTTTAATTGTTTTTCTCTGAAAAAAGTTTAATTGTTCAGTATATGAATACTTAAAAAAAAAAAAAAAAAAAAAAAAAAAAAAAAAGACATCATTGGCGTACAGCAAGTCACAGAGATTCATCGTTCTCTGCCTTGTCGTGCGTTTATATGTCAGCCACTTGGACTTGGTGTGATTAGGCCAACAGCTCCATATAAACCCTCTCAGTCAGTTGACCCTGTAAAGCGATCTTTTTTTTGTCTGTGTGTGTTGCATGCGGAGCCTCTAGTTGAGTCCTTCAGGAAGAGTATTCGTGGAGAATAATTGGGTGACTGCTATATGAAGTCTAACAGCAGAATTGCCTGTCTGTATGGCCTGTCCTGCTGTTAGGGGTTGTTCCAGACTGCCGAGGCTGAAGGAAAGAACCTCTATTTTTCTTGTCTAGTCTTTTCTCCAGGATGCATTCAGGCTGACAGCGTGATAGACAGGCCAGAGCTGCTCTGTGGGGAATGAAGGGACATCAATTAGCTCACCTCCCACCCTGTCCTCTCCTCTCTCTCTCTCTCTCTCTCTCTCGTAAATGAGCCATTTCAGCCACAGGGAGACAGCGGCAGTAGAAATCCTTCTTTGTCATGGCTGAGGTTTGTAGCATTTCACTGGGATTCAGACTGTGGTACTGTGTTTTAACCCTGTAAAGCCTGACATATGAAATAATAGTCAGAAAAATAATAATGTTTGAAATTATTTAGTTTATTTAAATTTTAGACAAAAAAAAAAAAAAGGTTTGCATATATGTTTTTTGTTGAGTATCATATTTGATACACCAGGCTTTTATGGTTCATATAGTATGATAGGAGAATATGGAGCTCATACTTGAGGGAAAAAAACACCTCAACTGTATTCCTCAAAAGCCTGATACTCACATTTTAACATGATTTTTTTCTAAAAAATGATATATGGATAATTGAGTAAACCTAAGTTGCTTCAGTTCAGTAAGTGTTCATCTTGAAAAATTATTAAAAATGTATACGTTTACTTTTACTTACTAGAAAAGAGATGGATACCACGACCTGAAGGTGGACATTTTTAGAATTATACTATTATATGTAGTAGATTTGTACAGCAGGCAATCAGCAAAGAAATTTTGCATATCAAATATGATACAGTAGGTTTTATGGGGTTAAGGATAGCAACAAGACTTTCCATGGCTGATATCTAAATTTAGCAGACTGTCCTCCAAAAAAATGACCATATAGGTCGTTTTTCAAGCACCTTATTACGATTTATATTTACGTTTTAAAGTCATGCGCCCTCTAGCTGGTGTAAAAATAATGACAGTGTCGTGTTACGTCTGTCGTCACGAAATGACATATGACTGTCGTTACCAATCAAAATGCGTGGACTACCAATCAATTTGTGTACTTTTTACACCATTTTTCCTATTTCCATTTAGCAAAACTCATCGTTTTATTAATGACTACACCTATCCCACCCCTAAACCTACCCTTAGTGATTTATAGTGCATATACACTTTCTGAGCACATGCGTTCCCTGGGATCGAATCCACGATCGCATGATCACATGATTGCATATTGTTATATATTGCAATGCTCTGCCAATTGAGCTACGCGAAACCCGAAATATGACGCAGATAAAAGGGAACAATGCATTAAAATGAAAGTGTCCTGTTGTCAATAGGGGCGCAACTTTAGCAAACGCTCCTTTGGATCGTATTTCAGGGAAGTGACAAACTGACCTATATAGGCGTATTGGTTGGAGAACATGTTGAAATTTAGACAGCAAAGGAAAAATACATGATATAATTTAATGAATTAATTTAATTAATTATAATTAAACATTTAAAAAACTAAAAAATACTCTTAAAATCACAAAAATCTCAAATCCAAAATCTTGCAAATATAACAATATGACCAATTAATCAGCCAGTATGTTAAAATGGCAGAAATAACAAGTATTAACAATATCTTTTGGCTGGTGTTGGCCAATATTGTATTGGTGTGATGTCAAACATACTGGTACTTTACAACCGAGTCAATATTCAATAAATAAAATAAAATGTACCAGTATTTCTACAGGATCAGTAGGGGTCTGCTTCCGAACCCTCTGTCAAGAGAGCATGCGGTGATATGTCTGCATGTATGAATGGCCTAGTGCACTTCTTGACCTTAAATAAACGGATCCGCTCTCCAGTTCTCGCTCTTCCAGTTAATTCAGTTTCCCACTTTTGAAGTGTATAAACAACTATATAAAATTCTAAACACATAATGGATTTTAGGGTTAAGGTTACACCGTGTTCTACACAGATGTCACATGCTAAAAGTAGTAGAGTGGGCTAGGTTAGTCCGCACAACAAAAACCTGTTGGGCTAAAGTACTGCTCCACATGAACATTTGACATTAGGTATGGACTAGGGCTGCACGATTAATCAAAATGAAACCACACGTGATTTGGCAAAGGCAATTATTTAATTGTGCAGCTTGTGAGTGAAGCACGGCTCTGTGATCAGTAGTGTCGTTCCAGGAAATCCCTATGGGCATCATACTATCACTTTAGCTTAATAAACAGAACATTGAAACGCTTTGATTGATTAAACATGACTAATAAACACTCGACTACGACAATATATAAGCCGCGTTTCAACCTAAATTACCCAGGAACTTTTTTCCCAGGAACTTTTTCCCCCAAACCTTTTGCTACCTACCTTTCCATAGCGGTCTAAAGTACCATGAAGATAGTCCGGTGACGTAGGACTGCATGCGACTTTCTAGTTCCCGCTGGATTTCGTCCTCCGCATACATGCTTAATAAAGCCTGAACCTCGTTGTAAGTTCATTGTTCATATTTTTTAAACTTATTGTTGATTTGAAATGCAAACAACTCTCACTGCACATACCCCAACAGACTTTAAAAAACAATGGTTGAAATAAAATGCTGCGTGAACTCAACCAATCAGCATCCAAGTCCCACCCCCGGAAGTTCCGGAACTTTCAAAAAGTACTACCTTGTGAGCAGGGACTTTCTGAGGGGTAATTTTTTACCCATAACTTCATTTAGACCCTGGTTCATGCAGTCAAAACACACCGAGTTTGGAGTAAAAACATGTTAATAAATGTTCTCCTTTGTTGGACATGAGTTTCATAAATGATTCTCGTGTTTGGAAAGACATTTGCTTTTTCAAATGGACGTTATAAGCGACTCGAACTCACAGTGATTTCAGATGGAGCAGCATTTACTACAGCATTTATCACAGAGCCGTGCTTCACTGACAAGCTGCGCATAAAAAATAATCACAGTCATTGCGATTTCATAATCGGACTAAGCCAGATCGGTTTAAGCGCAATTTAATTGCGATTAATCATGCAGCCCCAGTGTGGACAGAAAAAATACTTGTCGCTGGTATCTTTTTTGGCAATGCAGCTGGTTAGGACAAGCCCCCTAATTGGGTCTTGAACAATGTTTTTATCTAGGTTTGGTCAGTGGTAGGGTTTGAACCAGAAATCTTCCAATTACCAGACTTGAGCATTAAACACTTCCTTCATAAGGTAGACCAGTCTCAACAAAGGAGAATTACAGAGCTGAGATTTGAGAAATTTAGAGGATTTGCAAACCTTTGCTTCCAATATACTGATCTAGTAAACATTGGTTGGTTGCTGTCTCTGATAGTCTGGTCTGTAGATATGGCTCAGGTTCCTCCTTCAGTGTAAGTCAACCCCTTACTTGTCCACCATGGAAAAATGATATTGCTTAGAAAAGCAATACCACATCTCTACTCAACAAGCTGCACAATGTGAGATATCAATCATGTCTGCAGCGCAAACAAAGTTAGGTTACTGTACGTGTTGTTAATACTTAGGGTCAGAAGTTTTTTGATACCGCTAACCTTGAGTATGAGCAATAGAGATGCTTGCCTGGGTAAACACCACTAAAATTGAATGTGAGGTGGAGAGAGATCATCGGGCATAACAGTGCCAGTTTTGTGTGGCAGTGAGGGCAAGAGCTGACGAATGCACAGGGGAAGGACAAATTGTACTGGGCTTTATTCCATTAGAGAGAGAGAGAGATGAAGTGTTTGTATGAAGTAAACACAGCTCTCTTGGGATCTGCTGATCTCTTGCCAGTTGAGAAGCAGGGAACACACTGGAGGAGTTGTTGCCATTGGTAACACATTGAATCATCAATTTCCATTATATTTTACACCTTTGCGCCTACTCTAAATTAGTGACTACTGACTATCAAGTTGGTACTGAAATTTTAAAAGTGTGATGATACCAGCATTTGCCCCTAGCATTTGGAGCGCTGTTGAGTGGATTCTTAAACACCTCTGATTGGCCGTTGTGTTCACTCTCATTGTGATCAACGCTTCAAAAACATGTTGTAAATAGATGTCCTTGACGTACTTTACCGAGCGCTCAGACAGAAACACACAAGAGCAGGCTCCACTGTGTGTATCTGTGTAAGCACTCGATGAAGAGCATCAAGGACGTCTACTTACAACAGGTTTTTAAGCTTTGATCATTGTAGCCAATCACAGACATATCTGTTGAGTGCGTGAACACAATGGCCAATCAGAGGCTTGATTGTGTTTATGGGGCGCAGTTTAACATGTATTAATGCTTCGTTTTAAAAAAAAAACACACCATATTTTTCATATATTTTACCTTTATTCTAGACTGCTGTTTCCACTGTCATATGAACGGCTAGTTTGGCTTCCTGATTCTATGATACCACTCCCTCTGAAATACGCAATGTGCTCAGATTAGTTAGCTGGCCCAGTCTATTGTGATTCACTGAAGCGTCCAGAAACGCCACGCCCCTTACCATTAGTTGTTACATGCTTCGGAAATGTAAATAATGGTGACTATATTGCCATATCAAATTGTGCCCGAATCAGACCCAGATAGCAGTAATGATGAAGAGGGTCAAGCAGAACCTCTGCAAGCATGGCTTTTAAAGGACGTTTCAAAATGGTAAGCATTTCCATTTGTATTTGTGTCATAATTCACTTGGTGAGAACTATGTGCAACATGCTAAAAAACACTCAGAACACCTTAGCACCTTTATAGCAATACCCTAGAAATGACCAAAACTTCCCTCGTAACAACCACATAGAAATGCGCTGGCAACCACCCACAACATGAGGATGATGGTGATGGCTTTTGGACAGCTAAGCACTACTCTCAATTTCTTCAGAAAATGTAAAAATGTAGTTGTTCTTGTTAATTAATTAATTTATTTTTTGATGATGTTTGGATTGAATTGCCAACAGGATGTGACACTTGTGACTCCGGTAGGCCTAAAGAGGAAGTATATAGGGAGATGCTTCAGGAAGAAATGGAGGAAAGCAAGATTTACCATTTGCCTGGTGTTCATAATGTACCTGAACAAGTGAGAGCATATTTGTGTGGTTGTGTATGAGTCCAGTGACAGCAGGGTGTGTAGAAGGACAGGGCCTCGTTAATAATGTGATGTGTGAGACTACCATGACAGCTGCCGTCTACAGGTGCTCAAGACAGTCTCTGGAGAGAGACCGAAAGAGAAAGAAGAGGCAGACAGTGGAATAAACACCTGCCATAACAGCCATAAATCTGCATCTATATTATTATGCTTGTGTATCAATGTGTGTGATTGTATTTAAAAAAACAAACAAACAAACAAACAAAAAAACACAGCAGTCACCAGTGGAAGATTTTATTGCTCAGAAGTTGTTTTTTTTTGTAGCCCAGGACACTTAATAGAGTTTACATTTTTATGCTTCAGTTCCCAACTTTGTCCCAGACAGTGCTACCCACAAGGCTATTGTACAGCTTAATTTATCAGTTCATTTGTCTTTGGGTCATTATAATTGTCAAAAATTGTGCTCGTTCTAAATCAGATACAGATGATTCATTACAATGACTTTTATACATTTAAAAACAGACTTTATTCAAATTCCAAAGCTTGTTAGTTCATGTTGGTAAGACTAACAGGCTTTGGAATTTGAATAAGTCTGTTTTTAAATGTTAAAAGTAATTTTAATTAATACAAATTATACGTTTTAACCACTTGGTGGACTTCATCATTCGCCGTGGTAGCGCGTCAAATCATTCACAGGTATAAATATGAAGCTATTGTGCACGTAGGTGATTTTGAATTAATATTTCATGTCGATATACGGTGGTTACATACTGTTGAAACAAATCGTGGTGTTGATATCACTGCCGACTCTATAGAACAGTGGCAAGGAAAACTAACTTTACCGAGCTCTGAGAGCCCCCAGTGGTCGGGAGCATTTCCGTTGTGTTGTGGCTTGATTTCCTTGTGTTGTGGCTCAATTTCGTTGTGCTGTGGCTTTATTTCGTTGTGTTGTGGCTTTATTCCTTTGTGTTGTGGCTCGATTTCGTTGTGTTGTGGCTTTATTCCGTTGTGTTGTGGCTCGATTTCGTTGTGTTGTGGCTTTATTCCGTTGTGTTGTGGCTCGATTTCGTTGTGTTGTGGCTTTATTCCTTTGTGTTGTGGCTCGATTTCGTTGTGTTGGTGGCTTTATTCCTTTGTGTTGTGGCTCGATTTCATTGTGTTGTGGCTTTATTCCGTTGTGTTGTGGCTCGATTTCGTTGTGTTGTGGCTTTATTCCGTTGTGTTGTGGCTCGATTTCGTTGTGTTGTGAACTTATGTTTGCTTTTTTAATTTCGTTGTGTTGTGCACTACTGGGCCACCGTAACTTTGTACTTTGTGATCAACAAAAAAAGGAAAATTAATAATTTTGACGGCATTGATGAATGATTCATTCTCGAATCTGGCATTGCTAGTTTTGATTCTAAACATCTGAATAGAAAAAAACATAGCATGATTGCTATTTGAATGTTTGCAGTTTAACGACGCCCCTGGGTAGTTGCAGTCAATTCAAATGTACCCGGCAAATGTGTTGTTTTTATTTTAACCGTGAGGTGGCGCCAGATACTCTTAAATCGGTAATGACAAACGGAGACATAATTAATTTATAGCATTAAGAAGATGACCCATTGAATTCATTTTGGGAGTGATGACTGAATGTATTTTTAGTCCAGTGTCTGAATATATGTTTAGTATTGACCAAGTTCAGAGGCTGTCATGGATCAACTTACTTTGTTGTGTATTTGCAACAGTTTCAATATGAAAAATAACTTTTATATTGATTCAATGGATTAAATGCATTTTAATTGCATTTTGGGGAAAAACGTGTCATGGATTTATTGCATTTTGGGGAAAAAATAATCAGTTTTTACAATAAATCTTTGAAAATCAATATCTGGATTTGAATTTTTAATGTTATTATAACGGTTTTCATCTTGCCACTTTCTTGGTAAAGAAAACACCTTTTTACTCAAATTAATCAAAATGGATTTATAGCGTTTTGGAACCAAACTCTTAATTTGTTTTGAACACCGATTAACTTACATGTACAATAAGCTGTTTAAAAAGTGGAGCACTCTCAGAGTATGCATTTATTTGTCATTATATGTTGTAAATGTGGACTTCAGAAGTTTCTTAGCCTGTTGCGCCATGATTGGTGACTAGTTGACATCAAGCTTAAACCATCATGGCAAAGCATTAAAGTCGACTAGTTGACTAGTCTGTGCAACCCCTAGTGTCCAGTCCTGTTCCTGGAGGGCCACTGTCCTGCAGAGTTTAGCTCCAACCCTAATTAAACACACCTGACCCAGCTAATCAAGCACTCCAGAAGTACTAGGCTGTATCCAAAATCACTCCCTATACCCTCATTCACTACTCCCTACACTAATATAGCCCACTATTCCCTATACTAATATAGTCCACTGAATGAGTGAATGAAATCAAGTGAACAAATTTGAACACTAAGTCCATCATCTGGCGAGATGCAAGAATTCATTCGGCACAACACTCACAATGTAGGGGTATTCTCTAGCGGTTAGCCATTAAGTGTACATCGGTTGTACACTCATTATTGAGGTCAGGTGTGTTATTAAGGTAGGTTTTGGAGCTGGTATGCTGGTTTGAGCTGGTCAAGTGCTGGTCCTAAGCTGGTCCTGAGCTGGTCCTATGCCTGTCCTATGCTAGTCCTATGTTGGTCCATGCTGGTCCTGGACATATGCTGGTTTTTTTAGTAGGGGTGCCCTCAATAATATCCACTATGGTTTCGGACATCACTACAAATTGCTTTCCCCTAAAATAGTGCACTATATAAGGGAATGGGGCTGATTTCGGACACAGCCCTAGAAACTTCAAGGCAGGTGTGCTGGAGCAGGTTGGAGTTAAACTAGCTCTCCAGGAGCAGGATTGTACACATTGGTTTAGAGCTAGTTGATGTTGACATATAGTTCAGATCATTTGGTCTTGGAAGAATTTGATGAGAAAACAACACTGGACCCCACTGACTTTCATTGTATGGACAGAAAGACTTTTTGAAAATGGACAGGGCTTACAAAACACAAGTAGAGAAACAGACCATTGACCATTGTCTGCAAAATGTCCTCTAGCTCGTTGTGTCTAGTTGCTTTATTGCGTCATACCTCATTAGGAAATGATGTTAGAAAACATGCCATTTTGTATTTTAGTAACTATAAACCCTCCATGGATGGAACTGGACAGAATCACTGTTGTAATGCTTTGAATGTTGACCTTGTCTGATCTGGACATCAGTAAACCAAGTGTATTGCTAGGGATCAGTCGTGTCATGTGGCACCAAGTTAAGCTTTCACTTCACCTTGAGTCATGGATTTCACACCATAGAAACGTTCATCCCTGCTTACAATAAGAGCACTATTTTTAACTCCCAGTTTCCGTCTTTTGCACCAAGAGAGCTTAAACAGTTCTGACACCTACAGTACATTGGTGATTTCTCCTCATACTCCATACAAAATGATGAAGAACATCATCATGACTCTAAAATCATTGTAATCAGTGAGAAGGAGACAATGGCATTTTCCAAGCAATTCAGCAATCAAAAGCTAATTGCCAGTGGCAGATCGAGTAATCAGAAAGGGGGACAGGCATCTCTGCAATTGTGAATCATCTCTCTGTACTCAGAAACATCATTCTTCCCCTGTTCCTTTTTTGATTTCCTCCTGCAACACAAGTTCATGAATTGTGCTAGTTATATGGTAAGGCTAGAAACAAGAAGATATATTTAGGAATTCTTATTTTGTTGATTTGTTTTTCAAAGTAAGTGACAGAATGTCTTTATGATGATTGTCATTCAAGCTCTAAGCAATTAGGATATTCTGACAGGTAACAGGTTAGCATTTCAGCTGCTATTAGCATCTGCATTGTTAGCAACGATCATCAGGGTATTGTTTTTGTGCAAAAATTGACTTGAAACTGCTAAATGTGACATTTTTGAGTGAAATGTTCAATGGAAAAAGGGTTACATTGTGAAGTGGGCATTACATACCAGTTTGCTACACCGGCGTTGACTAAATAGCTATTTGGCTAGTAATGTTGTGATGCTTTTATTAGCTGAATTTTGATCATAGTGTATGATCTTAATGCCGGTCCAGACCTGTTCCCTTTTCTAGGATTTCATATTGTATTTTGAGGCTAAATTGTTTAAAGGGGACATCGGATGCCAATATTCCACAAGTTAGTATGATTCTTTAGGGTCTCCATGAAAAGTCTATACCATACTTTGATTAAAATTTCTGAATGGTTGTGTAAAAAAAACACCTTTTTACCTTGTCAAAACCAGCTCTATTCACAGCGAGCCATTTCGGTGCATGTCCCTTTTAAATGATAATGAGCTACTGTTCACCCCACCCCTATCTTCCGTGGGCGGGCTGTAAACACTATTTGGCATATATTGCATTGAACTCACCATTCTTATTTATGCAGTTATAAATGCTCAAAACGATTAAAATACATTTGAAATTTACTTGTTAGTCATTAACTAACACCTTATTGTAGTGTTACCATGTTATATTTACATAAAATGTACACAGTTTGTAATAAGACAATCATCTTAATGCATTGTTCATGATAAATGTGAGGTTATGAATTACAGTGAGAAAGTTCTAAACAGAAATGACGACATATATGTTTGTTTGACTGTATTATTATGATAATGAACAAGCTGCGATGTCACGTTTGCAGTGCTTTGTTGTGTGCGCGTGAGGCGCCGGCGCGATCAAGCGGCAGTCTTTGCAAAGGACTTGCCTCATCGTCATGGCAACGGTTCGTGGCCAGGTCAGATTACATCAGAGTTTGTTGTCGTTTGTTGGAAAATCATACCACACCGATCAGACATTCCCCGACCCAACAAATGCCGATTAAACATGTTCAGTCAGGTGAAAATAAACTCCGACCAACGACAACAGACGCCGACAGGGGTATCACACTAGCTGCGTCTCATTTCGGAGGCTGCGTCCTGATCCAACAAACTCCAACAGACGTGTTTGTTGGCGTTTATCTGTGAACTGGCCTTTAACTTTAGCCGCGTTCGTCGTGGAACTTGCTAACTAGCACATTATTAGGAAAGGCGATTTGCATTGATTCATAAAAAAACCCTATAACGTTACTCACGTCTTCTGGAGGTACTGATCCATCCTTCAGGAACTTTTTAGTGCAGACATAAATGCATATAGGTAGATCCGGGGGTGCATTCCCTTCAAAAACAAAATGAATCCACTGCGTCTTCAGCGGCTCAGATGTCGAGAGTAAGGACGACTGCTATGTTCATTCTTATATCCAATAACAAAACGCCTCAGTTGCTTTGGTGACATTCTTGTCTACACCTGCGCGGCGTCGAAACAATAGCGGACTGTTTAGAGTTCACTCAGGGCGGATCTATGCTAAAACGCCAGTGTCCGTCAAGAGTCGTGGGAGGGGCCTGTGCAAATTTACATCACTTTGCCAAGAATCTGAGAACAGCTTGATCTGACAAAGTGCTTATGATTTGTGGGGATTAAAAAAAAAAAAGCACTGGGTGGATTTTTATCACTATAGGATGGTTGTGTAGACAGACTGCCCAAAGTGAATTTTGCATCTGATGTCTTTAAGTTATAACCCCATGACAGCTCTGTTGCTTTACAGATGAGAGAAGGACTCAGCTTGCGTTATTTCTTTTATACCTTCTCTGGTTAAATACACCTTTCCTTTATGGCTGCTTGATTTGAGCGAAGGCATGATTAACCTTCACAGAACAGCTCAGTGCTACCACATGTGCCTGGAGACACTACATCTGGACTGTCTCTCTTCCTGCATATTCTTATCTACAGGATGTTGGTGCATTCACACTCACATTGAAACACCTTTCTTACATTCGCTTTATTATGAAAAACAAATAGACCCCAGTATAAGAGATACAGTACTGTCACTGGATGGAGTGCAGCACAACACATCTTCACCGGAAGTAAACAAATGCCTTGTTCTATTTCTGACATACTCGATATGTTGGTGCATCTTCCGACAACAGGACAAATGGATTTGGAATGTTGGATTTGACACATCCAGCATAGACCAACACAAGCTGTTGGAGTTGTGGTGTGAAAGTGAGGTAACAATGGTGTAAAGAGCTATTCACACAGAACTTGTTTTTTTGTGTGCGTGTGTGTTCTATTGAGCTGCTTTTCTATTGTTTTTTTATGTAAAACATGTTCTCTGCGAATGGCTCCTAAGGTTGAAATTAAGCTGAAAAAAATGTCAAAATATTGTGCAATGTTGTTATTCTTTAGTGGAATACAAAAGGAGAAATTTGGAAAAATGTATGCTGCTTATATCCTTTCTCATAAATACTTTCCACTAACAATTTATTACTTTTTATTGTGTGTGTGTGTGTATGTGTGTGAACTACTTCTTTAACATCACTTACCTTCACTTGGAAGTGTGAGACACACTTCTTTCCCTGTTTAACACTGAATGGTAAATGTGGCTATGTGTGAGAGAAAGTGTTAAAATCACTTCTGTCTGTATGAGTAGTGGGTTGGAGATAAATGGGTCTCTTTGTGTGTGGTGATGAGAGGCTGGACTTTATTCACTGGGTTTGGAGTCCGGCCCTCCGTCCTGTGCCTTAACAAACCTAACACTCATCTGAGTGCCAAGTACTGGTCCGTCCATAACTGTGTTTATGTGTGTTTGTATGTAAGGGCGTCTGTGCTGTGCATACCTCACACTGATGAGACTTCCTCCCTTCTGTGAGAGGACTAGTTTGTTTGGTGGGAAGTGTTTAGCCTTCCTCAGCCCTTCAGAGGGCAGGTTTTATTGAATTTGATGGAAATGTTTTGCTTTCCCGGTCTGGGTTGCTGGGGATTGAGTTGGTAATGGCAATGGTAAGCCCTGCTAGCAACAAGAGCGGATTAGGCCAATCCATATGCATGATCAGAAATATATCTTCACAGAGGATAGGTGGAAAGAAAAAGAGAGAAGAGATGTTGAACTAGGAGGGAAGGAGGAAAGATAAGATGAGGTGGAAAGAGATATGAGATGAGAAATAAGGAAGGAAAAAAGGGATAAAGTGCAGACATGAGGAGAGACGAGATGAGATGAGGAGGGAGGAGTCAAAAATTGGGAGTGGAGAGCAATCAAGAGATGAGTAAAAAAAATGAGAAGGGGGATTAGATGATATGAGAGTAAAGACAGCATGGAAACAGGCTAAAGATTAGGAAATAATTTGAAAGAGGGAAATGAGACGAGTTGAGAAGCAAAGCAAGCATTGAGTGAGTGATTGATATCATAAGTGAACAATAAACATTGATCTATGAGAGATGAGAGGAGGTGAAGGAAAGAGAAATGAGGAGCAGAGATGAGTTAAGATGAAAGAGCAAAGGAGTCTACCTGTTTACACCTGGTATTAAAGGATTAGTTCTCTTCAGAATTAAAATTTCCTGATAATTTACTCACCCCCATGACATCCAAGATGTTTATGTCTTTCTTTATTCAGTCGAAAAGAAATGATGGTTTCTGAGGAAAATATTCCAGGATTTTTCTCCATATAGTGGACTTCAACAGCTACCAACGGGTTGAAGGTCCAAATTGCAGTTTCAATGCAGCTTAAAAGGGCTCTACATGATCCCAGGACGAGAAATAAAGGTCTTGTCTAGTGAAACAATCGGTCATTTTCTTAAAAAAAACAAAAAAAACAATTTATATACTTTTTAACCACAAATGCTTGTCTTGCACTGCTTTGTTACCACACATTACGTAATCACGTTGGAAAGATCACGCCTTGCATAGGTGCAAAGACTAAGGGTGCGTTCACACTTGTCATGTTTGGTTCGATTAAAACGAACCCTGGTGCGATTGCTCGGTTAGTGCGGTTCATTTGAACATATGTGAACGCTGCCATCCGAACCCTGGTGCGCACCAAACAAGCGGACCGAGACCGCTGAAAAGATGGGTCTCGGTCCGCTTCCAAACGAACTCTGGTGCGGTTCGAATGATATATGAACGCAACACGGACCAAAGACATGTAACCGAACCAAAAACAGGAAGACGAGACCCTAAAAAGGACAGAATCCTCACGCATGTCGGTTGTTCTCGTCATAGACGCGAGTTTGCCCATCACAGGCATCATACGCGCGTCTCCATGCAGCAGATCATTTGTGTGTGTGACGCCTATTTTACACATTTTATAAGCTCTTCACGAGTTCCCAGCTGGCCAAAATACCATCACATGCAGGCTACGCACCGCTACGCAAACACAACAAGCACATTTACCTCAGCAAACAGCACTGTTTTGGATGTTCAGTAAGTTCCGTCTCAAAATAGGCAATACGTCATAAAATCCGACCAATCACGTTGTGAATGTATCCCTATGCCTTAAGGTTAGGTATCTTTTGGTTCGGTGATAAAATTGCCAATCTGAACGCTAACCGGACCAGGACTAAATGTTTTTTTTTTTCTTCTTTGGTCCGGACCAAATGAACCAAACGAACCGAACTACAAGTGTGCACCCTAAGTCAAACACTCAAGGTAAAACAAAGATGTCGGACGATTTTGAGGTTGGAGGAGAAAATGAGATGGAAATTTTCACCCTTCCGAGGTACTTCAGCCTACGTTACACATGACCTTTCCAATGTGAAAGACCCTTATTCCTCGGCTGGGATCATGTAGAGCCCTGCACTGAAACTGCAATTTGGACCTTGAACCCGTTGAACCCCAGTGAAGTCCACTATATGGAGAAAAATCCTGGAATGTTTTCTTCAAAAACCTTAATTTCTTTTTGACTAAAGAAGGAAAGACATACACATTTTGGATGACATGGGGGTGAGTAAATTATCAGGAAAATTTAATTCTGATGTGAACTAATCCTTTAAGATGCGTTTTAGTCAATCGGATTACAAGTAGACGAGGGAGACACATTCCTGTTTACACCTGGGGCCTCATTTATAAAACTTTGTGTAGATTTCATCCTAAAAGTGTACGTACGCGCAAAAGCTAAATTCTGCGTACGCAAAAAAAAAATCCGCTGACTGGGATTTATAAATCCCAGTCAGCGGAAGATTGTGCGTACGTCCATCTCCACCCTGTCTCCTCCCCAAAATCACCATATATGGAGCTTATGACGCCTAGTTTTACTATGCATAACCTCATCTGCATATCATTTCCATGCATGTTCCCATCCACGTGACACCATGGTTAACACCGTCAAAGGCACAAGACATTGGAAAATATTAGATATGGACTAAAAATGCCATTTGTTCAATACACTACACTGATAAAAATCATCCAATATCCTCTTTATGTTTTAGAATAAATATATCAAAATATGCATACAAACAAAATGGTATAAAATGCTTCAGATAAAGGTTTTAATATAGAGTTGATTCATTCATTTCCACTGGCTAAATAGTATTTTAATTGTTTTAAACAATTCGAATCAAATTTATGCAGTTTTGCTGATAAGGTGAACATATCTTTTAGGAAGTTTATAGGGAGTTTTGGGTGGAAACAGATTGGCCTACTTATTTATTGCAGTGTAAATACAATTGTCTGTCTCAGCATGTCACTGACAATGTATTTTAAAAAAAGGAAACATGCAAATCTTAGTTTTCCTCAAATTATATCCTTCAGAAACAGTGGTAATTGTTTGAAGATCCTTCACATGACATCAACACCTCCTGCAGCTGCGGTTATACAGTAAGTCCCTAGCGCTCCTCGCTGTCATTAAAGCAACGTGTCGCAGGAAAAATGATCGAAAGTAGCAAAAACTTCATATAAATTCAAATATTTTTTGTTTAACTTCTCCGTAATGACTGCATAATGTGCTTATCGCCAATAGTGAAAGTGTAATAATAATGTAAATGTGTATATCAAAATGAAAACGTGAGTTTCCATGCAAGTTTAAATCATTCTTGTATGTATTTAAACTGTTATTGTGAACACATGCACTGTATTTATGATTATGACTCATAATAAGGATTTAAAATGGTTTTCCTTCATCTGCCGTCAGTCCCTCAGCTCACCATCGGTGTCGCCAAACTGCTCTGTCTCCAAAATGTTCGTACGCATGGGTCAGAGTTTGCGTGGAGGTGCGCAAATTTCCCCGGCAAGTTTGTTTTTATAAATCACAACTTATGCGTCGAAAGTGGCGTACGCACTTTCAGGGCCTGTTTTGTGCGTACGCAAAGTTTTATAAATGAGGCCCCTGGTGTTTTAATCCGTCTCTTTTGTTCACTTACAACCACTTCTGTCCTGATTTCTTCGAGGGGAGGGTCTATGGGTGCGGAAATGTATAGTTTTTTTTCAGATCTTTTGACGAAATAAACTTAAACAATTTACATATGAATGCGCAAGGAGACAACGGAAAAACATACGGAGAGCATCAGCTTTCGTTTCTGCTCTGACAGCCGCAAGTCCAGCTGAATGCTGTGAGTGTGTGTCAGGAATGGTATGTTTTTTTTGTCTTCAAACCAAGTTTGGGTTTTCAGCCAACAAAGTTTAAATCCCGTCTGGCTAACGCACTTCCCATTATGTTTACGCATTAGGTCATTACGTGGAGAGTTGGCGGTCTTTTGTGGCTGTTTTGAACGCATTCGACCACATGAGCGTTTACACTATGAAAGCAATCCGGTCTAATGCGTTTTCAACTACCTCTGGAAGTGGTCGAAGAGTGGACAAGCTCAAAACATTTTTAGACCCCGTTTACACCTATTTATTTAGCATTGTCTACATGTGATCCGATTGACCAAAATGCATCTTAATACCAGGTGTAAACAGGGCCTAGAGGAGATGAGAGGAGTCAAAAGATGTGGAGACTAGAGATGAGGAGTTGAAAGGATTCTGAAAATGAGAGGACGATTAGGAAAGAAGAGTAGGTAAGACATGAGATAAGCAGAGCGAGATTAAAGATGAGGAGAGGAGCGTAGTCAAGATAAATAGAAGACAGGAGGGGAATTGAAAAATTAGTAGAGGAGCTGAGACAATATGAGGAGTCAAAAGATGAGGTGAGGTAGGGAACTGAGATGAAATGAAGAGAAGGGAGAAGTTGAAAGAGGAGGAGAGGAGTTGAGACAATATGAGGACAAGGGAGGAGAAGAGTCAAAAGATAATCAGAGGAGCTCAGACGATATGACGATAAGTGAGGAGAGCCGGTTTGATGAGTAGAAAGATTAGGAGAGGAGCTCAGATTAGAAATGATGGGAGAAGTCAAAACACGATAAATGAGAAACCGATGAGGAAAAGAGATGAGACAACAGAAGAGGCGATGACAGTAGTCAAAAGATGAGGTGTTAAGAGAAGTCCAAAAGTAGAAGAGTTAAAATATGAGGAGATGAGAAGGAAAGGTTAGGAGTCCCAAGTCCCAAAGGAGTTGATGGATGACAAAAAGTGACAAGATGAGAGGAGAAATGAGAAACAGAGAGATAAGGAGAAGAGATGGATAAAAGAGCAGAAGAATCCCAGAAAGTAAATTTGTGTTGGGCTGAATCCGGTTGAATTTCTGATGAGAGTTTGGTCCACATAGAATTACTGTCCAATATTGGGCCAAAAGCTATTTACCGAAAGTGAGCCAGACCCATGCCGGAAGCAGACCTTAAGGAGCTAACATGAGACATGAACATGCATGGATATTATCATTTTCAAAAACTTGCCCTACGAAACCTGTTTGCAAAAGTTTACATTTTCAGGCCCCAAAAAGGCAGTTGTTGTGTAAATGAACTGTCAAAAGGCATTAAAAGTTTCCCATTTTTAGTTGAAAATGGTGTTGTGTAAACAGTCCCTTAACCCTAAAACAGGCAACATGTACCACGAGTTACAATGTTTTATTGTCTTGTTTGGGGCATAAGAAAGATTTTTTTCATCAAATCCTTTTATCATTTATCATAGTCTGGTCTGTCTTGAGTATGCTGGTCACATACTGCATAGAATTACTGTCCAATATTGGGCCTAAAGCTATTTACCGAAAGTGAGCCAGACCCATGCCGGAAACAGACCTTAAGGAGCTAAGATGAGACATGAGGAGAGGAGTCGAAAGATGAAGAGATGAGATAAGAGGATATGCAAAGAGTAGAGACAAGGGACGGGAATGAGGAAGGGGGACTAGATGATTAGAGGCGAGAAAGGAAGCTGGGACAAAACTTAAAGAGACAAGAGGAGCAGAGAGTCCTTGTTCTTCTTCACCCCAAAGAGCATATCAACCATAATTTTGCCACTGGCAAGACTAAACAAACAGCATAAACAAACACATCAGCCATCTGCTCTGCTTGTCTCTGAAAAAAACCCATTCACTTTTCCATTCCACCATCAGAGCAGCAAAGTGTTTTCAAGCTACTAATCGTTATTTAATCAAGCTTACTGGCTTGATCTGCTTATATTCAATTAATTTAATCCATTCTATCCAAAGAGCCATGGCAAACTGCACGCTGAGAGTGACATATCTGCACTCCAGCAAACTGACCCTCTTTACTGCGTCTCAGAGGGCCGGCGAGATGTGAATGGGCACAGTCAAGCATGTGTTATGTGGGTGTGTGTTGCTGCCTGTTAAGCCGTGCAAGTGTGTGTAGTGAGGTATGTGTACTGCCCAGGGAGATGTGGCACTCCTGGCCCATTGCCTATGACCCAGATTACAGGAAATTAAGGAGATTTTAGGAGCTCACTCTTCTGGCCTGCTGCGCTGCATTATCAGAGTCTGCTCCTGGAAACAGAAGCAGCAGGACGAAGCAGTGGACTTGGCAAAGGGATGTACTCAGTACACCCTTTTTTTCTCTGGAGGAAATGTTTGATGGAGCGAGGTCTGCCTGTGCTATTTTTAAGTGTTGGTCAAAGCACATAGACGTCAGATAAGTTATTAAGATGGCTTGTCAAGTTAAAAATAAATTTAGTTTAACTTTGTGTCCCTTGCGTTCTGTTACATTCCATTCCATCAGTTGTTCTGCTTTTGAACACAAGAAAGAAGGCATCCAGGATGTAGGCTACACCCTCTGCAAACAGAACATTGAGTGCTGTTTCGAACTGAAAAGTACCATGTACAGTGTTCATGTACAGTTGATGTTTCAACTCTGATCACAAGGTACTGCCCAGAACATCAATGATCAGAACAATTAAATGCCGTTTGAATTATAAATAGTTGAAGTCATGCAATTATTCATTTTTTGCAATCACTCGAACATAGGTCCCGTACCCATCCCTAAAAGGGATCACGTCACAATCTGGACTCAAACCTTTGTCCCCCATGTGAGCAGCATGGCTCCACCCATGCCTTTGGCATCAAATCTTGAGGATAGTTAATGGATTAGTCCACTTTCAATTAAGAATTTCCTGATAATTTACTCACCCCCATGTCATCCAAGATGTCCATGTCCTTCTTTCTTCAGTCAAAAAGAAATTAAGGTTTTTGATGAAAACATTCCAGGATTATTCTCCTTATAGTGGACTTCAGTGGAGTCCAAACGGTTGAAGGTCAAAATTACAGTTTCAGTGCAGCTTGTGGTAGATTTTTCCTACGCACCTGACTTAGTTAAACCCGGGTGTCCCAAACACCCATAAACCTATAAATTTATACTCTACTGAGCGTACTTTTAATACCTGTTCGAGTCGGCCGACGTCTCGGCCTATTTTGGGGCACTATCACCTGATACTAAGCCCTTTAGTGCTCCTCACCTCCACTAAACACTATCACTATAGTATAGAAAAAGATCTCTAGTGCTTAGGTTTGCTGCAGCCTAAAAACCAGACAGACTCCAGTCTATGCCTCAGAATATGCTTTAATCACGGCCGGGAGAGTTCTCATCATTCCAGAGAATCTCTCTCCGAACAAAGGAATACAGCAGGTTTTATAGGATTTCAGGTACACTTCGCAGTCAGTATGGCATGATCTATTACTCATTATCATCAGTCTTAATACAATTGGTTCAGATTTAAGGAAAACATCTCAGTTCCTCCGTCCCGCATAAATTTAGATTAGAACAACTGAATCACAAGATCATCAAAAAATGTCTCAGGGTTAATAGTTCAGATTACTCAATAGGTTAGAACAATTCCTCAAAGACAGTTTTTTATCCCCAGAAGGATGCTGTCTAGCCAGCACAGCAGAATTTTTCTGAATCACAACACTCAGTCCTAGGGACTGTTTCTCTATTTCTAAGTTAGATTATTATTATTAGGCCTGTAGAAGAAAAGAAATGTTAGTTCATTATTAATTAGTTCAAAAATTCCATCACAAGCTTCAAAGGGCTTTAAACAATACCAGACAAAAAGCTTACGCTGTATGTCCTACGCCTTCCTTATACTACTTACGGGAAAAAAAAAACGGAAATGGCGCTGCATTCGTTCCGTAAGTTGAATAGGGAAGGCATAGGACATACAGCGTAAGCTTTTTGAAGAATACGGAAGGCAGAATGGCGGAAGCACTTGCAAGGTGATCATTTGTGTTTATAAAACATATACATTTGTATTATTTTTTTTTTTTTTTTAGAAAATGACTGATCGTTTCACTAGATAAGACCTTTATTTCTCGTCTGGTATCGTTTAAAGCCCTTTGAAGCTGCACTGAAACTGTAATTTTGACCTTCAACAGTGGAGGCCATTGAAGTCCACTATAAGGAGAATAATCCTGGAATGTTTTCATCAAAAACCTTAATTTCTTTTCGACTGAAGAATGAATGACATGGACATCTTGGATGACATGGGGGTGAGTAAATTATCAGGAAAATTTTATTTGAAAGTGGACTAATCCTTTAAAGGTTTTGGGCATGTTCTTGTGGTGCCATCAGCCAATCAGCATTGCCAGGATGTCAGTTTCCTATGGATCTACAGTGATTAGTCACATGACATTTACAGCTCAGGTGACTATCTAAAAAAAACTGTATATCTGGTGTTGTGCAATATCTTTTGCGTTTTTTATGTACAAACATTGTCAAAACGATCCCCATTCACACGGATCCGAAAAAATAACTAAAAACAATGTATTTTGCATGCCAGGCCAGTAGTTGGCGATGTCACTTTGTAAAGAAACACTATGCACCTATAGACTAAACACGTAATATGCATGTGCATGATGTCATTGTTTTCAAAATTCGCATTTTTGTAGTTTACATGCGCATTATCATTTTCAAAAACTTGCGCTACAAAACCTGTTTGCAAAATTATATATAAAAAGTGACATGAAATGATTTTTTGCTGATCATTTTCCAGTCTTGCCTGTTTAAGGGTTAAACAAGAGCTTTTATTAACCAGTTAGTGCTATGCTAAGCTAGTAGGCCAATGTGTTAGCTAGCATGTGTGCTAGTGTTAGGCTATGACAAAACATGGCTATTGAAGTACTACTGTATATTTAGGAATCACTTCAGAAAAAAACAACAACTTGAAAATGCAATTTCTCAGCTTTACTACTTCATTGCAACTTTTCCTGAAGCACACGTATGATTGACTTCCGCAATCATATTCCACCATCACAATTCACTGTAAAGTTAATTGACTAGCTTGTATCTCCACTGATGTGTGCAATTAAAACATGCCCCAATCCTGATGTTTAGAGTCCGCTGTGACATTAACAGCACTTTTCATTTGTTTACTGCCTTTTTATCTCCTATTAAACACTGTATTAAATGTTTAGTACAGTGACAATGACATAAACTTAGCTCATTGTTAATTAGCATGTCTGCTGGGAATCTGAGTAAGATATTTAGGGGTCCAAGCAGCAAAGCATCAACTTTATTTGTGTTTTTATTCTATTTTGGTCTGTTATGCTGTAAGTATTTGATTTTCATAGAGCCTACCCTTCCTTATCTATGTTTGTTGCCAAATGTGATATGTACGCCCCTTTTACAACGTCACACATTGGCACTATCTTGGATAATCCGGAAGTCTCTTTCAATCCTCACAGTATTTGGTAGAGAAATTCACTGTGCACTGTTCCTCCATTCCAGCAATAAAGCTTGCGTCCAAGTGCTAGAATTGCCAGAGTACTAAAGAATGGCTTGCAAAAGTAGCTCTCAACACTCATCTACGTGTCTATGAGACATGTAACAGTTTGTGATTTATTAAATACATCTTGGAATCTCACAATTCACCTTGTGATATGCTTGGCTTCTAAGGAAGCGCTAGACGTTATACTATTGGAATTGCTGTTACACAGACTGGCTTACAGGGCAGATGGCTTACAGGGCAAAATGATAGCATTTTCATTGTTAGGATGTGAATTACCCAGATGTCAATCCTTGCATTTCACAGTGTGTTTCCAATGCACTTATTAGATTGTTTTGCAAGTTATTGTTGATTAAATGGATTAATCAAGCCCATTAACAGCTGTACCAGATGAGAAACCAGGTCAGAAATCCATTTTTCTTTTTCTGAAACATATGAACACACCATGCTCAAGCTCATAAATACCAGTGTGCCTCACACAGACTCAGCTCTATAATGTTAAATAAACTGCACATCAAGCTGTGCTTATTTCTACTCTGCAGGGAGAAGTGTATGTTTATGAAGACAACACAAGCCATCAGTTTTTATGTAACTGCATGATGTTTAACCAAGACACTGTTATCAAAAGTGACTTGCAGTGCTTTCATGGTATTATATATATAATTTTGCATGTTTTCAGGGAATCCAACCCTTGATTTGGTGTTGCTAGTAGCATGATCTACTAGTCGAGCTACTGTAACCATAGAGAAGGATGTTATGGGCAAAATCTGCTTATAGGCTTTTAGAACTTTGATATAAAACTGACTACTACTGAAATTTTCAGATTGTCTATTGGATTCATATAACAGCAATGTCTGATGGAAAACATGGACGTTGTGTCCGTGACATCACCCGTAGGTTTCTGAAGAGCATTTTTGAAGCCCAAAGTGGGCGGAACCGGTCGTCACCATCTTGGCAGCATGTCACCGCGTGTCACTCCTGGATAACCGAAAATGGGCAAAGAGGCGGGACGTGGGTGGAGCTGAGTGTTGCTGAAACCACTCCCGCATAGCTCGACGTGATTAAGTTAGCTCAGGCTAAGGAGCTATTGATCTATCTAAAGACACATTTCCACCGCAGGAACTTTACCCAGGAACTGAACTTTGGGGTGGTACTCGGTGTGTTTCGACCGCAGGAACCGGGGTCTAAATGAAGTTCTGTGTAAAAAAAATCCCCCTCTAAAAGTACCTGCTCACTAGAGCCCCGTTTCCACCACAGGAACTTTACCCAGGAACTAGGGACTTTGGGCTGGTACTCGGTGTGTTTCCACCGCAGGAACCAGGAACTAAATAAAGTTCCGGGTAAAATTTCCCCCTCAGAAAAGTCCCTGATCGTGAGGTGGTACTTTTTCAAAGTTCAGGAACTTTCGGGGGTGGGACTAGGCGCTGAACATGCTGATTGGTCGGATTCACGCCGCATTTGATTGGTCGACTTCACGCAGCAGTAAGTCGGTTATGCGAGCTTGGGATTGTGCACACTGGAAAACAATGCCAAGAGAAGTTGAAAAAACTAAAGCAAGATTACAAGAAAATAAAGGATCACAACAATAGAAGTGGTTCCGATCGGCGTACTAACAAGTGGTTTGACCGCCTGGATGCGTTGCTAGGACACAGACCGTCCTTTTCTGGTTCAGCGGTGACAAAAGACTCCGCTACTGCATTGTTGGAAGCCATGCCGGAATCCGATGAACAGTGGGTTGAAGGTAAATAAATATATGTATATATCACATCTAAATGATATCGTCTTAAAGTCGTTGTAGTAAAAAAAAATCAATCTAACTTTTTTACACCATGTTTTTCCAGACGAAACGAGTGGTCCGTCACTGACAGGAAGAAACAGTCGCGCGCAGTACTACGTCACCGGACAAATTAGCCTAATCTTCACGGTACTTTAGACCGCGTGGAAACGCAGAAGGCAATAGGTCTTGGGGGGACAAAAAGTTCCTGGGAGAAAAGTTCCTGGTACAATTGTTCCAGGTCATTTCGGTGGAAACGCGGCTTAGGAAGTACTTTTTCAAAGTTCCAGAACTTTCGGGTGTGGGACTTGCAGCTGAACTTGCTGATTGGTTGAGTTCATGCAGCATTTTGATTGGTTGACTCCATGCATTTTATTTCAACCATCGTTTTTTAAAGTCTTTTGCGGTACATGCAGTAAGAGTTGTTAGCTATTGGAATCAACAATGGAGTTTAAAAAAAAAAATATGACAGATGGACTGACAATGAGGTTCAGCCTTTATTGAGCTTATATGCAGAGGACGAAATCCAGTGGGAACTAGAAAGTCACGTGCAGTCCTACGTCACCGGACTATCTTCACGGTACTTTAGACCGCTATGGAAATGCAGTTAGCAATAGTTCTGGGGGGAAAAATGTTCCTGGGAAAAATGTTCCGGGTAATTTTGGTGGAAACGTGGCATTAGATACTATCTAAAATATTAATAAAGATAACAAATTATACATCATTTGAAAGTTCTAAGGGTTTACTGTCAATCTACGGTGTCTGTTTTAAGATAACAGTAATATTGTAATTTGTTTCGGGAAAATCGAAACGGGACTTCATACCTTTGTAATGAAATAGCGATATCGAGATGAATCCAATCTGTCGCACTGGGTAAAATGTCCATGAGTGTCCATTGAAAAACATCCAACAGCACTTTTTGTCCACAAAAACGCTAAATCCATGAAATATTGATATATTATCCATTGTTTGCGTCATATTTCTTCTGAACAATCTGCTCTAAATTATTATTATTATTATTTTTTTTTTTTGCTGTAAAGTTGGGCATTTTAACATTTTGGAGCCTGTCTCTAGTGGCCAGTCGATGAATTGCAGTTTAAAGGATAAGTTCCCTTTCAAATAAAAATTAGCCCAAGCTTTACTCACTATTATTAAATATCCTGACACATCCAAGTTTTATAATTTATAATTTATGGCAATGAGCGATGGAAACGAGTATAAGCTGAAGAGAGTGCATCCATCCATCATAAATATACTCCACACAGCTCCGGGGGGTTAATAAAGTCCTTCTGAAGCGAAGCGATGTGTTTTTGTGTAAAAAAAACCCCATATTTAACAAGTTATGAAGTAAAATATCTAGCTTCTGCCAGACCGCCTTCCGTATTTAACTTACGAAGAAAGTGTAACACTCTTTCAGTTCAAAAAGCTTATGCTACGTCCTACGCCTTCCCTGTTCAACTTACGGAAAAAGCTTAACTGACGCGACACCAGTTTACACTTTCTTCGTAAGTTGAATACACATAGGATGGCTTAAGGGTAGGCATGTGACGGTATCAAATTTTCATGTTGCGATTAATTGATGAAGCTTTTATCACGGTATACGGTTTTATCACGATATTAAAATAAGTTGCAAAACCATTTTTGTCATAGTTTAACAGGTTTAAGAACTCTTTTTGTAATAAAACAAAAACAACTCTGACTGAAATTTTCAAACAGATTAAAATGCAAAAGAATTAGGCTATAAAGAACAACCGATAACACTTTACTCTATTTAATGCATTAACTAAGATTGAGCAATAGCTACATTTGTTACAGAAAGTGTTATTTTTTGTTAATGTTAGTTTAGAAACACAACTGATCATTGTTAGTTTTATCTCAGGTCCATTAAATAAGTTATTTTGATTTTAGTAATGTTATTAAATAGTAACTAAGAAATTAACATTAATTAATAATAATTAATACTTTATAAGTATTTTTATTGTCAGTTTAGTGATAATGAATTAACATGTTAACTAATGAAGCTGTATGTTTTCAAAGTTTTACTGAACAATAACAAATAATCAGAACATTTCTAATCATTAGGGCATGTTGTAGTCCAGATTAAAATATAAAAATGTTTAGGTTTGAAAATAAATATCCTTTTAAGTCTTTTTTAAGTATTCAGTATTTGGTGCTGTGATGAACAACACTGAGATTACAAAAAAATGAATGGCTGTTTGAAGCATTTTAAAAACTTCACTAGCACAGTTACTTTGTTTGCACGGTTTCCGTGGTAACCGCTGCACGCTGCTGTTCCATCAGCGCCCTCTGCTGTCAGAGAGTGAATGCGCACTTTCATTCAGCTCGTCTCCTTCACTGGTTCCGCCATGTGCTTCTCGTGCACGTTGGGATTGTTTACATCTGAGCGCGTGTCCTTTTGACGCAGAATACAGCGGTGTTGTGCATTTTATGATTGATGGGTAAAGTAATCCTTATTGCCTTATAAAAAATTAATAATTGGTAATAAATTATTATTTACGGTATTCTGAAGTGCCGACGATTACAATATCGTGCATATTCATTATCGCAATTTATCGCATTACTGAATATCGGCACAAGTCTACTTAAGGGTGAGTAAAGCTTGGAGTAATTTTCATTTGAAAGTGAACTAATCCTTTAAGTCACTTCCGTGTTGGTTTCCAGAGAGAGGAAGGTTGCTGCAGTTTTCTTGGGTCAGTTCATGCATTTGATAATGTGAAGACCAGTTTGTGAGCACTGAAAATACATGTTTGTTCTCTGTGTTTTATCCACAATATCTACACCTTTCTCAGGTACATGCTGAGGGACTCGAGTGGGTAAAAGTTAAAACCATTCAAAATCCAATCACATACAGCACTGCAAATTCCATTTATTTTAAGTTCATTTTTGCAACTCATGAATATTTAAGCATGTACATTTGCATAAAAGGCAGTGCCTTTGGAGGACAGCACCTGTCTCTGTTGATTTATATTAAAATGTCATTTCTGCTGGTTTCTCTGATGCAGAGGAGATGCAAGGAGCACTTGTAATGTTAATATGATTTTTACATAAAAAAATGTGATAATTTAGAAATAAATGGCTATTTTGTCTCCTGATTTTAGCCCTCTGATTTGAATGCTCTGTTTGAAGGGGCATGTCTGCTGTGAGACTTCAGTGTAAACGCCCATTGCTGTGATTGGCTGACATCTTTGCATATGAAATAAGCATTATATGTGGATCCCTCTCAAATACTTTTACTACGTTTTTACTTTTACTGCCGACAAGATTAAAGGTGCCATCGAACGTTTTTTTACAAGATGTAATATAAGTCTAAGGTGTCCCCTGAATGTGTCTGTGAAGTTGCAGCTCAAAATACCCCATAGATTTTTTTTAATTAATTTTTTTAACTGCCTATTTTGAGGCATAATTAGAAATGCGCCGATTCATGCTGCGACCCCTTTAAATCGCGCGCTCTCCGCCCCCTCCCGAGCTCTCGACTCTATCACTGCATAAACAAAGTTCACACAGCTAATATAACCCTCAAAATGGATCTTTACAAAGTGTTCGTCATGCAGCATGTCTAATCGCGTAAGTATAGTATTTATTTGGATGTTTACATTTGATTCTGAATGAGTTTGAGGCTGTGCTCCGTGGCTAAAGCTAACATTACACACTATTGGAGAGATTTATAAAGAATGAAGTTGTGTTTGTGCATTATACAGACTGCAAGTGTTTAAAAATGAAAATAGCGACGGCTCTTGTCTCCGTGAATACAGTAAGAAACGATGGTAACTTTAACCACATTTAACAGTACATTAGCAACATGCTAACGAAACATTTAGAAAGACAATTTACAAATATCACTAAAAATATCATGTTATCATGGATCATGTCAGTTATTAGCGCTCCAGCTGCCAATTTTCGCTGTTGTCCTTGCTTGCTTACATAGTCTGATGATTCAGCTGTGCACATCCAGACGTTAATACTGGCTGCCCTTGTGTAATGCCTCGATCATGAGCTGGCATATGCAAATATTGGGGGTGTACACCCCGACTGTTATGTAACAGTCGGTGTTATGTTGAGATTCGCCTGTTCTTCAGAGGTCTTTTAAACAAATGAGATTTATATAAGAAGGAGGAAACAATGGAGTTTGAGACTCACTGTATGTCATTTCCATGTACAGAACTCTTGTTATTCAGCTATGCCGAGGTAAATTCAATTTTCAATTCGATGGCACCTTTACACTAATCATGAAAAGCGCTGATTATTGCACTATATTTAGATCTACTCCCGTCACATGAAAGGTTGCAGCAATGAGCATTATAGCCATTATAGCCATAGTCTGTTGAGCGCATGAATGCTGTGATCTCATTATTGCAATGCGATTTCTGCATTCTCACGAATGCTTTCATCATTGCTAACAATGCAAACATGATGTTTAGACTGTAAGAGCATTGTTGTACAGTGTAACTATGTCATTGATTACATAACGAGAATTTTGGCAAGTATCCAGATAAACTCTGTTTGATTGACAGCTCCACAGCTATGAATTCTCAGTTCATGACCTCTTCAATTGAGAGTATGACATTTATTGAAGGCTTTCCATTTGGAATTAATTTAATACTTTTGAATTTTCAGTCAATGAGTATTTTTTGGTGGAGATCACTGTTAAATTCACAGATTCAAGGATGCACAAATAAGGGAGTTTGGTAATGAAGTGATAAAGCCACGATCAAAATTGTCCCATATTTTGTTCAAGGTACTGCAACAACAAAGACCTTGTGGGATAGGGAGACTCACGCTGTGACTGAAGCTCATCCTCATGTTTTTAATCCACTTAGTGAATTGCTGGGGTCGCCCTGACAGTTTCCCGGCAACTCAGGATTTCATTTTTCAAACACTTATATGTCACAGAGTTTGTATACCTGCGATAGCTTTGTAATTTGATCTTTTTGACTTTTGATACCTCACTCTGGGTAGAAAAAATGTCAAAGGACGAGTGTAGTACACTTATACTCATCATCTTTAAGTAATTTTTTAAACTTAAAACTAGTAATTTTTTAAACTTAAAGGTGACCTAGAATTAAAAATTGAATTTATCTTGGCATAGTTAAATAACAAGAGTTCAGTACATGGAAATGACATGCACTGAGTCTCAAACACCGTTGTTTCCTCCTCCTTATATAAATCTCATTTGTTTAAAAGACCTCCGACGAACAGGCGAATCTCAACATAACACCAACATAACTGTTACGTAACAGTCAGGATCATTAATATGTACGCCCCCAATATTTGCATATGGCAGCCCATTTCATGCATTAGACAAGGGCAGGACGTCTGGATCTGTGCAGAGCTGAATCAACAGACTAGGTAAGCCAGCAAGGACAACAGCGAAAAATGGCAGATGGAGCAATAATAACTGACATGATCCATGATATCATGATATTTTTAGTGATATTTGTACATTGTCTTTCTAAATGTTTTGTTAGCATGTTGCTAATGTACTATTAAATGTGGTTAAAGTTACCATCGTTTCTTACTGTATTCACGGAGACAAGACTGTCGTTATTTTCATTTTTTAAACACTTGCAGTCTATATAATTCATAAACACAACTTCATTCTTTACAAATCTCTCCAACAGTGTAGCATTAGCCGTTAGCCACGGAGCACTATCAAACTCATTCAGAATCAAATGTAAACATCCAAATAAATACCATACTTACGCGATTAGACATGTTGCATGACGAACACTTTGTAAAGAACAATTTTGAGGGTTATATTAGCTGTGTGAACTTTGTTTATGCTGTTAAAGGCAAACGCAAGCTCCGTGGGTGGGGAGCGTGAGCATTTAAAGGGGCCGCAGCCTAAATCGGTTCATATTAAATGATGCCCCAAAATAGGCAGTTAAAAAAATGAATAATATATTTTGAGCTGAAACTTCACAGACACATTCAGGGGACACCTTAGACTTATATTACATCTTTTAAAAAGACGTTCTACAGCCTTAAAAGGCGTTCTACTCCGTTATGGTGGCGGCCATTTTGAAATCATGACCAGACTTCCATTAAATGTTACCTCAAAATCTTTGTAACCCCCTATTACCAGATACTTTTGCAGAATAAATGAATCTTGGATAACCAAATACAACTATACTTGTATTTGTACACTCATCTTTAACAAAAAAAACTCTATTTTTGCATAATCTTGCATCCATACCAGTAGGCGTCAATATAAAGTCGAAGAAGACCGTCATATTTGCAAGATCATGAATGAAAATCAATGATGCCAAATACTTCCAGGCATCCAGTGGGTAAATTTAAACCCTGCCTGAGTTTTTGAGGCTGAATCTTACATTATTAGCAGCTCACACAGACATCTATGCACATGCAAGTGCATACATAATGTCTCCTAGACCTCCAGGCTGTGACCGCAAACCGCCCTTCCTCTATAGTCACTAGTTATCAAGAGCATCTTTTATTATAAGAGAAGCATTCATTATATTTTATAGCTTTATTCCCTCTGGTTACAGTACAACTTCATTTGTTAAACTGTTTTAGCTCCTAGTATGTGTGACTGTGTTTGTAAAGAGGTAAAGTCACAATCACCCCACAGGCAATAACACTCATGCAATGATATTTTATTCTCTTGACACACAGTTTCCTTTTATAAGGAGCTTCTGTCAAGGCGGATTTTGCCATATTTACCTTGTAGTCTCACTCCTAGTCTGACTGCTGAAAATATCTTTTATCCATCTGTCGATGTTAGCACACCTCCGAATATATCCTTCTAGATTTTTTGCCATGTCACCTGAGTGATCCTCATTTCCTAATGGCGGCCAATGGAGGACAATCCCATAATCCATGCGAAGTGTGTCACTGACCCAGTGGCACTTGTTTCTGGGTTGTAGCCGGTCCAAAATTAACTACTGCCATATCTGACAAATGCTGGTGAAAATACTGGACATAGTGTGAATATTTCTTATAGGGGACATCGGATGCAAAATTTACTTTTTCATGGTGTTTGGACATAAATGTGTGTTGGCAGTGTGTCTACACAACCATCCTATAGTGATAAAAATCCACCCAGTGCTTTTTTTTTTATCCCCATAAATCATAAGCACTTTGTCAGATCAAGCCGTTCACAGATTCTTGGCAAAGTGATGTAAATTTGCACAGGCCCCTCCCACAACTCTTGACGGACACTGGCATTTTAGCATAGACCCACCCTGAGTGAGCTGTAAAGAGTCGCAATTGTTTGGACGCCGTGGAGGTGTAGACAAGAATGTCTCCAAAGCAACTGAGTTGTTTTGTTATTGGATATAAGAATGAACATAGCAGTCGTCCTTTACTCTCGACATCTGAGCCGCTGAAGACGCAGTGGATTAATTTTGTTTTTGAAGGGAATGCGTCCCCAGATCTACCTATATGCGTTTATGTCCTCGCTAAAAAGTTCCTGAAGGTTAGATCAGTACCTCCAGAAGACATGAGTAACGTTATAGGTTTTTGGCGCTTTTTTGTCTTTATTTTGATAGGACAGTTACTAGACAGGAAGCGAAGTGGGAGAAAGAGAGGGGGGCGGGATCGGGAAAGGACCATGAGCCGGGACTCGAACTCGGGTCGCCCGAAGCGCATTGGCACTACGTGTCGGCGCGCTGCCCATGAGGCCATCGGCGCTGACACGTTATAGGTTTTTTTATGAATCTTTGCAAATCGCCTTTCCTAATAATGTGCTAGTTAGCAAGTTCCACGACAAACGCGGCTAAAGTTAAAGGCCAGTTCACACCGCACAGATAAACGCCAACAAACACGTCTGTTGGAGTTTGTTGGATCATGGAAACATGGCTATAGACTTAGTTTTTTTTCTGTGACTAACTAACCATATTTTCCGAGATGTAAGTTGCTGGACTTTTTGTTAGTGTACTAAGTTAGTGTATAATAGAGTACTATTATCCTTTTTATTTGATTTTATTCATGTCACTCAAGTACATTATGTTGCAATTCCAATATAAGTGTCACTGGCTAACTTGTATTAGCATGTCAAACCAATAAAGACACTTTGGATGAAGAAACTTCTTGTCTGAGTGGGTGGTTCTTATCTAGAATAAGCTGCTATGTGGATCAGATCTTGTGCTTATAGTCAAATTTTACCTCTGTGAGATAATTGGCTGACTGGTCAGTAGCCTTCCTTTCCAAAATAGTGAAAATAATACAATAAGCAATCAGTGTTGTAGCTTGCAAATATTTTTTGATAAACAACATTTTGGTCAAACACCTTCTTCA
Source organism: Ancherythroculter nigrocauda (assembly GCA_036281575.1). Lineage (NCBI taxonomy): Eukaryota > Metazoa > Chordata > Actinopteri > Cypriniformes > Xenocyprididae > Ancherythroculter > Ancherythroculter nigrocauda. The sequence goes on from VTFQ01000015.1 coordinate 11,334,306, forward strand.
GGCATTTTTCATAATACTTGCCTACACAGCTGCTGGCATCCAGGTGGATGAGAGGTGTTTATTTATTCATTTTCTTTGCCAAAGGCAATTTTATTTGCATTTGGCACTTGGCAAGTGTTAATTCTGAATCCCAGCTGTTGCCCTTTCCATGTGTTCTCTTGCTTTCTCTTTCTGAGAATTATTTTAACTGCTCAGAAGAGTCTCTATAATGACAGCTCCTAGTTTCAGTGTGCTGTATTCAATATAAATGGTAATGATATAGAACCAATAATACCGCTGATGAAATATAAACTGAATGTGTGCGATCGTTGTCTCATTTACAGATGGTGAGAGGCCAATGGAGGGAACTGATACCAGCCGTAAGAGAGACTCTCGTTCATCAGATAAGTACCGAAAAAGCGAAGATGCCAGCAACAGCCAGGAGGAGGAAAACACAGTAAGATTTTATATTTGTTTTTCCACCAAAATTTAAAATTTCAACACAATTATAGGGCATAAAAAGAAGTGCACTTAATTCTGTTGAATGTGTATTTGTAGTGTACATAGTAATATAATATTAATGAAATGAGGCCATTTAAAGTGAGTACACTTTAAATGGCCTCATTTCATTAATATTATATTACTTAAATTTTGGACAGTTAAGAACTTAACACTTACTCATATGTATCATAACATTATGTAAATGGGTCAATGACGTGATGGTTAATTTTTTTTGTCCAAAGGCCTTAATAATAATAAAAACAAAGATATGACATCCAAAGTATGTAGGGTAGTACAACTAGATCTCTTTTATTGAATCCAAAAGTTTTTAATTATATTTTGCTGCATATAAAGGTATTTTAAAGATTTTGAAGTGTCAAAAGGTCATTTGGTTTAATCACCCAAAGGCCAATACAGCCATTTCATTTGTGATTAAAATATCTTAAAATGTAATAAATGTATATATATATTTTTTAAAACATCTTATATTAACATAGTGCAAAATGGTATTAAAATTATGTGTAGAATTCGTTGCTTTGTTATGAGAAAGAATGTCCGGAAAAATGAATTTCATTGATGTCATTCGGAGTAACCAATATAAAGGGAGCATTTTGGATCAAGTCATGTGGTCAGTATCATGTGAAAGGATGTGACATCATTCAGGCACCTGCAAAGGACCACATGATCATGAAGCAAAGTAACTAACTCTCTTTTAACTATGTGAAAAATTCATGTTTTCACTTGCTCATACGCATGTCCCGAAACATCAGGTCATTCGGTACAACCGCTATAATGCTGTAATATTTTAAAAACTTGTACTAAATATAAAATGTTTAATTGTCCTTTTGCTAGCTAGCTAGATATCAGCCTGTTTGCACTGAAAATATCGTCATTCGGTATAACCAAAAGTTTCATTCGGTTAAACTGAAATTTTGGTTAAATTTTGTCCATCTTGTAAAAAATGACAAAAGCAGTGTTCATTGACTATTAAAACCACATAATCTCATTGTTAACACTGAATAAAACTTCAAAATTAATTATATCTCCATGATGATTTTTTATGACCCAATTACAAATATGTTTAAATACATAACATACAAGTTTCATTAGAAATGACATTAAAGTACTGTATATTTTAGTTTACCATAAATGCTTGTCAGTACATTCGGCAGAACACTTGACTTTACCATATCTTAAATACAATATTAAATATTAAATACGATTAATTTTTAAATTACACATAAAGAAGTCCTGCTGAAGTGGGTCAAAGAAGCACTCTGAACTTCAACTTATTGCATTTGATATAAATTTAAACTTTAATACATTTACATTTAATTGCAATTAACATGCAATTAAGTGTCCGATCGCATGTGTATTCTATTAAAGCATATTATTTCCATGCATACTCTTTTTAAAATGATCACCAAAGCTATCCTGTTTTGCTTTAATCGCCACTCTTTTGAAGAATAATGGACTACAGGCCAGAAAGAGATCTGACTCCACTTTGAAATTCAGATGCAGTGTGAATGCAAAATAAAACTGAATTCTTAGTGAAGTTGCAGTATCTGTGAAGAAGTAATCACAGCGTGATTTTAAAAGTCGTGCAGCCTTAATATCGACACAAAGATACCATAACCATGCTGAGATGGATGTCGGCTTGTTTCTGTCCGAGAAAATCCATGGATGCGTCCTTAAAAAGTTGACTTTATTTCACTTACTGAGGACATATCAGGTCATTTCAACCTCTAAAAGATGAGAATATACTTTCGGGAATAAGATACAGTTCATACTGGTTTAAATGATTGATGGCGTTTGCACTCATCCAAGATGTTTCTCAAAAGAGCCTTCGCTGCATTTCCATCCTTCCCACAGCACAGAAGGGCCTGGCTTTTAGCACCTTTCATCTGAAGCACAGCACACTGCGTACTATCAGTGTCACACACAAGCTAGTCCAAATGCTCTCCACATCACTCACAGGACCAATAAACCCTCAGTGTCAAATGAAATCAGTTGTACGGCCATATATCGATATAAACTAAGCAAACCACGAATACCCGCAAAAAGAGATTTTTGTGACTTTTAGTCCATATCTGCTAGCTTTGCAGTCATCTATATGCTAGTGTACAGGTTAACAAAATCAAAGGAAGGCACCCAAAAATGAAAATTATCCCATAATTTACTCACCCTCAAGCCATTCTAGGTGTATATGACTTTTTTTTTCTTTCAATCAAACACAATCGGAGTTATATTAAAAAAATCCTGGCTCTTCCAAGCTTTATAATGGCATTGAATAGTGACTGAGTATTTTAAGCTCCAAAAAATGCATCCATCCATCATTAAAGTAATCCATACGGCTCTAGGGGGTTAATAAAGGCCTTCTGAAGTGAAATGATGGGTTTTGTAAGAAAAATATACATATTTAAAACTTTATAAACTATAATCATTGGCTTCCGGCAATAGCCGCATGCGTGTTCGTGAGAGAGTCAAGTTTTGGTGGAAGGGTGACCTCTGACCTGACGTATGATGTAGGCATAACCAGAACAAGCTGGATCCGGATCTGGAACCTCCACCTCATTTAGGGGGAACCCCCATCTCATTTAACACCAAAAGTGGTCCATTCCGTGGTTTGTGTTTTCCGACACATAAGCAACATATAAAACGGTGTTTTTTTAACTTTTTTTTTAAAAGAGCAACCCTTTTTTCTATTTAAATTGATGCGACCAAACCAAGTCAAGCCAAGCGTATGGCCGTCTGCTGGAAGCCAGTGATTCTTGTTTTAAATATGGATATTTTTCTTACAAAAACCCTCACTTTGCTTCAGAAGGACTTTATTAACCCCCTGGAGCTGTATGGATTACTTTTATGATGGATGGATTTGCTTTTTGGAGCTTCAAAAACTCAGGAAAAAAGTCTGTGAAAGAAGAAAGTCAAATACACCTAGGATGGCTTGAGGGTGAGCAAATTATGGGATAATTTTCTTTTTTGGGTGAACTATCCCTTTAACTTGTAGGATGTATGAATCCTGTTTTGATAGGAAATATGTCAACACACAAAAGCAAATTGCGTTTGTCAAACCACAGCATGGGATTTTTAATTCTATGGCTTTAAAGCTGCGAGGGAAGGATTTATCAAGTCATAATGGAATGGAGATTGCAGAAGATGATGTGGACAAACAGAGAGTCTGTGACAGATGCTCTGCTGGTGGAGTGATTTATGTGTGTGGAGATAAATCTATCATTTCCTGTGCTGTGCTGTGAATACATTACTGCTGTTTAGTTCTGCTTCATAATCTCAATGTCACACACAGGCTTTACATGAAAAGTTTATCCTTAAGCAGTTTTCTTTCAGTCAGAAATTTAAGAATGTTGTAGAATTATGACCAGAAGTTTGCAAAGACCTTATTTAGTAACAAGTCATAATTTAATAAATGCAACCATCTGCATACAATGTTCACCTTCATAGTATAAACAAATTTATTTTTATATAATTAGTTTCATAACTACATACAGTAACTATTTTATAAGGCTAACTTTAAAGAACACTTTACCATATTTTAATACACTTTGAAATGCAGAGTCAGTGTGAATGCTAAAGAGAACTGAAGTTGCAGTATCTGTGATCACATTTTTTTTCATTAAGATTCTAGCTTTGAATTAATTTACTAATCTAGTCAATTCTACAATACACATGCAGATATGACCAATGTCACATTAGATTATTGTTGTAATTTTGTTTAAAATTAATTAAAGGTGCCCTCGAATGAAAAATTGAACTTATCTTGGCATAGTCAAATAACAAGAGTTCAGTACATGGAAATGACATACAGTGAGTCTCAAACTCCATTGTTTCCTCCTTCTTATATAAATCTCATTTGTTTGAAAGACCCCGAAGAACAGGCGAATCTCAACATAACACCGACTGTTACGTAACAGTCGGGGTGTACGCCCCCAATATTTGCATATGCCAGCCCATGTTCCCAACATTATGAAAGGCATTAGACAAGGGCAGCCAGTAACGTCTGGATCTGCACAGGTGAATCAACAGACTAGGTAAGCAAGCAAGAACAATAGCGAAAAATTCATTCAAAATCAAATGTAAACAATATAACAGTATACAATACTCACATAATCTGACGCATTCATGCCGCATGCATGACGAACACTTTGTAAAGATCCATTTGAGGGTTATATTAGCTGTGTAAACTTTGTTTATGCACTGTTCAAGGCAAGCGCAAGCTCTGTGGGTGTGGAGCACGAGAATTAAAGGGCCAGTAGCCCTGAATCGGCTCATTTATAATGATGCCCCAAAATAGGCAGTTAAAAAAATGAATTAAAAAAATCTATGGGGTATTTTGAGCTGAAACTTCACAGACACATTCAGGGGACACCTTAGACTTATATTACGTCTTTTTTAAAAAAGTTCTAGGGCACCTTTAATATTAGAAGTGGTGAAAGGTCTGAATCCTTCAGCCAAGAACTGTAGGCTGTGTAGCATTGTATTGTCAGATACTGGTCTCCATGGTAACACTGAATACTCAGTGCTGGGAGAACATATTCAACCTTACACCAATAACATAGACTCAGGGTGAAGAGTATTGTTGTGTGTGTGTGTGTGTGTGTGTGTGTGTGTTTATGTGCTCATGACAGGAGCCTCAGGGATGTATTGGACTCTGTTGGATTTTTGTTCAATTGTTGTCTGATAATGTATGAGAAAAAATCTTTCTTTCTAATACTGTATGTGTAACACATGCATAGTCCAGCAAAATTCTTCAGGCTATACCAGTTGTGTGCTGACAGGCCCATCAGAAAGTCTGTGATATCTAAAATGACAGATGAGTGTAAAATATCAGAGACATTTGGACTCCTTTCCAGAGCACACCAGAGATTGAATTAGAGGGAAACTAAACTTTTTTTGGTCCCACTTTATATTAAGTGGCCTTAACTACTATGTACTTACATCAAAAAATAAGTACAATGTACTTATTGGGTTCATATTGAATTGCAAAACACATTTTCAGCTATTGAGGTGGGGTACGGGTAAGGTTAGGGAAAGCTTTGGTGGTAAGGGTAGGTTTAAGGGTAGGAGTAAGGGTTAAGGGATGGGTCAACAGTGTAATTATAAATGTAATTACAGAAATTAATTACAGATGTAATTACATGCAGGTGTTTTTAAAATATAAGTACAATGTAAAAACATGTATGTACACAATAAGTGCATTGTATCAAATGATTAATTTAAATGTAAGTACATAGTAGTTAAGGCCACTTAATATAAAGTGGGTCCCTTTTTTTTTTTATAGTAATTTAAGGATTTAAGTGATTTACAAGCTTGCCTGAGAGCTGATTAATAGCTTTGCCTATTTGTATACTCATTTAGTCACAATTTTCACAATTTGCCATAACACAAAAGGCTTCCCTTCCTTTGGACTACTTTGAATAGCTCACAAATTTGTTATAACACATATTTTAAAGGAATAGTTTGCCCAAAAATGAAAGTTCTGTAAATTTCCCACTAATGGTGTTCCCTATATCACTTTATTTCTTTAGTGGAACACAGAATGAGTAATTTTGAAGAGTTTTACTGTGACCACTTTTTGCCAAGCTCCTTTAAAGTGTCATAAAGGTAGTCTTTATGACTGTGTGTGCTATACTCCCTTCCTCTTTTGATCTTGAAAGCATATGGTCACTATATGGTTCCCTTGTCAGGAATAAAACAGAAGAATTTGTTTCTCCTTTTGGGTTTTGTGGATGAATGAAGGTCATTCAAGTTTGGAAGGACGAGGATAAATGATGACACTATATTCTGTTCTACTCTTTTGACCTTACTCTTGCCTATAATAATATCTCCAAGGGTTGATGTGGCAGCACTGTATAGTGTGGGACTGTAGGTTGGTTGTGGGTATCATCCATATTAATGACCCTGAGGACTTATTTCAGGTGAGACTTTGTACATGAGCTCAGCATCAGGCAAAAAGGCAGCAAAACCACCTCAAGACTTTCTGAAGAGCTTCTCACTTTGTCGAGTACTGGATACACCTTATATAGCCCAAAAGAACAGCAAAACTCTTGGGTATTGCAAGAGGTTTGTTGTCTCCAGGCTAATAGACAATAGTTCCACTCAGTCTGTGGCCACCATCTTCTTATAATTGCCTGCAAATCCTTGCCATTGTTAATGGTTGATGATGCCACTGGGCTGTAGAAGAAGTAATAGCCCACTTAGGCGCTAACTGCAATTGATCGTTTAAATGTCTACCACAACCAGAATTTGTGGCATAGGGTGGTCTCTGGGTTCACAAGTAGTTCCTACAAGATTCATGGCTGCAGAGGCAGTGGAGATACAAGGAGGCAGGATAGACCAACTGAATCTGGAAGTCAAGATTTACAGGGAGAGAGAGAGAGAGAGAGAGAGAGAGAGAGAGAGAGAGAGAGAAGCAGCTAGGAAACTTGAGGTAATGTACACAGATTTGTCCTCAAGACAAGGTGTAGGCATTTAAATTGGAAGACTTTCAAGGTAGACATTAAATGAGTCATTTGGTGCAACTCTCAGCGGAACTTGTAAGTGTCATCCAAAGTGTATGGTACACTAATTTATGGAGTAGTACACCTGGACCAAATTGGGTTCCCTGAATAGCTGAAAAGCACAGTGGTAATGAACTAAACTAGGGGTGCCCAATCCTGCACCTGGAGGACCAACGTCCTGCAGAGATTAGCTACAAACTGCTGCAACACACCTGCTTGAAAGATTCTAACACTCAAAAATACCTGAATTACCTGGTTCAGGTGTGTTTCATTAGGGTTGGAGCTAAACTCTGCATGAGCAGGATTGGGCACCCCGAATTAAATCTTCAGATTTTGGGTTCCCTAATAGACTTAGGGGCTGTTTTCATGACTCCGTTTTCAACTAAAAACTTTTTATGCGTTTTGGTTGTTCATTTACACAACAGTGGCATTTTGGTGGCCTGAAAACATCTCAGGTTACGCATGTAACCATGGTTCCCTGAGAACAGAGAATGAGACACTTTTCGAAAGGTGACTCAAACTTTTGAAAACAGGTTTCAAAGTGCAAGTTTTTGAAAACGATCCTTGACAGCAACATAGTGTCGGCCCAGATTCGGCCCACATCTGGTCCGCGTGTAATCCACACACTGTAAAAAGATGAGAAAACTTAAAAGTTTAAGGCAACTAGCTTCAGGAGATTTTTGATTTTTTTTTCAACTTGTAAATTGAACTTGTTAGACAACAAGTTGCAAAAATCTGAAGCTGGTTGCCAAAAACTTTTAAGTTTTCTCAACTTTAATTTTTTACAGTGCATATACCAGATGTGGGCCAGATCTGGGCCACACTATGTTGCTGTCTGGGATACCATTGTCATCTCCGTGTAAACTGCAAAAATGCGAATCTGTGAAAACTGTGACGTCATGCACATGCGTATGACATGTTTAGTCTATCCACCTTAATTTTCGGCATGTTTTCTGTGAATGTGCGAGACTTCCAATTTATTGACCGCTATAGGGAAACAATGAGAAGAATATCAAAAATTTACTAATGTTTGAACTAGTCAATTTACAGGTATTTGCGGCATTATTTAACACCCCCAATAAAACATGTCTTAACCCATTTTGCGACATGGCTGCAATTGTTGCTGCTAGGAGGAGACACCGCATAGAACAGAGAGCATGTGGTACAAGGGAGAAAATATTTTCTTCTCGTATTGATTTCTTTGGAAGGCCAGAGGAAGATGTTTTCCAAACATATCGATTGCCAAGCCATGTTGGCCTGTATGTGTACGTGTTTGTCAGATTACATGTAACAAGTTGTGCCTGTGTTGACCCGCATCTGATGAGCATCAGCTCTGCTTGTTTGCGACCCAACGCAAATTTGCACTGCTCTTAGTAGATTGCGTTGGTCATTATGTAAATGATTTGACTGCGTCTGTGTTCTTTAATTTGCGCATTAGCTGTAGATCATGGGCAAAACTTGCCACTCCCATCGGCGCATTTGTGGAATTGCGCTCTCAATCTGGCCCCTAGACACTAGTAGAACATAGAAGGTATGAAATTAAAGGCATGTCAAGATCACATGATTTAACTGGATTCCAATGATCCTCTTTTCAAGAGGGATTTCCATACTTTGTCCATATAGATATGATACTGTAAAATGTATGTATTGTTTTGCAGTCTTGTGACACCTGATTGCTTTCTCCTGGTAATATAAATCTCCTTGGGGATTGTCCACCTGGACCAAACAGCACCTTCCTCAAAGGCACAAGGGAGATGGTTGATGATTCTCTTTTCCCTAGGGTTTAAGCCTAAAACATTTTGGTTGTTAGTCCAGAGGCTAATCCTTTAATGTCACACCACACAAAACTGTTAGAATGTCACTAGAACCAAATCATAGTCACACATTTCTTCCAGTTATTCATGTCCTCATGCAATATGTCCATAGTTGTGTTTCCAATTAAAGGTTTCTGCTGTGTGCAGTGACGTGGACAAATTGTACGCTCTGTTGAGAGAATTTCATATGATTCCTTTTATTGGAAGCTGATTTTCAGGGTTCACCAGAATTTAATTACTTTGGTGTCTTTTCACCCACTCAAAGCTTTTTTGCAGTGAATATTTTGGGCTTGACTCTTTAAACTTGTTGCCATAAAAATAAAGCTCTTCAGCCTTGCTTATGCTTTACAGGCAACGGGGTGGCCTGTCACACCATCTGTCACTCTGGCATTGACCGATGTTTCCAGCCCCAATAAATAAACTTATGCTTTTAGGTTGCCCTTTGCTGTAAGCAGACAGTCTTCCTCGAGCACACTGCTGTAAAAGTAGTTAGTCAATCACTGTCGATGGCGGGTAAAGGCGACCATGCAGTCAATATAGTTTTGGCCAGCATGGATGACGTGTTAAATCAATATTTGAGCCTGTCTGCTGTGAGGTCAATACGGCTCATATGGGGCTGACACCTCTTAATTAGCTGTACATATATACCAATAGATCTTACTAATTGCCTAAATGGTATTTTTAATAGCTGTACTGAAAGAGGATTATTAGGTCATGGGGGTTCAATAGGCTTTGTTTAAATGTGATTGTTTAAATTGTGAGATTATACTGCCACAAAGCAAGCATACCTACTATACCACACTATGAAACACTCGGAGTGCAAGTTTGGCTCAGTTATAACAAGCATTGAGAATAAGAGGATTTTTTTTGTCCTAAATAATTTGAAATGGACTTGGAAAAAGGTACACTCTAAAAAATGTTTGGTTAAAAACAACCCAAGTTGGGTTGAAAATGGACAAACCCAGCAATTGGGTTGTTTTAACCCAGTGGTTGGGTTAAATGTTTGCCCAACCTGCTGGGTAGTTTTATTTAACCCAACTACTGATTAAAAAAGACTATATGGCTGGCTTAAAATGAATCCAAAATAGGTGAGAAATTAAAAATCAGACACATAATTACTAGAGGCAACAATAATAATCAAAAGGTGTACATTTATTAATAAGCAATTTAATAAATGTTTATTGTTTATTATTCATTATCTTATTAATAAATGCTCATTTATTAAACATATTAATAAATGTTAATTTCCAGCATATTTTGGGTTCATTTTAAGCAAGCAATACAGTAATTTTTATACAACAGTTGAGTTAAATAAAACTACCCAGCACGTTGGGCAAACATTTAACCCAACCACTGGGTTAAAACAACCCAATTGCTGGGTTTGTCCATTTTCAACCCAACTTGGGTTGTTTTTAACCCAGCATTTTTTAGAGTGTAGTAAAAAGCATAAAGCTATAAGATATTAAAACAACCTAGGCTCAATGTAAAATGTGGCTCTACATACATTTCGCAAGACTTCAAAAATGTACTTATATGTACATTATGTACATATGTACTTATGTACTTATATCACTGGAGTTTCCAACTCAAATGAACACTAGTGGCAATAAAACACCAACAACTTTTATGATATTAATGATTATTTTCATGCAAATTCTTGCGTAATACTATGTTGTGACCTCAGAACGCTTTTACCATAATGCATGATTTGTAAACAAATATATTTTGATGTTTGTATCACAAAATTAGCTCCATATGTGTGGCATTTTTGGCGTAGTAAACTTGCTCTGTAGCTCAACTGGTACACCATTGCAATTACGATGCGGAGCAGTCGAGTATGAGTCATGAAACACAAGTCTCAATAAAAGAGCTTAAAGACTTGCATGGTTGCTTCAGCAAATGTGTTTTTATCTAAAAATTGCTTTTGTTAACTATCGGTTTGGTTCAGGGTATGGTTTAGTGTAGGTGGTACAGTATTTTTTTTTTTTTTTTTGTGCCTCTCACCGGATATTTCATACTTGAACTGTTGTGATATGTACAACAACCAACACAATTAGGGCTGTAACTAATGATTATTTTGATAAATCGATTAGTTGGCTGATTATTTCTTCGATTAATCGATTTTGCGAATCGATGCCCCGGCGCTCATTCAGTTAAGTTTGAAGTTTAACGCAGACTGTCAGGACAAGCCTTCATGCAAAATGGAAATACTCACGTGAATTTGTGACATTTACAGTTAAGGATATAACTGTCAAAGCCCCTGACGGGGCAAGTCATGCTAAACATTATGCTAATGCATTAGCTTGAAGCTTAAAATAAATAATTCTCATGTTTTGGGCAGTTTGGATTAGGGATGGGCGATATGGCCTAAAAAAATTATCACGATAATTTCAGGTATTTATTGCGATAACGATACCAATGACGATAATTATATATATATATATATATATATATATATATATATATATATATATATATATATACCATAAACTTGATAGTCATTAGTCAGCAAGAAAAATAAGAAAACAAACCATTTAAAACAAAACGAACTGGATTAGAAACTGAATTATTTAAGTATAAGTATCATAACTTTATTATTATAAAATATACCTAAACTGAGTGCTTGTAATCGAATCAAACGCATCATTTTATTCTGGAGACTGAACTCGCGCTCTGCTGCCACACTGGAGCGCGCTCACCACCTACTGGGCAGGGGTGGGAATTACATTTACAAGCTACATCAGCCTCAGTAATCTTTCAAAATGACGGACGGCCTTCATATTTTTTCCGTCATTGCTAAAAAACAAAAACAGTTAACGCGACCTCATATATATATATATATATATATATATATATATATGACGCAGTTCTCCGTGTACTCGCTTCGGATGAGTACACACAAATCTCCTCACAGCGCGCGCAAGTTCTCTTTTGCGTCTTACAGTTGAATGTTTAAAGTGGCAACTGGCAAGGTTTAAATGAGTTTAGTTTAAACAGTAGCAACGTGAGATGTTCAGGTCTCACCTGCACTCGCGCGCTATCAAAACCCGGGTGATGATGGCGTGAATGACATACGGTTCATTCATTGAACATTTGTTTATAGTGATTACCGTAGTTTGCTCCACATCTGATTTTCTATAACCAAACCAGTTCCAAATTGTGAAGGGAACTCTTCGCTTAACAACAAGCTGCTCCTCAGCCTCACGTCTTTCGTCATGCTTGTTTTAACTCCACACGTGAACAGTGAATCGGTCGCGCACGAAATACGTCAACAACTAGACTTATCGTAATTATCGCGAGGAGACAAATTTTTATCGTGAGGAGAATTTTCAACGGTATTTATCGCAAACGATAATATCGCCCATCCCTAGTTTGGATCATGTACCTTTCCAGCAACAACTCCACTATTTTTAGGTGCACTTTGTCCATAGAAATGCGTAATTCAGTGTTGTAATTTGATGCGACTAATCGATAATGACGTTTGGGTAACACTTTAGTATAGGGAACACATATTCACTATTAACTACGACTTTTCCCCCTTTTCTCCTAATTTACTTCTTATTGATAGTTAGTGAGTTAGTTGTTAAGTTTAGGTATTTGGTAGGATTAAGAATGTAGAATAAGGTCATGCAGAATAAGGCATTAATATGTGCTTTATATGTACTAATAAACAGCCAATATTCTAGTAATATGCAAGCTAATAAGCAACTTAAAAGACCCTAAAATAAAGTGTTACCGAAATTTGTTGTCAACGATTTTCATTTTTATAGATTAGTTGTTGCAGCCCTAAACATAAAACTGAACACAGTTTTAGCGCCACTCACTGGACATTTCACTTTTAAAACATTGCGAAACATGCAGGAAGCAACGTAATACAATTTTGCACAAATGTCGCCTCAGGCACGTTTTTTTCCAGTGAGCCTGAGTTTTATTAAAAAGTTCTGATACCTGCAGACAGTGTTTGTGGTAGCGCATTACAGGTAACTTGAGTTATGTAATCAGATTACTTTTTCAAGTAACTAGTAAAGTAATGCATTACTTTTTCAATTTACAACAAAATATCTTAAGTTTTTTTTTTTAAATAAATAAATAACGCAAAGTTACTTTCACATTTATTGACTGAAATATATTAAGTCGTATCCTATTCTTCTTCAATCCAGAATTGCAGCACAGCTGAAAGGTTTGTTTGAGCTGCGCCATCTACTGTACAGGTGTAAATATGCATTTCCTTCAACCTGAGGCTTATTCATTTCACTTTTGGTGTGAAAAGGCTTTAACATTTGACAAAAATATAACTTTTTTTGTTGTTATTATAAAACAAACAAGCAATCCCAGCCCTAATGCAATTAGTTACTTTTTTAGGGAGTAATGCAATGTTGTAATGCATTACTTTTAAAAGTAGCTTTCCCCAAAACTGCCTGCAGATACCCTAAAAGTAGAGATACATCATAGTGACATCATTATTTTTTTCACATAATAGTAATGAAAAAACGATTTTTTTTTTTTTCACATTTCAATATTTCGTCATTTTAAAACTGATGAAACCCTGATGTTTTGTGACCATCTGAATGAATAAAAACCTTCCCAGAGATTCACCTTCAGTTATGCTACTGCAATTTTGGAAGTAGATTGTTGAGGATTGTTGTTCCTTTTTATAACTATGGCGGCATTTTAATGCCATTAATGATCGAGCGCACAACTGATGCTTGCGCGCGCAGTAAATCACTTCCGCGAGAGGATAACAGATCTACACACGAGGAAACGGGAGCCCGCGAGCTCATTTTAAACCCGCGCGCACGCGCATGACATCTCCTTTGCGCGCAGATCAAGCCCTCGCGTGCTCGGACAAGATTCGCAGCACGCGCGTCATCATTCCCCACACTCGCGCTCAATCTTCTATTTCGCTCGCGCGAACACTTTTGATTTTTGTCAGTCGTGGGGCGGGACTTTACTTATTTCAGTATAACCTCAAATGTCATTGGTCAATTCAGTTTTTCGGAAGTCTGTTGTGATTGGATGCCTGTTGTAAAACGATTAGACATGGCTTGGACCATATGAAAAAATACTATAGTAATTTATAGTAAATACTATAGTGTTTTTGAACCATACTAAAGTAAAGTACTTTAATTTGCTGTGGTAATTATATAGTTGTTGAGGGTAATATAAACAAATTGACTTTACCCAAATACTGTAATTTTCTACAACTATAGGGTATATTACTACAATATACACCAGAGTTTACTGTAGTAAAAACTAAAGTAGCCTATACAGTATTTATTACGGTTTATCAGTTCATCATAGTTAATACACTGTATACTGAAGCATTCATTAACAAAGTGTTGTAAATAGTATAATGTATATAGTATACTACACTTTACTATAGTATGGTCCAAAACACTATAGTATTTACTATTATTATGCAAGTGAGTTAAACTTTATTTATTGACTGATTGATTGCATTATCATTATATGTCCTTATTAGATACTGTATTAACTTGATTTATTATTTTTATGGAGCTGTAGCTGCTGGGGAAAAATGAGAACATAGTAGTTCACCGCTACATTATCATTATACTTCCACTAAACAGTCTGTTTACCCATAATAGTATAAAAAAACAATAACAAAAAAACTAAATATGTCTTAGATATAAAGATTTCTAAATTGGGTTTCGGGGGGTATGATCATTCATACTGTGTACTGTATCTTAACTTTAGCTGCAACCTTTCAACATAGTGAAATGCTGAAACCATTTTATACTGTATTTAATGGAAAATATATTAACCTGATGATATATTAAACTGACAAAGAATGATAACAAAAAGCTTACACAACAACTCTTGTTGATATGTATCTTTCATCCAAAGCCACATGAAGCAATTCTGGATTTAGAATCATAGTTACAACTATTTAATGGACACTTTTGACATTTCTGTAGTTCTCAGAACTGACATAATTTTGGCTGGGTAAACAGATACTGTTTAGTGGAAGTATAGTGGTAATGTAGCGGTGAACTACAGCAAATATAACTAGGCTATGTGTTCTCTTATTTCCCCAGCAGCTACACCTCCATAAAAATAATAATAAATCAAGTTAATGTATCTAGTAAGGCCATATTATAATAATAATAATGCAATCAATCAGTTAATAAATAAAGTTTAACTCACTTGCATCTGGTCCATTGATGAAGCCATGTCTAATCGTTTTACAACAGGTGTCCAATCAAAACAGATTTCTGGAAAAACTGAATTGACCAATGACATTTGAGCTTACACTGAAATAAGTAAAGTCCCGCCCCACGACTGACAAAAATCAAAAGTGTTCGCGCGAGCGAAATAGAAGATTGAGCGCGAGTGTGGGGAATGATGACGCGCGTGCTGCGAGTCTTGTCCGAGCACGCGAGGGCTTGATCTGCGCGCAGAGGAGATGTCATGCACGCGCGCGGGTTTAAAATGAGCTCGCGGGCTCCCGTTTCCTCGCGTGCAGATCTGTTATCCTCTCGCGGAAGTGATTTACTGCGCGCGCAAGCATCAATTGTGCGCTCGGTCATTAATGGCATTAAAATGCCACCATATATAACAAACATAAATCTAATATTTTAGAGGTTAAAATTGGTAACAAATTGTGTATATGAATACTTCTCCACCCTGGTTAACACAACTACTATGGTGACAGATCTATCTTAGCATCTGATGCAATCTTGTTTATTCACAAACCTACATGCCACAGGGCAGAAAAATACTTTTCCATTGGACTCTAGTAGTAGATCTTGGAATAATTGATTCATTCTAGAGAAATGATTTGAGAAGATTGGAGTTCTTAAACCAGTGACCCCCTCTTTCTCATTCATTCTTTTGCTCTGAAAATATTTCTGCTTCTTAGGTGCCCTATATTCCTTTATCCAATCCATTTCTACTGAAGTTTCCAATTTATCAGGAAGAATGAGGAATTGTAAGATGTCTCTAGCTCTAATTGACCCCTTACTGGGGGTTATTTCAAAGGTCACAAGAGGCATTGGATCCCCGGGCTGATCGGCTCCTCATGATTCCAATTCTTGCTTCATTCTGTGCTCCATAAACCCTGCAGCTAATGTGCTAAACCCAGGGAAAGACAGCACAGGTCGTCCAGGAGGTTCCTGAGGGATGGAGTGGGCAGCTCTCATGTCACACTATGCTGTGTATGAAAGCTCTATGGCTTGCAGGCACCCCAGAGAGCCCTGTACCTCCTCTAATTCATGACCAGAATGAGGATGGGATTGAGGCGCTGAAACCAATTTACTTTAGGGCCCTGGTGGGTGGATCCTCATGGGGTTTGGCTTCTCTGAAGAGGTTCTTAGGCTTAACCAGAGGACAAGGTCAATGATTAAGGCTGAAGCTCTAGTGATGACTCTGTCAGAGATGTGAAGTGTCTTTATAAGAGCTTGTTTTTAGCTAATGTGCCATAGCTGAAATAGTCAGGATAGTTACACTGTCTTCCCAAGTATTTTATGTGCTGTAAAAGTACATTACTCTTCAAAAGCTTGGGGTAGGTAAGATTTTTTTTTTTATGTTTTTGAAAGAAGTATATTTTGCTCAGTGCAAGGCTGCATTTGTTATCTTTCAGCATGACCAAATTCAGCAGATTGAACCACCGAACACAGAGCTGGAGATGCTAATGATTGTTGGAGATGCTAACATTTTTGCCTTATCCAGGTTTAACAAGAGCATAATTTTATCACTTGTATTCTCTGCTTTTGGGCACAAGTCAGATATAGATGGTGGAAGATAAAGTGCTCTCTAAAGAAACTAAAATAGTGAAGGATTTCTTTTTTCTGGTAGTCTCACTTGTTTGAAGTGTCAGGCAAAGAAACGTTGACATGAGATTTGGCAGCCTTGCAGCATGGAGGCCTTCAGCATGATGAATAATTGATGTGAAAATCTCAGTTTAATCGTTTATTTTTCTCTCGCTCCTTTGCTCTGCCGTTGCATGCGTGTTTTTAAGGTCTGCATTGTCTTTCATTCCTGTGGGACAGCTGCATGCTTTCATGTTTCCCCCTTATATTTCAAAGACAGCATGTTTCTCATTGTTACATTTTTTTTTTCTTTTGTTTTGTCTCACTACTGAACAACATTTGCGGTTTGATATTTTTTTTTAAACGCTCTCACTAAATCTTTTTTCATTATGCGTCATATGAACTTTTATACAATAGTTCATTCTGGTTCTCGAATCTGAATGGCTGAGAGGTCTTTCCAGCCATGCAATATTCTACCACTATCGCCACAGGAACCGTTTCACTCTGCTTTCAGCATTCTCTCAGCGAGTGTCAAGGCGGACAAGCAAACCCACATTATTTAGAAAACCTCCCAAACTTAATATTAAATTAAATACTATTTTTAAATGTAATTATTTATTTTTAAATATTTAATAAACCCTAAACTTGTGCCACAAAGATTGTCCCACATAAATTACACCTCAACCATGCAATATTTGTCTGGGAAATGGCATTGGTTGCTTGAATTTCTTGTCCACCTACACAAAGTCATAGCATAATCAGTGTCCACCTCCATCTCTTGCTCCTATATCTGGATTTTTTTTTTTTTTCACCTCCGGTTCAAGTTGTCCGACTGAATGCATACCTGGTTACTGAATTCTCACTTTCAGTCCACCTTTTATTCTTGACTTTTCAGACTTGTCTTAAAGTTCGACAGACTCAACTTTGAGTATCAAAATTCTTTGCAGTCTACAACTAAGTTCTTGATCTCTGAACCATCTCAACAAATGCCCCTTGGTAAATTTTAAGCACTTGAACCATGAAACTTTTTAGAGCTCAAGGTGAGTCGAGACAGTTACTCTGTTCCAAGACCTAGTGAATTGCCTACAGAGGAAGCATCTTTTCCTTGTTTATACTTTCGCCTGGCTCCGCACTGTGGTTGTACTACTCTTTGAAACAACAGGGGGCGACTCAGAGTAATTGTCTACAACTATATATATAATATATACAAACCCGATTCCAAAAAAGTTGGGACACTGTACAAATTGTGAATAAAAACAGAATGCAATGATGTGGAAGTTTCAAATTTCAATATTTTATTCAGAATACAACATAGATGACATATCAAATGTTTAAACTGAGAAAATGTATCATTTTAAGGGGAAAAAAAAGTTGATTTTAAATTTCATGGCATCAACACATCTCAAAAAAGTTGGGACAAGGCCATGTTTACCACTGTGTGGCATCCCCTCTTCTTTTTATAACAGTCTGCAAACGTCTGGGGACTGAGGAGACAAGTTGCTCAAGTTTAGGAATAGGAATGTTGTCCCATTCTTGTCTAATACAGGCTTCTAGTTGGTTTTAGGTCTCCTTTGTCGCATCTTCCTCTTTATGATGCGCCAAATGTTTTCTATGGGTGAAATATCTGGACTGCAGGCTGGCCATTTCAGTACCCGGATCCTTCTTCTACGCAGCCATGATGTTGTAATTGATGCAGTATATGGTCTGGCATTGTCATGTTGGAAAATGCAAGGTCTTCCCTGAAAGAGATGACATCTGGATGGGAGCATATGTTGTTCTAGAACTTGGATATACCTTTCAGCATTGATGGTGCCTTTCCAGATGTGTAAGCTGCCAATGCCACACGCACTCATGCAACCCCATACCATCAGAGATGCAGGGTTCTGAGCTGAGTGCTGATAACAACTTGGGTTGTCCTTGTCCTCTTTAGTCCGGATGACATGGCATCTTAGTTTTCCAAAAAGGACTTCAAATTTTGATTCGTCTGACCACAGAACAGTTTTCCACTTTGCCACAGTCCATTTTAAATGAGCCTTGGCCCAGAGAAAACGCCTGTGCTTCTGGATCATGTTTAGATATGGCTTCTTTTTTGACCTATAGAGTTTTAGCCGGCAACGGCGAATGGCATGGTGGATTGTGTTCACCGACAACATATGCTAGTTGCTAATTGTTCAGCCATTTTTGTTTGCTTTATGCACCAGTGAACGGACTATGGGTGGCCTGTAAGCATGCCATCTGACTCCAAAATCATCTCTGGCTTACACCTCAGATTCAGAAGTCATTGCAGGCTCTCTCCTGAGAAACACGCTAGTCCACCACGGTTACTGTCTCTATGTTTGCAGTTCATAATGCACTGTCTCCTATTGAAAAACAACCCATGGCCCTCACTTCACATTGATTTTTATCAGCCTGCCGGCCCCATGATTGATCTCCCCTGCAAAAGCATCGATTTCCCCCGCTCACCCTCTTAGCCCCTTTGTCCGAGACTACAAATGGACTGCAGACACTTTTCTATTGTTATAAATGGAAAAAGGGGTCCATGCCTCCCTATAAATGACAGCACCATGCACCAGCTGTCCGCTGCAAGTTGCACAGTACTGTTGTTCTGTTTATGACTGTTAATTAGATTTTTGTACCTGCTGGCTTTGCAAGATAGAAGCAAGCATGGAACTGTGTTGTCATAGATGGGACGTCTTCAGAGGTGGAGCTGATGACTAATAGTCAACATATGCCATGGCAGTGGACAGATTGGGTGTGCGTGTATGTATGTGTGTTTGATATTGAGGCGCTCTAATACCTTGAGCCCAAATGAAAACCCTATGAAGTTGTTCAATGAACATTGTTTCCTTTTTTGTGTTGATGTCTTCCCCATTGAAAAAGGAATTTGTGATGGAACATATTAAATAAAAAATTTAAAGAGCTATTTCTAGTCAGAGGCAAGTGATAATAAGAACACTCTTAAAAATAAAGGTTCCATAAAGAACAATGGGAAGGTTCCGTGGATGTTAAATGTTCTTCACGGAATCATTGATGCCAATAGAAAAACAACTTTATTTTTAAGAGTGAAAAGGGAATACATAGACTAAAACCCCAACTCAAGGGTCATAGAAAATTTTTATGACTTCCTTATTGACTGGTAAAATAACAATGCAACATTGTTTTGAAACATTGTTTATTTTCATCATTATCACTGATTTTCTCAATGGACTGTCCTTTGAGAACTCATAGTTCAATTCCGCTTCAGCTGGTGAAAGACTATCGTGATTAGCTTAATGATCAATGCATCATGGGAAGTGCTCAAGAGGGTTCGACTGTGTCCTTCACACTCCTTTCATCCTGCTGCGAACGTTGGCCCAATTGATATTGGCATTCTTAATTTACACTCTCATCTTTAAAGTCTTGTGTTTTCGACAATCTCTTTTATGGGCATTGTTAGCCTGACTGCACTTTATGCCTGCAAGCCCTTTTTCAATTAATTTTTCACTTAAATTTTTCTTCTTTGTCTCACAAATCATACTGTGCTGGTACATTGACAAGGAATTTGTGTTTCATAATAATTCCTGTATTTATATAGCATATAAATACTTCAAAGTGTGCATACTGTTGGAGGCATGCTGTGAGTTTATAGTGATTATATGCATTATACAGTAGTTACATTAAATTCCACCCATAGGAGGCTCTATAAATGAAAAACCACTAACCCTGCAACCGTTTGATTCATAAAGTTGAAAATTGGTGCACATTATCTTTAGTACACATGTTAACATATTCTTCAAATATGACTCAAACAAATAGAAAACATGGCCGCCAACAGCCATTTTGCAGTTAATAATGTCATATCAAAATGGCTAACTGTTACGAAAATGGGCATGTCCATACATGGTGTCTGAACGAAAAGTAGAAACATTTAACGAACAAGTAGAACCTCTTTAAAGGGTTAGTTCACCCAAAAATGAAAATTCTGTCATTTATTACTCACCCTCATGTCGTTCCAAACCCGTAAGACCTTCGTTCTTCTTCAGAACACAAATTCTGAAAGAATCTTTTGTTTCGAATCAGTGGTTTGGAACGTGTATCAAACTGCCAAAGTCACGTAAACTATTGAAATTGCGAAACACTTATGATGTAACAAAGCCTCGTTTACTGAAATCACATGACTTTTGTGCTCACCGCTTTTGAAACAAAAGATTCATAAAGCTTCATGAAGCAGTGTTTTGAAATCGACCATCACGAGATATTGTTGAAAAGTCATTATTTTGTTTTTATTGGGCGCATGATTCTCGTTGCTTTATAATATTAAGGTTGAACCACTTTAGTCACAAGAACTGTTTTAAATATGTTTCTAGTACCTTTCTGGGCATCTGAAAGTATTAATTATCTTGCTGGCAATGGAGGCCTCACTGAGCCTTCGGATTTTATCAAAAAATATCTTAATTTGTGTTCTGAAGAAGAACAAAGGTCTTACGGGTGTGGAACGACATGAGGGTGAGAAATAAATTACATAATTTTCATTTTTAGGTGAACTAACCCTTTAATCTTCTAGAGCTCTATGAATACACTTTAATAGTTCTGAACTTACCTTGTTTTTCTTTTTTATAGTCTAAATTAATGTTAAACTACAAATATTCATAACTACTTAAACACACAGAGCTTTTTAACATGTTATCACTGCTGTGGTTTGGAAATGCCATGTAATTCCACGACTTTTTAATATTAAGAACAGAACAGGCTTCGGCTGTAGATTTCTGTTTTTGCTCGGAGCCAAAAGCTTCATTCAGCTTATAGTTTCTCCAGAGATCAAGGCCAGTGTAATTGAGCCTGGCTGTTCTACTGCCAACATTATGCTCATAAATTATATGAAATGTATTCTATTGTTTTGTCAATGTACTTAGTGCTTTGTTTTGATAGATGGTGCTTTTAGTTTTCAGTAAGAGGAATTACTGTTTAAGTTTGATTTCTTAATTTTCCATTTACAGACCACAGCTCATATCTTAGACGTTTACAATTGTCTTTATGGGAGCGTAAATTGTCCATATGTTAGCTGTCTTAAGAGCTGCCCAGGTGCAAGAGTTTATGAGATAATAGCTAGTTTTAAAACAGGGTACCTCAAAACTGTAGGTTGCAATGTGGGAAATGGTGGGTCGTGCAAAGTTACTTGGCTGCAGGTAAATTTAGTGTACGGGTGTAAATTGAAAGTGAGTTTAAAACGCAACTTTGATTGGATTGTGAAAAGATGACTATTCTATGGCAGCATCATAGCTGTAAAAAAGTTGTTTGGTGATTATAAATTAAGATATTTTGAAGTTTAGTTTAAGCTTAGGCTGTTAAACATCCAAAGATTTGTTGCCCATTTTACACCACATAGATTACTAACCCACACAGCAAGTGTCAGCCAACAGGAGGTTACATCTGAAAGTAGGAGTTGTAAGATACAAAACAGCATGGGTGTTTTTAATGACCTCTGCTTTGCAGTGCTCAGAAATGACCTGAGATTTTAGAGCAAGATTAACTGGGTGTATTTACAGTTGATCTGATGATCTGGTGCGTTATGGTGTCTGCTAGGAATCACTAATCATTTAAAGAGTCCTTATAGAGACTGAACTGTTTTTTCCCCTCACTTTTTTTTAATGGGTAGTACTCCTCAAAATAATCTCATTCTAGCTCAGTGTCTCTCATCTGCCTCTATTGCCAACAAGATAATTAACACTTTCAGATGCCCAGAAAGGTACACAAAACATATTTAAATCAGTTCATGTGAGTACAGTGGTTCAACTTTAATATTATAAAGCGACAAGAATAGTTTCTGTGTGCCAAAAAAAATAAATAAAAAAAATAACGACTTTTCAACAATATCTAGTGATGGCCGATTTCAAAACACTGCTTCATGAAGCTTCGAAGCTTTACGAATCTTTTGTTTCGAATTAGTGGTTCGGATTGCGAAACACTTATGACGTAACAAAGCCTCGTTTACTGAAATCACATGACTTTGGCGCTCCGAATCTCATTCTAGCTCAGTGTCTCTCATCTGGTGTGATTTATATAAATAATAAAATGCAGTCATAGAGTATTAATGTAAATAGTAAGAATTGGAAAATAAAGGGAAAAGAAACCCATTTATTTTGTTGGTGATGTAGAAATCTGAAATAAGCTACTATTATTTTGGTAGTAGAATACAAATGCAGAAGAATTTTAGTGAATTAAGCAAACTTACACTTCACAATATTACTGTTTTGCTGTATTTTTGATCAAATAAAAGCAGACTTGGTGAGCATAAGAGACTTTCAAATACATTTAAAAAGCTTTTGAACAGTAATATAATATTGATTCAAAATTTGAGTTTGGCTTTGGAAATGAATTCTGTAATTTTGCTAATTTTGCTGTTGACTAAAATTATTTTCAGTCAGAGTAAAAATGACTATTTAAAGGTGCCGAAGAACATGTTTTCAAAAGATGTAATATAAGTCTTAAGTGTCCCCTGAATGTGTCTGTGAAGTTTCAGCTCAAAATACCCCATAGTTTTTTTTTAATCAATTTTTTTTTTTAACTGCCTATCATTATAAATGCGCCGATTCAGGGTACGCGGCCCCTTTAATTCTCGTGCTCCACACCCCAAGAGCTCGCGCTTGCCTTAAACACCATAAACAAAGTCCACACAGCTAATGTAACCCTCAAAATGGATCTTTACAAAGTGTTCGTCATGCAACATATCTAATCGCGTAAGTACAGTGTTTATTTGGATGTTTACATTTGGTTCTGAATGAGTTTGATAGTGCTCCGTGGCTAAAGCTAACATTACACACTGTTGGAGAGATTTATAAAGAATGAAGTTGTGTTTATGAATTATACAGACTGCAAGTGTTTAAAAAATGAAAATAACGACAGTCTTGTCTCCGTGAATACAGTAAGAAACGTTGGTAACATTTAACAGTACATTAGCAACATGCTAACGAAACATTTAGAAAGACAATTTACAAATATCACTAAAAATATCATGATATCATGGATCATGTCAGTTATTATCGCTCCATCTGCCATTTTTCGCTATTGTCCTTGCTTGCTTACCTAGTCTGATGATTCAGCTGTGCACAGATCCAGACATTACTGGCTGCCCTTGTGTAATGCTTGAACATGGGCTGGCATATGCAAATATTGGGGGCGTACACCCCGACTGTTACGTAACAGTCGGTGTTATGTTGAGATTCGCCTGTTCCTTGGAGGTCGTTTAAACAAATGAGATTTATATAAGAAGGAGGAAACAATGGAGTTTGAGACTCACTGTATGTCATTTCCATGTACTGAACTCTTGTTATTCAACTATGCCGAGGTAAATTCAATTTTTGAATCTAGGGCACCTTTAATGAACATCACAAATCGTGAAATCAGTATGACTGAATCAAGAAGAGATAATTATGACTAAAATCATATAAAACAGTTCATTTCACAATGGAAATACAATTCAATTTGAGCTCAATGAATTGTGGGATTGTATCCTGCAGTCTGCTCTATTTGTATACTACATATTCTGGGAAATGTACTTTGTCAGTTGGGTATTTTGTATATGCATACAGAATATTTGCATACTGTGCACAGCATGCGCACTGCATATTGCAAAAAGGTAAAGTGCCATTCCAAATGTACCCACTCTCCTCACACAAACACGTTATGTGACCTGAAAGTGTCGTATTTGTTTACTGGTCATTGCCATGCTATTCCACGGTGTTACTGCCAAACTCTCTGAGTCATGTCTCACCTTCAATGGATTGTCATCCTCACCTATTAATATAATGATAAAACTCATCATGTGTGGCTCATGGCACACGGACACACCAAATGAACAGAGCGGGAAAAGATGGGAAAATAATTGCACAAGCCACGTGATGAGAAGGACATAGCCAAGGCTAAATGGGTTTGTATTGTGGGGACCCTTTATACATTTTAGAGCAGGCACATTTGAAGCGGTGCACATATTGCACAAAGGAAATAAATAAAGCACAGAAGGTTGTTTTTGAAAGTGCTTAATAATAATGGCAACATGTGTGCATACACTGTGAGACTTTTATGTATTTGTGTGTCGAATACAGTTTCACAAAACATTTCCGATATTTGTATTTGATATTTCCCCTCAAAATCAAAGAAGAAAGAAATTGTAGATTATCTGAAGTAGCAAAACATTGTTTATGGCTTTGACATAATAAAGCCTGTTGGCTATTATTGTCTTTCAGTAAAAATATTGTAACACAATTATTATTTTGTTTAAAGGGGACCTATTATGCCCCTTTTACAAGATGTAATAGAAGTCTCTGGTGTCCCCAGAATGTGTCTGTGAAGTTTCATTTCAAAATACTCCACAGATCATTTATTATAGCTTGTTAAATTTGCCACTATTTTGGTTTGAGCAAAAACACGCTGTTTTTATGTGTGTCCCTTTAAATGCAAATGAGCTGATGCTCCCCACACGCTTTTCAGAAAAGGGCGGAGCTTAACAGTTCACGCTCCGGTTGCTCAACAACAACAAAGCTGGAGAATCTCACACAGCCAAAATGACGATTGTCAGTAACGGCGTTCAGCCTTACATTGTTCAAACCGGAGTCAGTTAACTTTTAACTGTTAACGAATGTTAACTGTTAGCCGACAAGATTGTTACATTAGAAACTTCGTATCTGTATGATCACAGATGACAGAGTAAAGTTGTTTCCGCTGTTATAAGGAAACAATTTAAGTGATATCGCAGGCGCTTCACGCACAAACATCCAGCATATCACAGCATTTCTAACTTGAAATCGCAGCCTGTTCATTATCAAAATAAAATACTGTCAACCAAACATATAAAAAGTTACACTGCTCAATTTAAATAGTCCATAGTACTGTGCCGTTCAGCGTGACCACTGTGGTGTTATGCCAAACACATTTTTGCGCAAGTGAAGGATGATGTTTTATGTCAGTATTGGAACACGGGTGAAGTACAAAGTATAGTTTACATAAAAAGTAATAGTATAGCATCCAAATACATCGCAAATATGGAAACATATGGATTTGTGTCGAATGAGAGTGGTAAGCTATGTGAGCACAATGGCGGTTTCTGTTGCAGTTTCACTTTAAAGGTGCCCTAGAATTGAATTGAATTTGTCTTGGCATAGTTGAATAACAAGAGTTCAGTACATGGAAATGACATACAGTGAGTCTCAAACACCATTGTTTCCTCCTTCTTATATAAATCTCATTTGTTTAAAAGACCTCCGAAGAACAGGCGAATCTCAACATAACACTAATATGTCATTAATCATTAATATGTACGCCCCCAATATTTGCATATGCCAGCCCATGTTCAAGGCATTACACAAGGGCAGAACGTCTGGATCTGTGCACAGCTGAATCATCAGACTAGGTAAGCAAGCAAGAACAATAGCGAAAAATTGATCCATGATATCATGATATTTTTAGTGATATTTGTAAATTGCCTTTCTAAATGTTTCATTAGCATGTTGCTAATGTAATGTTAAATGTGGTTAAAGTTACCAACGTTTATTACTATATTCACAGAGACAAGACTGTCGTTATTTTCATTTTTTAAACACTTGCAGTCTGTATAATTCATAAACACAACTTCATTCTGTGTGTGTAATGTTAGCTTTAGCCACGGAGCATACTATCCAACTCATTCAGAATCAAATGTAAACATCCAAATAAATACCATACTTATGCGATTAGACATGCTGCATGACGAACACTTTGTAAAGATCCATTTTGAGGGTTATATTAGCTGTGTGAACTTTGTTTATGCTAGTTAAGGCAAGCGCAAGCTCCTTGGGCGGGGAGCATGAGATTTAAAGGGGCCGCGCAGCCTGAATCGGTGCATATTTAATGATGCCCCAAAATAGGCAATTAAAAAAATGAATAAAAAAAACTATGGGGTATTTTGAGCTGAAACTTCACAGACACATTCAGGGGACACCTTAGACTTATATTACATCTTTTAAAAAGACGTTCTACAGCACCCTTAAATGAATTCGTCTTGGCTTGACATTTATTTAGCTACTTTTTTTAAATTCTTGTTCAGTTCTGAATACCGTTAAATTGAAAGGATTTATTGTGGAGTGAGGGGAACTCAATAAACTATAGCTATGTTTATAGTGTTTATAATGTTTGTAAACATTTCACTTTTTTACCAGTATTCTATGTTATTTCCGAATGTAATAATAAAATGCGACTTAAACACAACTTATCTGATTTTTTTTGTTTTTTTTTTCTTCCAAAAATTCAATTTTAAATGTGTAGTGTATTTTTTAACCATGGAGCAAATGCTTTTTTAAATCGTTTAACTGATAGTATTAATCGGTCAAAATTCTTACTGTCGATTAAGGGTTAACAAGTTAATTGTGAGCATCTAGTGCTAACTTAAACACCTCTGATTGGCCATTGCATTCAAGAAATCAACAGATATGTTTGTGATTGACTACATTGCTCAAAGCTGCAAAAACACATTGCAAATAGAAACCTTTGACGTTCTCCAGAGCGCAAACACAAATACACCTGGATCGCTTGGCAATTCTGTTTTGCCAATATGCTATTATTACGGAGAAAACTAATCCTAGACCAGCAGTTATGTGAAGCTTTTCCCTCTAAAAGCAATCAGAAGCAGCAGCAGGCAGTGGTTTGAGTGAGAAAATTCAAATTTCACACTAGTCTCAAGTCCATGGCCAGGGGAAGGCTAAGCCTTGTCCATCCTTACACACTCTCCACCTATGAATACAGCTTATTTTAAAATAAGGATAAGCAATTTGATATGGCTCGCCCCAACTTCCTGTTTCAACAGGAAATACATCAACACAAAAAAGATAGCTGCACTAAGATGCCGAAGGCATTTCATGTAGTCTAAAAACAGGTTTGTTTGTTTTTAGCAAAATATAATTTATTGTTTTTTTACTTATGAATTTGTGACCTTGGCATATTCTAGACAGGTTTTATTTTTTTTACACACAAAAAAGAATGTGTAATTTAATAAATGACAGTAATTTCCAAAAACTGATTTTAGGTTGCAAGTGAGTGGATCAAAATAGAGGATGAGTGACGTTTAGCCTAAAACTCTCCTGTCCGGAGGAAGGGCGAAGTATTAGAATCAGAGTCGTGAGACACCACAGTTCTGCACACAAGCACACAGAGGCAAGAGATTGCAGCTCAGCACAAATGTCATGGGCCGCGATGGGGTGGTGGCCATAAGCCTATTAGAGAGTTAATAAATCAGGCCCATAGCTGTGCCAGGAGCCGCTGTTGAGCCCGGCTTTATGAGCACAGAGCAGATTATGGCCATTGAGTTTCCAGTTTGGCTGCATCCATATCGATGGAGTGAATGAGAAAAACATTGACCAGAGACTCAATTTCATTTTGGCTCCTTCCAGAGCAAGGTTTGTTTATCTGACCGCCACCTGTGAAATGACAAAATTTCATGCCAATTAATTTCAAAATCATTTTAAAAAGAATACTGAACTAAAGGAATATTTTGGAATATAATAATGTACTGCTTGAAAGTTTGTAAACCCCTTGCAGAATCTGCAAAATGTTCATTATTTTAACAAAATAAGAGGGATCATACAAAATGCATGTTGGTTTTTATTTGGTACTGTCCTGAATAAGATCATTTACATAACAGATGTTTACATATAGTCCACAAGACAAAAATATATCTGAATTTCATAAAAATGACCCCACTCTGTATATCCTCACTGATGCTCCAGAAGGAAACACAATGCATTAAGAGCCGGGGGGTGAAAACTTTTGAACAGTATGAAGATGTCCAAATTTTCTTATTTTGTTTAAATGTTTTATACAATCTCTATTAAAAAAAAACTTCAAAATGATGTATGATTTTTTGTAGGGGTCTAACGGTACACAAAAATGATGGCTCGGTACATACCTCGGTACGTAAATCACTGTTTGGCACAGATTCGGTACAGCAGTAGGGAGAAACTACTTTTTCTTATTAAACAGCGGTTTACTGAACAAATCGTGTCTCTGTCTTTAAATAAATTCAATTATAATTACAATTTTCTTAAGGATAAAAAAATCTATCTCTGCTAATACTGTAAACTATATATAGGGAGCACTTTCTTGACTATTACTATAATATTAAAGGTTACAATTAGCAACAGAGCCCAAATTCTTAAATTAAGTTGCTATTTTTTTTTTTATATATAACAATCAACTCTCACATAAACCTTGTATGCAAACATGTAAATTGCATATAAGGCAGTTTTTGCATTAACTTCTAAATCTGTTTCTACTCCAATTCGATGTTAAAACACATTCATTTACACAGTAGCCATCATAACTTGTTTTCATGACAGATTTAAACATACATTACACATATACATTAAATAATCAAGAGAGGTTAAGTAAAATATAATGAATATAGGCTAATATAGTGCATATATTATGTAGCGAAAGAGTTATCGAACTAACAAGCTGTGGACACTGAATGGCATTTCTGAAGTAAATGCTATGTGACACAGTGTTTACAAGCTGTTTCATTAAAGTGTCTTTCCACGGTTGAAACACTGATTGAGCGATTACACGAGATTTCAGTAAGTTGTACTGTAGCTTTCAACATACCTTCAGATGTTCATTTAAGTTTATCCTGTAACTAGTATTAAAAAGGAAGAGATGATCGCATTCACTCGTGCTCCGCGCTGCCACTTTGAGGCGCCTACAGTGATCTGTCACGCCACATTAAAAAGAGCAACAAAACAGCATTTATTGTTTGAATTTCCTGATAAAATGGACAGAATTTGAGGGACGAGACTTTGTGTTTCTTATCGTAAGTAACAAAACACAGAGCTAATTACGATTTTTGGTGGTTAATGGTGGTTAAAAGTGGTTAATGGGCTACAACTCTGTATTCGTCGGTACATGTGTACCGAACTGAAAGATGCGCACTGAAAATTTACGATACGAATGCGTGTACCGTTACACCCCTAATTTGTTGGAATCAGAGAACAAATGACTTAGCTATACCTGTTCGAAGTCGATAGAGTCAGCAAAGTCAATTTTGAGAAAAATCGAGTTAAAGTTTTCTGAAGGTTCAGAAATCAACTTTTTTCAATATTTTGAAGTAGCCTACTGTAATTCTGTTTATATGTGTATATTGGGATCAAGCGCTGAATGAGGCGTCTTTGTGCGCACACTTTGGATCTGTCAGACAGCGCAAGTAAGATCAATTTGTTTACATCACCATGAGTTTGAAAATCACATTTCATTGGTTCAGACTCAAAAATTTGCTATGAATATTCACAAAGTTGGAATGCTGTGCATTAAAACAATTCCAAACTTGGACTAATGAGGAAGTTGCTAAGGGGAAGCACGAGTGGTGATTTTTCACTGACAAAGGAAAGATACTCCTCTCAGAAAAAAATAAAAGAAACTTTTAGATGTTTAATTGCTATTTAAAGCATTTGGATTGCTAGATGAGGGCTTAATGAACTCATTTTTGTGAAATGAGACTTGTTTTGCCTTGGAATTACCCCATGTGCATTCCGACTTATTTTGCCAGCATGGGTCACATATATTTATTTATTTATTAAAAAAAATCTTACTCCTAACTTTTGACCAGTAGTGTATGTGTGTGTGTGTGTGTGTGTGTGTGTGTGCACACTCACCGGCCACTTCATTATGGAACACCTTGCTAATACCGGGTTGGACCCCATTTTTGCCTTCAGAACTGCCTTAATTCTTTGTGGCATAGATTCAACAAGGTGCTGGAAACATTCCTCAGAGATTTTGGTCCAGATTTGTTGGCTGCGCATCCATGATGCAAATCCCCCATTCCACCATTTCATCCCAAAGTACTCTATTGGATTGAGATCTGGTGACTGTGGATGCCATTTCAGTATAGTGAATGTCTCGGTTACTGACACTAGTGGTCCCTATGGAAAGCGCCACAACAGCTGAGTTATGAGGTTTTGGTGGAGCAAATGTCGGCAAGCTACTGCATGCCAGGAAACAAGTGGACTTGCAACATTGTAATGCTTGGTTCATTGAATTTTATTAGCATGAAAAATTTAATCTGGAAATTGCCTTCAAAACAATCTGGAGGTCATTTTGCATCAATAATCAACTTAATGGAAGACAAAACCATTTTTCACATGTAACATGGTTTGGAACAACATAACAGCACATTCGAATTTAGATTCAGACCTGTGAAAAGAACATTAGCATCTGTTCGTTAGCTCTTCTCCACGCAGCGCAGCGTCTCTAGCTTTTATCAGCTGTACCTACAGCATAAGCTCGTCTGGTTGTGAACACGCTCTGATTATTAGTGACAGCTGTGATGTGACAGTCGTAGTCTGACAGCCTGTGCTGGATCAGACCTGTCTCATATGAGCGTGTATGGCAGTTCCGTCACCCCTGCTGTCCCCTGTCTCCTCCTTCCCGCTGGCCTGTCACTCTCCTCACCGCCACGTGCCCCTGACTGATACCAGATCAACTGTGGGAGGAGAAAACACCAGTGTGAGATTTACACCTGCTGGTAGTGCACCCTACCATCTTTACACAACAAAACTCTTATTTTTATGTGAATAATTTTTATATAGTACAGTAATTGTTTAAAATTATTATTATTTTTTTTTTTTTGCCCATTTCATTTTGTCTAGTAGGTGAAAGCAGGATCTTGACTAATCATCTATGACAGTGGTTCCCAACCCTGGTCCTGGAGTACCTTCAACACTGCACAGTTTAGATATCTGCCTAATTTACCCTTCGCCAGGAGTTTGATTGACAGGTGATCTAACCAATCATAATGCAAATTCGTCATTTTGTCCGACAAAGCAGTCAGGGGAGTTAGCAGATTAACATAGGTGGACTTGAACTTAAAAAATGGTGTGTACTGATGTCTTTCCTCCATTGAAACAACATTCCTTCTGATGTTCATTCATGTTTATTTGATGCTATAAATGAACTAGTAGGAAGAGATGATGATCCGAGGCACTACAGCAATCTGTCATGGCATATTAAAGAGCCACAAAATGGTATTTATTGTTTAAATTTCTTTAAAAATGACAAAATTTGACATTTGAGACTCTGTCTTGTCTGTCGACGCGTTGCTCCGTGATGTATTTTTCACTGCGTGAGAACATGATGTGTGGCGAGAGACCGGAATGGCTTGTCGGACATATCAACAGTAACTAAAGGGGGCAGGTCTTTGCGAACGATCAGTTAAACACACCTGATTGAACTCATTAGCTCATTGATAAAGAGTCTATAGAGTATCACAGGGATGACGCATTTTTATAGGCAAAACCCGGAAGCGAGTTAGCATTTTAGGGCTTCCGGTTCCAACGCCGTAAAGTCAATGGGTATTTTGAATGGGTTTTTGCTAAATCGCCTGAAATAAGGTCTGTGGTTAACAAAGCCTCTAAATATTTTCACATTTTGATGTATGACATAAAACAAACTAGTTATAACCCGCTTGTGATTTTTTTTAAACCTTTATTGTGTCTTAAAAACGGCGGTTGCTAACAAAGTGCTAAAAGGGACTACTTCCTTTGGCGGGGACTTTAGACATCATCATTTCTCGTGGAAAAGTGGATAAGTATTCATACACAGCGCAGATCATAATCAGCGAGCATGTTTTTAAATAACATTGTTTTTTAAATACAGTTTGAGGAGGCTTGGTGGTGGTGACGTTGATCCGCGACCATGGTGTGCTGTAGTCCGTTTATAGCCTACTGTTAGCTTTTTATATCTGACCACTTTATTTAGGCTTCAAAATGTATACATTTTGTTTTAACTTGTAAAGATTATCTTGATAGACAAAACGTGTAAGTGTCATAACCCTTTGTTAAACACAGAGCTTATTTTCTGTGATTTTCCAAGATCTATGGGAAAAATGCATAGGCTTTCAACCGAGGGAACCCGTGCACCGCTAACTTCCAGGTTGGCCTACAAAAACACGTCATCCCTGAGGTACTCTATTACCTCATATGGGTGTGTCAGATAAGAAACACATCAATAATATGCAGTGCTGGAGATACACCAGGACCAGGGTTGGGAACTACTCATCATGACATACAGAAAACATTCCCTAAAAACGAGTATGTTGAGGCTTAATAACAAGTTGAATGATTTCAGACATTTTCAGCAGTGCCAGCCCTAGACTTCTGGGGGCCCTAAACAAAACTTTGTCAGGGGCCCCCTGTCAGTGCGTTCATAAAACCCCCCAAAATGACCCCCAACCCCTTAAAGGGATGGTTCGTCCAAAAATGATCCCATAATTTACTCACCCTCAAGCCATCATACCTGCGTTATCCTCGATTTCAGGTTTTATTTTGTAGAAACCATAGAAACACCAAAGATGCTTTAATATATTATGTTTTATTAGACAGGTGAGCAACTGTTTGGATACATTCATCGACAGAAAACTATTCATGCTATAATTGCTTGATTTACCGTGAGTACCATGTTTTACCATGAACCGGGAAGATTTTAAAACGAGTGGTTCAGTCATAAATCCATAAGATCTTACTTTCATCCTGTGGAAATACAAACCAGAAGACAACTAGCGCAGCACTGGAAAGGGGCGGAGCTACATAAGGTCTATTCTTCCATCTATGTTCTGTAATATCATCTCTCCCTGCATCCATCCATCCTTCATTTTTATCCATCCCTCCCTTTCTCCTTCAGTCCATCTATCCATTCTTACTTCCCATTAATTCATGTCTCCATCCATTCTTCCTTCCTTCCTTCCTTCCTTCCCTTTCTCATTCAATCCATCAATCCATCCTTGCATCTATCCCTCCCTTTCTCATCCTTCTTTCCATTAATTAATGTATCCATCATCAATACTTCCTTTTTTCCATCATCTATCCCTCCCTTTCTCATTCCATCCATCCATCCATCCATCCTTCCTTCCTTCCTTCCTTCCTTTTCTTTCTCATTCCATCCATCCATCCATCCATCCATCCATCCATCCATCCATCCATCCATCCATCCATCCATCATCCATTAATTCATGTTTCCATCCATCCATTCTTCCTTCCTTCCATCCATTCCTTCCTTTCTCATTCCATCCATCCATCCATCCATCCATCATCTATCCATTCATCCATCCTTGCATCCATCCCTCCCTTTCTCCTTCAGTCCATCCATCCATTCTTCCTTCCTTGCATCCATCCCTCCATCATTCATCCATCCATCCATCCATCCATTAATTCATGTTTCCATCCATCCATTCTTCCTTCCTTCCATCCATCCCTTCCTTTCTCATTCCATCCATCCATCCATCCATCCATCCATCCATCCATCCATCCATCCATCCATCCATCATCTATCCATTCATCCATCCTTGCATCCATCCCTCCCTTTCTCCTTCAGTCCATCCATCCATTCTTCCTTCCTTGCATCCATCCCTCCATCATTCATCCATCCATCCATCCCTCCATCATCCATCCATCCATCCATCCCTCCATCATCCATCCATCCATCCATCCCTCCATCATCCATCCATCCATCCACCCATCCATTAATTCATGTCTCCATCCATTCTTCTTTCGTTCCATCCATCCCTCTCTTTCTCATTCCATCCATCCATCCATCCATCCATCCATCCATCCATCCATCCATCCATCCATCCATTCTTCCAACCTTGCATCCACCCCTCCCTTTCTCCTTCAGTCCATCCATCCATTCTTCCTTCCTTGCATCATCCCTCCATCCATCCATCCATCCATCCATCCATTAATTCATGTCTCCATCCATTCATTTTTTTTTCGTTCCATCCATCCTTCCATCCCTCTCTTTCTCATTCCATCCATCCATCCATCCATCCATCATCCAATCCATCCATCCATCCATCCATCCATCCATCCATCATCCTTGCATCCATCTCTCCCTTTCTCATTGCATCCATCCATCCATCCATCCATTCTTCCATTCTTCCATCCTTACATCCATCCCTCCCTTTCTCATTCCATCTATCCTTGCGTCCATCAATCCATCCATTATTTTTCTTGCATCCATCCATCCCTCCCTTTCTCATTCCATCCATTCTTTCTTTTTCTTGCATCCATCCCACCCTTTCTCATTGTTTCCTTCCATCCTTGCATCCAGCCATCCATCCATCCATTCTTTTTCTTGCATCCATCCATCCCTCCCTTTCTCATTCCATCCAACCATTATTTTTCTTGCATCCATCCCTCCCTTTCTTATTCCATCCAACCATTCTTTTTCTTGCATTCATCCCTTCCTTTCTCATTCCATCCATCCATTTTTTTGCATCCATCCCTCCCTTTCTTATTCCATCCATCCTTCCTTCCACACATCCCTTGCTCTATCCCTCCTTCCATCCAACCTTTTATCATTCACCATCCATCTGTTCTTTCATCATCTCTTCCATTCATTCATCTGTCCTTCCTTCCCTCTATCCACTTTTTATCCATCCCTCTCTACACACCTCCATCCATCCCTTTCATCCATCAGTCAATATTGTAATTTCACATCTATCCTCCTGTACAATCTTGTACATACTTGTTTCCTTGCAAAATTGACAACTCCCAAATTACAACTTGTGAACCCCCACAATTCGAGCTTGTCTCATATTTGTTAGATCTTTTCCTGTTTACTTTATTAATTACCAGTTAACAATTACCACTGTTTTTCACTGTTTCAATTTGAAGTCCAGTATATCGACACATCTGCCAGACTCACTTCACTGGTCAACAGAAATGGTGAACCTGAGATTGAGCTAAATGTTAATGTATCATGAATATATTGTCGATTAAATAGTACAGACAGGAATTTCCTTTGCAGTATTTGGTCAGCACATGAGGTCAAATCACTCTAGGACACTCTTTTTGATCCAAGAATGTACTTTCAGTGCATACTGTAGTATATGATTTAGGGTACAGCCCAAGTCTTTTCCTTTTCTTAGGCCTTTATTTGATTTTCCTTTTTTTTTTTACTCATTTATTTTTAACCATACTTGTTCAATTCATTGCATGAAGACAATCACATGGCAGGCAAAGTTTTTGTAAACACGTAGCATGAGGTTAGACTCTTGTTCGTCAGACGAATGCATTAACCTTGCAGGTATCATTTCAACACCTTACCTTTTTTTACTCTAGCTAGTGTTTGTAGTTCATCAGAGCAGAGATGAAGATGACTGATGAAACCGATCGCTTGGGTCATTATCCTCCACGTTACAGGGCAGAGAAAATTAAAATTTGATTTGTGGAGGGGCTGTGTTTTGTCGTTCTGGTGGATAACCGGACGTGAAAAATGTGCCCCAGTCTCCTGCTCTAAGAGCGAGTCTGTTTACCCCTGAACGAGGAGAATTAATTAACCTCGTTTATATTCTGGGCTCGTACTTGCAAACCCATCTTGATGTCTAGGATCCATCTCAGAACTTGCTTCATGTTTGTCCCTTTGTCTTGAGATGAGATCTGACTTCAGATCAGTTCTGCTGTGATTGCAATAAAGGATGAAATCCTTCTAATATGCTGATTTGCTAATATTTTCTAATATTTTTGTGGAAGCCTCTGTGTATTTTCAGAATTCTTTTATGAATAGAAGAACATTATAAATGTCTTTACTGTCACTTTTGATCAATTTGAATCTGTGCTAAATAAAAGTATTAATTTCTTTTAATCAGTATGCTACATTGTTTAAATGCATTATTCAAACAGTCACATCCAGTTGTCATCTTGGGATAAAAATGGTTATTTTGCATTCCAATTAAATAATGAAAAGGTAAGGTGATTGTGGCTAACATGATTGGGAATGGGAGTTCAATTTGAGCATATTACATTGAGACACAATTTCTAGAACAATATGCTTAATTGTACATATTAGCAAATGTAGTAGGTCATTCAGTTCTTTTTTACATACAGAAAATATGCATTCACAGAATACATACTTATTAACTTCTAAAATAGTAAGTGTAGTATGCGTTTGTGAACATAGTCATTCTAGCTGTCAAACGAGATATATAATAACTAACACAATATATAAAGGCTGTTATTACTGTGACTTCTCTTCAACAGTATTGACTTTAAGCCACTCCTAATCGGGTTTTGTGATGCTTCAGCGCAATTTTCAATTAGCACTGAACATTGACATGTGACACATGACTGAAGAAGGAGATTAATATGAAGAGAAATGAACTGAGAGCTAAAAGGAAGAGAAGAGCAGTCTGTTTCCCTGCCAATGGCATCCTGTCCGACTGGAGCTTGCAAAAAAAAAAAAAAAAAAAAAAAAAGCTGGTGCATTTCTTAAGCCAATGAACATGACAGACAATCTACACACACTAAGTGTACAACTGAGTTTGTTTCTAATGGAAATATTATTTCTTAAAGATCAGTGAAGTTATTGGACGTCAGGAAAAACTTAAACGGATGAATCTCATGAAAGTCACACAAAACTTGAGTTTTGTGTGAGACACAACTTGCAGTATTCATATTTAAACAGTCTTTTTGAGGTTTAATATTCACAGACACTCTATCACAATTAGAATAAAGAACTTAATAATAAAAAATAAATAAACTTACCATTCACAATCATCGGCTTGATCAAGTTGATCCTTGAAATGAAATTGTTGATTGAAATTGTAAATGAAATTGAAGTTGTAGTCTTCCTCTGAGGTAAATTCTTCCAGAATTATTCCTCACTGGGTCTCAACAATGTACATGAATCTGACTAAGAAGCAGCGACACAGGCGTTGACTCTGTTGCATGTATCGCCTCAGAATTTGCGTCTGAATAGTGTGCGCTCGGTGGGCATTAGCAGATAATGAGCTGATTCGCGAACGACTGACATCTCTCTCTTTTCAAACAGATTATATATGTTTTCGATTTGACTTGCATGATTTAAAACCTGACATTTCATCGTCTCTTTAGACATATGTCTCATGTTTATGTAATAGGCATTCCCTAAGTTACAGTTAATTTTCGAACAATCATCAGAATGGACTTCATTGAGAAAAAGACTGCGGCTTGCGCATCATGTTGGTTTTCTTTATTTTGCAAAAAGCACACCATTTTGTTTTTACAGTAAATGTACACAAATAAAAGAAGTAATTCCACAGTTTTTAATAATGTATAACTCTTATTTGTATGTCCAAAATTGACAGAGTATTATAAGTCTCTTTCGCACTGGTAAGAGAAAAACCAAGGTGGTATCGCCCGCGCGACCGCCGACCCGAGTGTTAAGTGCAAACAATAAGTGCAACCATAATCAAAGTACTCTCTCAATATTCAAAGTTCAAACAGAGACCAAAACGGAGACCACAGCTAAGAGGTGGTCACAACTACACAGCCCAGCCTAAGAAGGTTTGGTATCGGGAGACAGGCTATTGTATGTAACCAAATTTGCACGCATCAGGGAGCTTGCGTTTTTTGAATTCGCGATTGCACATATTTCGTGTATTGAGCGCACATTTTACAAGATAAGACATTTATCAGATGCTTAGGCTCTGTTGCGCAACAAATCCTCCGCCATGGTCTTGTCGGTCATCTTACC
The DNA here is from genome assembly GCA_036281575.1 of Ancherythroculter nigrocauda. NCBI lineage: Eukaryota > Metazoa > Chordata > Actinopteri > Cypriniformes > Xenocyprididae > Ancherythroculter > Ancherythroculter nigrocauda. The sequence goes on from VTFQ01000015.1 coordinate 11,372,388, forward strand.
TTACTCTCGTCACGTGATCAGTGAACTGTGATTCCTGCTGCACTTGTGTGCGACTCTGCAGCTCCTGCTGGATGAGCAGAGCAGAGGTTTACAGTAGTTTACAATTAAAGCGACCGTTATCCAACTGAATTAAATGGTTTTCATTTTTATAAAAAAGCAAAACGACAGTGCAGGAGGTGCCTGTAAATACAGCGGTGGCATATTCTATGCTAATTTCACCCTCACGCTCTTCATGGCGATATTGCGAGACACCTTTTCACCTCTACGAGAAATCTTGTCACATTTTAATATCGCAAGATCTCATGTCATGAGATCTCGTCACACTCCTAATAATTGCCAAATATAATTGGCATATTCATTAACATGCTGTAAATGTGAAATATAAATATATTAGAAAATACATGATGATTTATTCATAGATTAACAATGTCATAATTTTTGAAAGTGCAATGTTGCCATTGACATCTCTGTTTCTCTCTAGCAGGAAGATGAGCGCAACGCTGGCACCGTTCATGACAGAGATCAAGCTGAAATCCGCAAGTTGCTCACACAGAAGTACAAAAAGTTGCCATGGAAACCAGAGGTATGAGCATGCATTGCTTTATTTTTGTCAGTTTACGTGTGACAATGACTCATTATCGCTCTTTTTTATTTGTCAGCTGTGAAAGTTCATAATGAGAACTTCTCAAACCTTCACTGAAGCTCTTAATAAGCACATGTTGGCCTGGAACATTTTCTGTAACGTGTAATTTTGTGTAATGAACAAATTGTATTACTGTCAGATTTTAATATCAACTGTAATATCCGCCAAGATTTAGCCTGCATGTTCTGGGCTTAAGTTAGGGTGCCTATTAGTATTCAAAGTCTGAGTGTGCTTGTTCTTGTAATTTTAGTTAATTACTGGACTGAAATGCTGCTCAACCTACTGGATAAAAGGAAATGCAAATTTGGGAAATCATAATCTATTTCTGCTTTTTTTGCCTCAATATACTGGACAAAACAGTTGGTGTATTAAATTGGATGGTTTATCCGACTCCATTAAAGTGACATTATTGTCATAATTATTTCCGTTAGATAAAGTAAAAAGGGTTTCTCCTAAGCTGCTTATTTGAGAACGCACAGGATTTAACTGAGTGCTCTGAACGGTGGGCATTTCAAAACCATGAGGCTGCTAAACTAAACCACCACATGCAAAATAATGAGTCAGAGCCGCTATATAAATCACAATGAATGAGGGCAGGTGAATTAGATGTACCATTTTAAACTAACAGCACAGAGGTGGGAAAAATCTGTGGGCGAATGGCAGTGGTTTGTTTTCATGGGCATTAGGGATATGATGCCATCTGCTCCCTCAGGTCCAGTGAATGCAGGGCTCTCAAACTCTCTAGCCAGGTAACAATATACAGCTATTGGCACAGTAAATAAAGGAAAATACCAAGGTACTTATCAATTTTACTGTTGCTGAAGTCTAGTATCAAGCTTTGCAGCTGATTGTCCATGTAAGTGAACATTCGGAGGTGACGTGCCGCTTCAGTGCCTCCGGTATAGACGGATTCAAGCCGTTACGGCAGTTCCAGCATGACAATAACCCTGTGCACAAAGCGAGGTGCATACAGTCTATGAAGAAATTTGATTGACCTTCACATACCCAGACCTGAACCCCACTGAACAAACTTTTTTCGAATGCTGACTTGTGTCAGGGCTCATATGGCAAGAAAACATCATGAGATATGATTAACCCTCTGGAGTCTGAGGCTGATTTGGGGCCTGGAGAAGTTTTGACATGCCCTGACATTTGTGCTTTTTTCAGTTGTTCATAAACATATTAATGGAAAAAGTGTCATTACACTGTATTCAGCACAAACTAGGCTACAATAATATGTGAGGAACATGTATGTACATGTTTGTGTTTTTGAAGGAATAACATTTATGCGTGGTTGTTGAAAAAACAAAAAACTTAAGTCACTGAAATAAGGCCAAAAAAAGTATAGTAAATCTGTGTTCACAAGACTTTAGGGTATTGGAGGTTGTAAACTAGAGTTTTTGCTTCAAAATTATGTAAAAATTATGCTGCTTACTCCTTCATATAAAACAATATATTGATTTAGTTTTTGTAAGACACTTTTTGCCAAGAAACACAGTATGCGAGGAGGCGTGAATCACCACTGAAAATGGGCCATTCTCACCCGAGAAGACAAAAGAATTGGATAGTAATGAGCTGAAATGACTTGCATATTAATGAGGCCTTTCAGTAAGGTAGGCTGTGAAAAAAACCTTCTGTGATGTCTCAAGCTCATTATGATACATGAAACATACAGAAAAATATTATTACAATATAAAGTAATGGTTTTATATTATACTTTAAAGTATAATGTATTTCTGTGATGCAAAGAGTCTGAATATAGGCTTTTAGTTTAAAAGCATGCACATTTGGAGAAATATTGGATTCTCATATGTTTATGTCAATTTTCTATACAGAGGAGTTATATTAATTTAATATTCATTGTCATTACTATGAGCGCTGGTGTTTTCAATTCATCCTTGAAGTCGGAGGGCGCTCTGTGCATTTTAGTCCACAAATTCATCTAAAAGAAGAAGAGGCTATTCCATGAATGGAGTTTCCAATACATACTGCAGCCGGAGGGCGCTAAAGAAACAAAAACTCATCTAAAATTCATCTATAGAAGAAAAAAAAACAGGAACTAACTGCATGTCTTCTAGAGATCGCTAACCATTGCTTTAACATCCAAATAAACACTTTTCAAGACAATAAATACACGATTGAGACGATGAATGCATGTGTTGACTGAATTTGCCTCTGAATAGCGCTGGCTCCGTGGGCGTGGCCGCATTAGCGGATAATGAGCTGAATCACGGATTTCTGACATGGCTCTCTTTTCATACAGATTACATAAACACAGAAGGTTTGTTTTCGATTTGACTTACATGATTTAAAACCTGACATCTTAACGTTTTTTTAGACATAAGTGTAATTTTTTTGTCATTAGTATTCACTAAGTTACAGTTCATTTTCTGAGAACTATCAGATTGGAGTTCGTTCAGAGGGAGATGAGAGATCACGCATCATGTTAGTTTTCTTTATTTTACAAAAAGCACAACATTCTGTTTTTACTCTGAGTGTACACAAATGAAAGAAGATATTCCACAGATTAAAATGGTGTATAACTCTTAATTGTATGTGCAACATTGACGGAGTATTTTGAGTCTCTTTCACACTGATAAGAAAAAAACCACGGTGGTATCGCCGGCGATACCGTCAGACCTCAGAGTGTTAAACTTGGATCATTTCAAGTGCACACTGCAGTTATCAGATTTTAAAGTATTAGTAAAATCAGTATAAGTAAAGTATTTCTGTTCATATTTTCAGCCTATTTTTAAAGGGATGCACCAATATTATTATTTTTTTTTTAAAATGTTATTGCCAATATTAAAATGATATGCTATAAAATTAAAAATAATACACACTAGAAATACAAATAATAGTTTTAAGTGCTAGAAGTGAATTTAAGCATCATGACATGTGCATTAGTGTACACTACAGTATGAAAAATTGATACATTTTGAATTTTGCTAAAGATTACCTTTAACAATGTTATCAAATTATTAGTATTTTAAACTTTTAGTGAGTGTTAGATGACTGCACTTACATTTCTACTGTTTCATTATTTTTTTTCTGTTTATGATAGTGATATTTTAGTATTTTTATATATTACAGTATTTATTAATATTTTGAATGAGGTTTTGTTTTTATATTTTCAGTTTTCATTTTAAATTCTAATAATTTTAGTAATTAAGTAATTATTAGTTTTTTTATGTTTCTATAGCTTTTTATTTTCAGTTTTTCTTCAACTTGCCAAAGCAACGTTTCCAATTTTTCATTGAAAATCTAGTTTTTTTTAAAGGTGCATTGTGTAAATTTTAGCGGCATCTAGCGGTGACGTTGCGAATTGCAATATAGAGAAGCCACGGTGGCCAACACAGGACAAAGATGTCGTCATCTGAGACAGAAGAGAGTAGCCAGTCAAGCAAATGCACTCTGTTGAGCAGTTTGTCCATTTAGGGCTACTGTAGAAACATGCCTGCGCAAAATGGCGACTTAATATGTAAGGGGACCTTTTATTTTTAATATTTGGCATGTTTGTGTGCTGCTGCGTGTCCCTCTGTGTGTAAGCAGAGTGTATGAGCGTTGTGCACCTGCCTACAGGCGCATATTTCTAACGCGCTCTTTAGGTTTAGGTTCTAGGTGCCCTAGAATTAAAAATTTAATTTATCTAGGCATAGTTGAATAACATACAGTGAGTCTCAAACTCCATTGTTTCCTTCTTCTTATATAAATCTCATTTGTTTAAAAGACCTCCAAAGAACAGGTGAATCTCAACATAACACCGACTGTTACGTAACAGTCGGGATCATTAATATGTACGCCCCCAATATTTGCATATGCCAGCCCATGTTCACGGCATTACACAAGCCAGTATTAACGTCTGGAGCAGCACAGCTGAATCACCAGACTAGGTAAGCAAGCAAGAACAACAGCGAAAAATGGCAGATGGAGCAATAATAACTGACATGATCTATGATGATATGATATTTTTAGTGATATTTGTAAACTGTCTTTCTAAATGTTTCGTTAGCATGTTGCTAATGTACTGTTAAATGTAGTTAACGTTAGCATTGTTTATTACTGTATTCACGGAGACAAGAGCCGTCGCTATTTTCATTTTTAAACACTTGTCTGTATAGTCTGTATAATTCATAAACACAACTTCATTCTTTATAAATCTCTCCAACAGTGTAGCATTAGCCGTTAGCCACGGAGCATAGCCTCAAACTCATTCAGAATCAAATGTAAACATCCAAATAAATACAATACTCACATAATCCGATGTATGCATGCAGCATGCATGATGAACACTTTTTAAAGATCCATTTTGAGGGTTATATTAGCTGTGTGAACTTTGTTTATGCTCTTCAAGGCAAGCGCGAGCTCCGTGGGCGGGGAGCACGAGAATTTAAAGGGGCCGCAGCATGAATCGGCGCATTTCTAATTATGCCTCAAAATAGGCAGTTAAAAAAAAATAATTTAAAAAAATCTATGGGGTATTTTGAGCTGAAACTTCACAGACACATTCAGGGGACACCTTAGACTTATATTACATCCTGTAAAAAAAACGTTCGATGGCACCTTTAAAATAACAACAAAATACTGTCATTGACTTTAGACCAGGTTTTTGTTGGTAAATGGCGCAGTCTTTTTCAATTGTCTCAATATACTGTAGCAACACGCCAACAATGCACCCAAACACACCTCGTTTTCAGACCAGCACAACTGTGGGTGAACAAATGGCCGCAAGTGCATTTGCTATTTAAACAATGTGGCACAGTACGTGAAAATAATAACTGCATCGGGCTGAAACTAGCAACACTTGCATCGCGCCTGGTGTCGTATTGCGCCGCGTGTATGATAGAGCCCAAAGACTTCTTGACTGAATAACTTTTATAGCTTTTAAATGAATCAATTCATGTGAAGACTATGCAGTGTTTTATTTTTACATTTGATTATTCAGTTTCTCTATGATATCTTACTTGATTGCTATTTTAAGGCCTACCTGAAAAACTAAAAGCACTGTTTATTTCGTTTGTATAACTAACATATTATATATTTTTTGGTTTTTAAATGTATTTAAATATAATTTAAATAGATTTTACACACTAAAATCATTATTGTATCGCTTATCTAATATCGCATTATTTAACAAGTTAACGCATTTTCTTTCAATATCATGCTGCCCTACTAAATATATATCCAACATGGAACGTTACCGCCAAAAAAAAATAAGTGATATTATCCGATAACCGATTTGGTACTGATATATTGTGCATCCCTATATTTTCTCTGACTGCTGAAAATCAAAAATGTACTAGTACTACTTTTCCTGTGTTAGCCACTGAATGTTGTGTTAAGTGTCAGCCACAGTTGCTTCTTGGAGAATGGATGGCCGGTCCCTGACAGGTCTCACAGGCTGTGTTATTTATAGGAGTGAAAACAGGTGATAGCCGGCCAAATAACAGCCCCTGAGTTCAGGCAGATGTTCACAGCTTAGCAAAGCAAACAGAGGCTAGTATCACTTGAAATTAGAGCAATTAATTCCTGAAACTCAGTACAAGACGTATCTTAGCTGCTCTGATTGGCCATTCACTCAACCAATGAGAGACAGCAATGAAAAAGAAATTGGCAGACCTTGAACCCTTCATGTAGAGAGATGAGGGTGCGAGGCTAAGGAGAATTGTCTGATGGAGGATTGACGGTAATGGGCACAGAGGCCATTAGCAGGACTACAAGCCATAGAAGGTGCCTTGAATTTATGGCGCTTTATAGATTAACTGTAACGGCAACGGGCTCCATGATACGTCAGTTTCATATAGAAGATTTTGACCTCTGGCCTTTACTGCTCGGATTTATTTCCACATTTCTGCCTTTGTGCTAAGAGCATCATTGCTTTTTTCTACTCTGAGGATGCTATCTATTTCCTTCTTTGAGGAGCTCTCCTTAGTCTCCCAGTTGCCACTAAATGACAGTGCTGGCAGCAGTTATCCAAAGCCATTATGTGTCATTAGAGAGTTGAGAAAATTGCGAGCATCAGCAACTTCCTATCGAGTTATTACAGTACAGTCACAAAGACTAGAGCTGGCATTTCTGTATTAAATCTATGATGTTGCCCCATCTACTTAAACACAAACATCTTCTATAGCAGCAAAACTACATATTATCTATATATGTAGTCTATATAATTGGCTAGTCATATAATGGCTAGTTCATGACATGCTGTGTCATGAACAGTTTGGTCCATTTGTCCACCACAAGGGGGAGCCGTACTGCCTGATCAAATATAAATGTGTAATGTGTATAAAAACATACTAGCTTCGTATAATGTTAAAGGAACACTCCACTTTTTTTAAAAATAGGCTCATTTTCCAACTCCCCTAGAGTTAAACAGTTGAGTTTTACCGTTTTCGAATCCATTCAGCTGATCTCCGGTTCTGGCGGTACCACTTTTAGCATAGCTTAGCATAGTTCATTGAATCTGATTAGACCGTTAGCATCGCGCTTAAAAATGACCAAAGAGTTTTGATATTTTTCCTATTTAAAACTTGACTCTTCTGTAGTTAAATCGTGTACTAAGACCGACGGAAAATAAAAAGTTGTGATTTTCTAGGCTGATATGGCTAGGAACTATACTCTCATTCCGGCGTAATAATCAAGGAACTTTGCTGCCGTATCATGGCTGCAGCAGGCGCAATGATATTACGCAGCGTCTCTCACAAACGTCTCCATGGTTGCAAGGCACATTCCCTGTGCAAGCAGGGGCTCACGGGCGCTGCGTAATATCATTGCACTGCTGCAGCCATGGAACGGCAGCAAAGTTCCTTGATTATTACGCCGGAATGAGAGTATAGTTCCTAGCCATATCAGCCTAGAAAATCACAACTTTTTATTTTCCGTCGGTCTTAGTACACGATTTAACTACAGAAGAGTCAAGTTTTAAATAGGAAAAATATCAAAACTCTTTGGTCATTTTTAAGCGCAATGCTAACGGTCTAATCAGATTCAATGAACTATGCTAAGCTATGCTAAAAGTGGTACCGCCAGAACCAGAGATCGGCTGAATGGATTCGAAAACGGTAAAACTCAACTGTTTAACTCTAGGGGAGTTGGAAAATGAGCCTATTTTCAAAAAAAGTGGAGTGTTCCTTTAAGGTGCGGTCACATTTACCATTGTTTTGCAAATTTTTGTTGTTTGAATCCAGTGGGTTTTTTTTTTTTTTTTGGGGCATTTTGCCTTTATTATTCGACAGTGTAGAGCGCACAGGAAGCGAGATGGGAGATGGCGCTATATGTCGGCGTGCTGCCCACGAGGCTATCGGCACTGACAAATCCAGTGTTTTTAATAGGAATCCATATGATCTGGAATTTTATGTGAAAGCAAAAGCTGTCCCCATACAGATTTTGCAGCTGGTTCACATGGATTCACAGTGCTGACTAAGGCCACATCCACACAAAGCCAGCTTTCCCTATTCAATCTTTTTTTTTCCTCGTTCTAAAAAAAAATTCTGTAAACACGGCGTCATCTCAAGAAATATCTGCGTACATATGAAACCACTGAAACTGACTCAAAACGATATAGTATACATGCCAAACCAGTAGGTGGCGCTGTAATTCTCCCACAGAGATACACTAAAAACGGAGAATAAGACTTGGAGCATGCGCATAATCCTTGCATGCTGTATACAAACTTTAGTAAAGCTTAGTAATACAGCTTTACTTTAGTAAAGCTAATAGGCTCAGTAGCTTCCGCGGGACAAACACAAGCATGTAGTCCGCCATTGTTGTTGTTGTTTCTGTTACATGACGTAGTGGTGTCTGACTAGGGTCGAGACGTGGGGTGATGACATCATTGTTTCACAAAATATATGGATTGGCTGTACACACAAAAATGCAAAGGTGTCGTTTTCAGATTTATCCACTCTGGGACCCGGTTTCAAAAAAATAGCGGTTTCAGGCTCTAACAGAAAGCTGCTTGGTTCAATTAATTTAGCACATTGTTGACCAGAATGGTTTCACTTCCACATGTGAAATGTATAAGTTTAGCTTAATTGTACCTTTGTACAGGGTAATACTGTAGACTAAGCTAACAGGCTAATCAACTAATGGTATTCTAAGTCATCACATTAATTGATTTGTTTGCAAAATCTAGGCCAGACGTTCTCAACTCTGGCCCTCGAGATCCACTTTCCTGTAGATTTTTGCTTAAAACCCTAATCAAACACACTTGAACAAACTAATCAAGGTCTTTGGGATTACTTCAGGTGAGTTTGTCCAAGGTTGGAGCTAAAATCTGCAATTAAGTGGACCTTGAAGGCCAGAGTTGTGAACCCCTGCTCTAAGCTAATTAAAAATACACTAAGAATGAGAAAACCCTAGTTTTGTTTATATACTTAGCCAGCAGCCATATCACCCTGTAGCCCAAGACTGGTTGCCCAATGAAACTAAGCAGGGCTGAGCCTGGTTAGTACCTGGATGGGAGACCTCCAGGGAAAACTAGGTTGCTGCTAGAAGAAGTGTTAGTGGGTGCTGATGGGGACACTATACTGTCAAAAAGCACCGTCCTTTGGATGAGACGTTAAACCGAGGTCCTGACTAAAAAGTCGTTAAAAATCCCAGGATGTCCTTCGAAAAGAGTAGGGGTGTAACCCCGACATCCTGGCCAAATTTGCCCATTAACCTCTGTCCATCATGGCCTTCTAATCATCCCCATACACTGAGAATGGCTGCCGCGCAGTTTGTGTTTGCTGTTTAATAATCATTTGAATCTTGCAAACTGGCAGGTCCAGTAGTAATGAAAAGATTTATCTTGAACTCTCTCATGGAAACTATGTACAAACCTTGATTAAACCATTTAATATTCAATTAAAAATGAATTTATACCTGTATGATATTAAGCTGTAGCCACATTGCACCAGCGGTTTGCAAAATGAAAGGATGGATGATTCAGCTGCAGGCGCCATCTTCTGGTCAGACATGGGAACTCATTCAGTGCGCAACTCTCACAGTGCATTATGGGTATTTTCCAGGCGCTGAGCATACATCAGTTGTACACTCGTTATTTTGCGGTGCATTATGGGATTGAATGAGTGCACTCGATATAACATCCACTATAGGGGCTTTTGCACCGGAGGAACCTTTTCATAGTTCCTAGAACTATTGGCTGAAGTACCTGGATTTTGCTGTGTTTGCACGCAGGAACTATGATTTTAGTTCTAGGAACTCCTTTTGGGGGAACTAAATTAGCTCCTACTTCAGAGTAGGGTCTAAACCAGCTCTATAGGAACTATCAGTGATGTAAGTGTATGTTGATTTGTCAAACTTATGTCAAACATCGGCACCCGGCATTTTTAAAAAGCCATGTAAACATATTTACTTCACAAAAATGGAAAACAGTGAAAATGGCATTTACCTGTTGTCTGCAGGGTTGTGTTCTTTTCTCCGCCTCGATGATATGTAATACTGAAAGTTGTCATAGGAGATTTCGTCTCTTAGCCCCACTTTTTGCTCTTTCAATCGCGTAGATTATGCATTTACATTCCATCTCCGTTATCACGAAACCCACAACACACAACAAACACAGCGATATCTGATCACGACATCCTCCATTCACCATTTTTTAGCGTTTGTAAATGCTGCGCTTAAAGATGCCACTGTCGGCTGCTTCACAGTTCCTATTCCCAGTGCGAATGCAACCTGGAACATGGCCCGGGGGAGCAAATATTTCTCAGGAAACTATCCTAGTGGCTAGTTCCTAGAACTAAGTTCCTAGAACTATTTTGTGCAAAAGCCCCAATTGGTTTCGGACACCACTACAAATGGCTGTTCCCTTAAATAATGCCCTGTTTAAGGGTATAGGGGGCAATTTTGAACACAGCCAAACTGTTCAACAGTCCTGGTGAAAACCTCCACCAATAAGAGTGTCGAAACAAACTAATAGCACCAAAAGAACAGTTTAGCGCCTGCCCACTCCATATACAATAATGGCCAAAATGTCCAGCCTAGGAAAATGTAAATCTTTATTCAAATGTTATTTAAAAAATTGTTAAAGATTCTGTATAGTTAAAGACATTGCTCAGACTCAGAGTCAGTTGTTTTATTTGTGATGATATAATAAAACATGCCAAATTATGCCATAATTTTTGGCCAGGCTGTCATACAAAGAAATTATGAACACTTGCAAAAACAAGAAAGAACCAATGAAGTATTAATAACTGATTGTGTTGTAGTCAATGTATACCTTTTATTTTTCTGTGCATTTTTGTTGTAAATGTTTTTTTTTGTTTTGTTTTTTAGCCTCTTTTTTTGCCAAATAATTTTGTCAGATAAATATTCTTCTCTCATATTTAAAATATCTAAAATATTTTCCTCATTTTGATGGTTTAATCAAACTTATTGGGTCATTGTGACGAGCAGGGCGGGCGAGAGCCGTGAGGGAACGGCGCGAGGCCGGTGACGCGAGTGATAATGAGCGTCACCTGCGAGGCGTGCCGGCCTCGAGTCTCTCACAGAGGAGCTCCGGAGGCATAAAAGGAGGAGCGACTACAATGAAGGACGAGAGAGGACCAGGCCTGGACTTTATTTTATGTTTTATTATGTTTGTGTGGCCGGCAGACGTCCGCGAGGGTCTGCCGGCATTACTTTCGTTTTGTTTGGTTATTTTGAGATTAAAGTTTTGTTGAACGTTTGCCGGTTCCCGCCTCCTTCTTCCTGACATTGAACGTCGTTACATTGGTGCCGAAACCCGGGAGGAAGGAGGGACATGCTGTCGAAGAGCCCTCGCTGCTGAGGGGGATCGCGGTGCTGCGGAGTTCGGGCAGCGCGGGAGTGTGTGTAGACCGCGAGAGGCTGCCCGAGGCGGTGGTACTGGAGCCTAGTGAAAGGTGGGACGGAGACCCGGATGCCGTGCTCCTGGGACGAGGTGGGGTGGCTGCCGTCCTGGACCTGGAGGGAGCGGAGGAGTCTCTGCCGTGGGCCGGAGCCTGCTGCCGTCCGCCATGAAGGGGAGGAGCAGGGGACGGGGGACTCGCTGCCGGCTGCCCTCAGTCGGAGGAGCCATCGCCGGCCGCCAGGAGGCGGTCGAGGATCGGGCCGTCCACCGAGCGTCCAGTGCCACCGCATGGCACCGCGAGAAAGAGCCTCTTAGCAGGCTGAGGACCGAGCAGCAGTGTGTCGGGGAACCGGACCAAGAATTTTTTTTTTCTTTCTTTTTCCTCTCTCCCCTCTCTCGTCCTGTCGCTCCCCGTGCTTCCGTCTCCTTTCTCTCGTCTCGTCTGTCCTTACCCCCAGGTGCTGCGGCCGCCGAGACAGGCCCCGGGGGGGAGTAGAGCGCAGTCTCGGAGGTACCCCCCGGCCTGCGAGGGGCGTTGGGGGTATGTGACGAGCAGGGCGGGCGAGAGCCGTGAGGGAACGGCGCGAGGCCGGTGACGCGAGTGATAATGAGCGTCACCTGCGAGGCGTGCCGGCCTCGAGTCTCTCACGGAGGAGCTCCGGAGGCATAAAAGGAGGAGCGACTACAATGAAGGACGAGAGAGGACCAGGCCTGGACTTTATTTTATGTTTTATTATGTTTGTGTGGCCGGCAGACGTCCGCGAGGGTCTGCCGGCATTACTTTCGTTTTGTTCTTTGTTTATTTTGAATTAAAGTTTTGTTGAACGTTCGCCGGTTCCCGCCTCCTTCTTCCCACAACTACTAACCGTGTTACAGTCATTAAAAAAATATCCTCTCCAGACATCACTTTTGCCCACTACTGTATCATATTTCTCCATCGTTTTTAATTCAATTATGTTTTTCGCAATGCTTCATGAGATTATAGTTCATTCCTACATTAAGCTGTTGAGTACAGTCTTTGTCTTTTTGTCCAATTTTCAAATACTTTTTGCTTCAAATCAAAGTTTGTAATGTTGTGATTCACCTCGTAGCCGGGTGATTTAGTTCATTGCTTAAAATTCTTTTTTAAAATCCCTATACTTCCAAAACAAAGGCCACTAAAAAATTGGGCAGCCACTGTTGCATTATGGAATTGCTGTGGGGTGACTCGAGACATCACTGATCATCTCGTTGTTTGTTTGTGGACTAGCCAACCATTTTGGCCTATCCCACAAATGGGAGTGAAGCATACTGTCTAGACCGACTCGAGAGAGCAATTCTGCGTTAGATGCCCACAGATGCACAGTTGTGGCACATGTCACGTCTCTGATGCCCGATCCCAGAGGCATTATGGGTGACAAATGGTGGCATTGCTTGTCATTCTTTGCGTTGGTGGATCATTTGTCTATGTCACACACAAACCTGCTTTCGTAGAACGTGATTCCTCCGTGGGTTGCTGTTGTGCTTGAGACAGGTGTTTGGAGTGTCTGGTATTGAGAGGATTTAGATCAATGGGCCTCCTCCAGACTGACAGAGAAAAGTGAAGGTCATATGCTTTTTTAGACGTACTCATGGGATGTGAGGTTTGCTCTTAGAAATACAATAGGCTCCTGGGGAAAATATTACTCTGGTTATTCTTTGTGCTGGAACAGAGCCACCTTTTCTGGCTGTGTAAAGATTGTACAGTGTGATTTTTTTCTGTCCGGTGTGTGATTCTCTGTCATTTTGTAGTATTTGAACCCTACCAAAGATTCCCAAACACTCCCAAACTTTCATGGGATGTTCACTGCATTTGCAGTGACAAAGTGATCAGTAAGAATAAAGGATCTGGTTAGCATTAGCAGTTAGTACCTAATAGGGTTGCAAAGGGGCTGAAATTTTCTGGTAAATTTCCAGAAACTTTCCAAAAGTTTCAGAAAATTTCCAAATAATCCAGGAAAGTTTCTGGAAACTTTGCAACCCTAATAATTTTATATAAAAATAAAATAAAATAAAATAAACATTTCCAGCCAGATAATACACTTATTTTAAAGGGGTGGTTCAATGCGATTTCACTTTTTTAACTTCAGTTAGTGTGTAATGTTGCTGTTTGAGCATAAACAGTATCTGCAAAGTTACAGCGCTGAAAGATCAATGCAAACGGAGATATTGTCTTTTAAAATTATGGCAGTTACATGCCTACAAAAACGACCGGTTTGGACTACAACAAGCTTCTTCCCGGGTTGGTGACATCATAAACCTTGCAAAACACGCCCCCATGAACACGCAACAAAGTGTGCGAGGCCATGTGGCGCAGCATAATGGAAGCGGAAGAGTTGTGTACACCGGACGCGTCAAAAGATAATAGAACCCATTATAATCTGTGATATTTTCTACACTGGATGCGGCGCTGAAGACAGCTTCCAGAATCTACACGAGTTCAATGCTGGATTTGCACAAAGACTATTACTGAAAGATGAAGCAGTTCCCACTTTAAAAGCAGAAGCTGCTGTTTATTGGCTTCAAACTGTAAGTACGTTTTATTGTTTGTACATGTCTTTTAAACGTATAGTTCTGTTGCTATTTTTGGTTGCATCAAGGACATATGTGACCCGTCACGGAAACCAGGGACACAAGTCGGCAGCACAACTATTGAGCAAACTGAGAAAGAAGCGTTTTTTTTTTTTCAAAATTGGTGATTTTCGTTTTTTTGCAGAATCTGTTAGTTGAGATCATGAAGAAGCATCTCCGTGTTTTAGATAGCAGTATTGGTTTATTTAAAAGCGTACATTTTGAGGTTGAAATCGGCTTGTTTTTCAGAGATTCTGTCTCGCAGTAGGGGCGTGTCATTGTCTGTTTGTATTTCCATACTGGAATCGGATACGCCGGCTTTTGTTTCTTTTGTTATTGCCGCCGGGTAGTATGCAGCGCTCTGGCCGGCTCTAGCTGATATCAAAATTTAATGAAGATGGACGCCGCAAAGAATATCGCAGACAAGCTGAACCGTGGCCGTTACACCGAAAATGTTTTGAAGTACAACATACGGCTGGATTCTTTAGCTGCGGAAAAAGAGTGACAGGACGTGAATTATTGGACATTTAGAGGCAAACAGACGCATAGTGCAAACTTCGGAGATGGTTACATCCACAAAGAAGACCCCGACAAAGAGAAAGTGTGCCCGAACAAGTTATTTCATTGGAGGCAACAAGATCTTTTCTGTTTCTTATGGGGTGAGTTTCCATAAACATCAAAGTTTGCTGTTTTGTGTTCATTCTAATAACACGTAGGCTACACGTTATCTCATGTGTCTATTGTTATTAGCTAGCTCAGGACTGTCGTTTTAATTGTAATCGTTAGCATCGTATCACTTGCCAAAAACCCCCATGACTATAATGGGCTTTTAGATGGTAATGTTAGCATGTTAATTTGAATAACGCTTCAACTGCTTGAATTGACTGGTATGAATGACTTAGCTCATGTAAACCTTACTATTCTTGAATTGAATGTGACGCTAATAATTTTAGCCAGTTACTACTTCTTAACAAGGATTTACTAATGTAATAGTAAATGTATCAGATTAAATTCCTACGTAAGTAAAAGTATAAAGTATCCGTAGCCGTAAAATGTGCGTTATAAGTCAAAAGTAAAAGTATTTATTGAAAAGTTTAATGTACAGAATTTTTTTAATCCTTTGACTCAAACCAGGTCTAACCACTAACTGAGGTCTAAACCAGGACTATACGGTTATCACAGAATCCTGTTCAAAAAGTTCTAATGTCAAAAAAGATAAATTACTGACATTTACAATGCACATTATCCTTTATTATTAAGGGATTGCGTCTGTCGTTGCTATGCAACCATGCAGCTTTACAGGGGGTATGGCTTATCTAAATGAGATGTAAATGAGCCATATTGTCACTCCCAGCAGGTGAGAACAGGCGAGAACTGCAAAATCTTTAGGTCATTTTATGCCCTTTGAGCTTTTTTGAGTGCCTACCTTCAAATGGCCACAACTTCTCCAAATATTATCAGATTTCCATGTGTTACACATCGTTGGAAAGCTTGGAGACTACACTTTCAGAATATGTGAATAACTCAAAATGCCCCAGAACCGACTTGTGTAACACTTTCCGTGACTGGTCACATATACAAAGAGCAACTCGTTTTTGCTAGCCAGTTAGCTAAATTCTAGTGCATAATTCTCCAACAAATGCCAACAAACTTCCATGTTCATAGACAAACAGTTGTTCATGCTATAAATTAAACGCTACCTTTACAAAAATGCTACTACTCAGTCATGTATTCGGCTACAGAAAAGCTTTAATCAGGATAAAACTGTATATTGAAAGCTAACAAACAGCAGTGACAGCATATCTAAACACTCTGACACACACAAAAAAAATTAACATTCAGAAACGTCCTTTAAAAGCCGCGATTGCAGCTTGACCCTCTTCATCTGGGTCTAATTCGGGCTCAATTTGATACAGCAATATAGACGCCATTATTTACATTTTGACTGAAGCAACGGATGGTAAGGGGCGTGGTGTTTCCAGACGCTTCAGCGAATCACGATACACTGGGCCTGCTAACCAATCTGAGCATATGTGTATTTCGGAGGGAGCGGCTTCATAGAAGCAGGAAGTCAAACAAGCCGTTCGAATGACAATGGAAACAGAGGTGTAGAAATATATATGAAAACATAAAATATATGAAAAATACAGCGGTTTCAAAAAACGAAGCATTAAGACATGTTAAACTGTGCCCCAAATAAACACAGTCAAGCCTAGAAAAAAACCACCCCGATGTGTGTGGAGCAAATGGTTGTTTGTTGTTGTCTCACCAATGGCGTCATTAGGTTCTACTGCGCACCTATTGGCTTTTGACTTGATGATTGTCGTAGAAGAAGTCGCACTACAGAACTGTGCGTCTGAGAATTTCGTCCGAGGTAAAATTTGATCGCAGTGGTCATTAAACGGCTGTCGGTGAACATGTCAAACTAACGATCAAAGACTTCAGATTTTGGCCTAGGAATCGAGGAATCATTTAGGATTCATAAAATCTGACCCTGACGGCCAAATCGTGACCAAAATCGTACAGTGTGAACCTGGTTTAACACAAGCAAAATATGTTCTAGGAACATTTCGCTTACGTTCCCATTAAGTTATAAAAACTTTATATCTGAATGTTCAAAACGGTCAAAACATCCACTTTTTTAAATGTTTTAAAAACGTGCGAGGAAACATTCCATTTAATCACTTTGCAAACGTTATGGGAACGTTATTTTTGAATGTTCTTTGAATGTTCTGAAACAATTAGTAGCATTTAAAAAAAAAACATTAAATGAATGTCCAACTAAAACGTTTCAGAAAACATTCTATGAACGATGTATACATTTTTGTGCTAACATTTTGAGAACATTATTAAAGACTAGATAACTTTGAACAAACATTCTGTCAATGTTATTGGAAGAACGTTTGTTCATAACTTTAAGAGAACCTTGCCAGAACGTTCTGAGAACGTTCCCTTTTAGCTGAGATGTCAGCAGGCCCCTAGAGGCTGTGTAACATTAATCTGAGGAGCAGTTTCTCTTTCTTTGTCTTCCCAAATACAGGTCATTAGCCGGTTCTGGGAAGCAGCAGGGTTTCCATTAATGCATTAATGAGAGTGTTTGATTACTATCATCAATCAATATGAGGCCATGTGACATCATAAAGGACAGAGATGAGTGATCGCTTGAGAGATCGATCAATGAATACAAAAACACACAACAAACAATCCAGTTGATATATGGAATGCCAAATATAGATTCAAATCTTGAGTGTATTGAATGACATCTTTATGGTTTCTACAGGTGTCATGCAGTCAGACTTATTGACAATTAACAGTTGATGAAATCCTGAAGACATCAATCTGTTGTGAAAAGAATTATATTTACATTAATAAAACGGTTAGTTCCTTTCTTTGATTCTGATTGGTCAATAGCTGTGTTTTATTCACGATAAAACACGGCTATGACCGCTTCCCCCAACGGTTCTGTGTATCACTACACAACACCCTTATCAACCACTCTTAGCAACGTAAACTGTTTGTTCTCAGTTGATATTGTTCATTGAAGCTTACTGTATTATGTAGAAGAGTATTGTGAGAAAGAGATCGAGTGAGCGAGTTTTATTACCTGATTTCAGATTTAGCATTTTCCTTCAGATCATAATAAAAAATCTGTTTAAATGTCCGATGTATTATCTTGTCCTTTTAACAGTTAAGGGGTTTTCCCGTGACTGACGGGATGTCAAAAGCATTTGTCAGTTGTGTCTTGTTCCCTGTTCACAACAATTCAGTCTTTTCGATGTAAAAAGTCTTTGCTACTGACTGACACACTCATAAAGACAGTCTTTGCCACCATCTAATGGCATAATAATGTAACTTCTGTTGCTGTTCATGGTCAGGGACTATTTTTTCCGACGTATGGAAGGCTTTTAGTGAAAGTTTACTTCATGAAAGTTGCAATGATGCATGTTTTTGGCTTTAATATTTGTATTATGTGGTAACCGTTTTATAAAAGCAATAAGGTACTCAAGGCCAGTGCTGTATCGTGAATAAGTCACGGCTGAAGGGGTTGTGCCTAACAAGCACAGCCTCTCGTACCATATTGCTTACTTATTGCTTATATATTTAAATATATTAAAATAGAATGCAGTTCTTTAGGCTGTTTACATGATGACGTTTTCATATAAAAACTTTTTATGCGTTTTGGCCATTTATTTACACATCAACAGCATTTTGGTGGCCTGAAAACACTGTGATACTGTCACATAAGACACGTTTTATCCGCTCAATATATATAACATGATGGATTTATATATATATTTGAGTTTTAATTGGGTTACATGTTGTCTTAGCCCAGTGGTTCCGAAACTTTTTAGCGTGGAGTACCCCCTGAAGGGATTACCATCCTTCCGCGTACCCCCTCTCTTCCACTTCGACTGCAGTCACACCTTTACCATTAAGGGACAATATTTGCCCCCTAAATTGATTTTCCAGTGCATTTTTTTTACCTTTATGAATAACTTTATAAAATAAATAATGTTTTAAATAAAAATGTTCAATAGAGAAATATGCAATGATGGTAAAACTAAGTAAAACTTTTAAATATTAAACTAAAACGCCAGTAGGTGGCAGCAAGTCACTGTTTTTATGAGTGAGTCATCGAGTCATTAATTCAGTAACGAAGCAAGTGGCTGTGAATGAATCATTGAATCGACTCTCACAATTCGTTCAAAGCCGCAGAATTGTTCGCGCAACACAGACGTGTGTTGTAGTTCTGCTGTGGTTTTCATTATTATTTCATTGCAAAATAGAGTAAATATTGGCAGCACTGTGTTTAAAATGTATGTTTTGTCTTTTGACCTGTTGTATAATAATGTCACGTTTGCAGTCATGTGGATATTTGGGAACAATTGCATTCTTGCTCGTTATCATCATTAAATACAAGAACTCACACAAGGTATGTTTTTTTTACTGGAGAAAGTTTGAGTCTTAAATCGAAATTAATTCATTATCTGTGTCTATATTTGTTCTTAATACGAGTAAGTGCAAAATCCCCACTTTTACAAAGGTGCATTGTCGAGAATGACAGTAATTTAGCGCGATTTAAGGCAGCAGATTCTGCACGCAATCTATCATATGCATGCTGTTTGTGTGGATACAGTCATTTTTTACTGCAAATGATGAGGTAATTTGATTAAATGTACTGGATTTACGACATTTTGGCAGTTAGAAATAAATGCTCGGATTTAATATTATTTTAAGGTAGAATTAAATTAACTACTCAGCATTTTGTTCGCATACCCAGTCACATCATGGAGCTGTTGAAGAACTGTATAAGTAGGTTCTTAAATCAGATTCAAAGCCATGACCGATCCATACAACCCCCTGTGCGCAAGATTGGAATTGGAGTAAACGTTATGTATTGGAATAAACATTATGAAAGAGCAAATGTGCATGTAGCAGGAGCTGTGGAATCTCTGATTTGCTGATGGTTGAAAAGAAGCATTTCCAAAGAACGATTTGAATGAGTCACACTTTGGAAACAGTTCTTTTCATTGATGCGGTCTTCAAGTTTAACTCAATGATTCACTGATCCAGTTGCAGTGGTTGTGGAGTTAACGGCTCACTGGCGAGAAAGAGTATCAATGAATAACGACTTGAAATCTCAGTCTGTTTGTGGCACAAAGCTCTCATATGACTTCAGAAGACTTGGAATATTCAATTTAGTTACTGTAGCATTTCAGAACTTTTTTGGCATAGCAATGAATCTTTTATAGCTATCAATCAAGTGCACAGGAGATATTACATAAAAATTATATAAACGTTTAAGACAGCTGCCATATTTACCCATGAAGGCGAATGAGTTTAATCACAACCTCCCCATAAAAATCCCTGTAGTTTAAGCAAGAATGGCACTCTATGAAAATACAGTATGTTCTGCTTGATGATGTTTATTTATAGCAGTGGAATTGCAGGGTTAATCTCTGTGGCCTAGTTTGTGGGCTGGTACTGAGGATAAAAGCTCACAGCGCAAATGAGAGACTGACTCACTGAATTCAACAGGATACACAATAAAACAGTTGCAAGAAGTGAATCAAAGTGCCTATTATTGATGCTTATATCATTCACTGTGGTTGTGTGTGTATATGTGCAGAAACAGAAATTATTTTTAGACTATTCTTGCATGTTGGCAACTTTAATTTCCCCAAGTAGAAATTCCGGGTGAGTGTAGACCTTTCTGAGGGTGTAACATTGTTAAAGATAGGATGGAAATAGATATGGTTTTAGATCACCATGTGGTCAGTGCTTTCATCCCTGCTTTTAAAGGGATAGTTCACCCAAAAATAAAAATTATCCCATGATTTACTCACCCCCAAGCCATCCTAGGTGTAAATTACTTTCTTACTTCAGTCAAACACAGAGTTATATTAAAATATATTCTGACTCTTCAAAGCCTTATAATGGGAGTGAATAGTAACCGGTATTTTGAAGCCCAAAAAAAGCACATCCATCATAAAAGTAATCCATACAACTCCAGGGGGTTAATAAATATCCATATTTATAACTTTATGCAATACATTATACAATATAACACTTTATACAATACGGGTTGTTTTAAAGCAGCTTTAAAAGTGATAAATAGGAAAATAATGATTCAGTGATGCAAACAGAATTCAGTTGACTTTTTAAAAGACAATAGTAAAAAGTCATTATTCAGTTGAAAAGTGGCCATATCCTTTACTCTTTTTGGGAATTTTTTTTCCTGAACATTGCAGGTCCACTTATAAAATGCTTTGTCATTCCAAACCTGTGTACTTTTCTTCTCTGGAACACAAAATGAGATATTTTGAAATATCTTAAATATCTTTGAAAGTGTCCATAGTCGTTAGTAGTGAGTAAATGAGGTTTTTTTTTTTTTTTTTTCTCTGATTGAACTAACTTTTTGTTACTGTACCTTTAAGATCTCTATGTAAGTGATCTCTGTTATGATTGGCTGACTTTTAACATGGATTTCACTGCTTGGGTTTGTTGTTCGGTCCAATATAGTTAGCACTGCTTTACCCAGAGCTCTTTTAGATTGTATTATTTCACAATATTACCCCAAACTTTTTTATATTATATTATATATTTGAAATATTTTTTATTAAAGATTATATTATAAAAATATATTTATAATATAATCCAAACAGCAACAGAAATTGATGCAAATGCAAAATAAATTAATACATTAAAAACAAAACAAAAAAAAAGAGAGAGAGAAGCATTTTTAGACAATTTAAAATCTAGTACCACTGTCGAAAGTCAAGTCACCTTTATTTATATTGCGCTTTTTACAATGCAGATTGTGTCAAAGCAGCTTTACATTGATAACTGGTATATAATTTTGGCTGCACAGCAGCTCTTAAAGAATAGTGTCAATGCAGGCAGATTAAAGCACTGTTGAATATCAAATGTCAAGTCAAATGTCAAGTGTCCCCAACTAAGCAAGCCAAAAGGCGCCAGCAGCAAGGAACCCAAACTCCAAGAGGTGACATCAGGTGGAAAACGTGTTTAAATATGTGTTTTTGCCATATCATGCCATAACTACAATCAGGATCATTACATTTACACCATTAAATGTAGGGCTGCACAACAATTAATCGCGATTAATCGTTTGCAAAATAAAAGTCTGTGTTTACGTAATAAATGTGTGTGTTCTGTGTATAATAATTATGTATATATAAATACAGACACATACATGTATAAATAAATATTTATATTTATATATAATATAAAATATATTTAAATATATATATTTTATATATAAATAAAAAATTTCTTAAATATACATATGTATGTGTGTGTGTGTATATTTATATATACATAATTATTATACACAGAACACACACATTTATTACGTAAACACAGACTTTTATTTTGCAAACGATTAATCGCGATTAATCGTTGTGCAGCCCTAATTAAATGGGAACTAAACCTTTGAACAACCATCATTATCAAGCGATCAATTAACTAAAAAAGTCATTTGGATCAAAAAATGTTTGGAGCCCTTGTTATGTCACAAACTTGAAGATTTCTGAAGGAGCTATACATTGAAATAGGGTTGTCAAAAGTACAGACTTCGGTACCAAGTCGGTACTGAAATTTGAAAGATGTGACGATACCAGCATTTCCCCCTAGCATTTTGAGCACTGTTGAGCAGATTCACTGGCATTTCAAAAACGATCTCCGTCTACACTACACGACCGAAAACACGTCACATGACCGTTCATTCACCCTGGGTATGCGCATACAAGTGTAAACAGTTGCCTCTTGTGCAGGTAGGTAGCTTGAGTATTAAAAAATGCAGAGTTGAACTGCACAATGGCTGCTAAAAATGACAACAAAGCTAGCATAGATTGCAGTTCAGTCTCAATGTTATTGTTTACATGGTCGTCATGGAGATGCAGAGCGAATAGCCACGCCATCGTTTTCAAAATTCTCCGTTTTGGTCTGTTTACACTGAAACACAACCCCAGTGGTTTCAAAATTAAATGGGCTCTGCAGCGTTTTTGAAAGTCTCAGTTTTCGAGGGTCGGAGTAGTGTAAACGACAGGCGTAGCTGTAGCAAAAGTTATGCGTTTTAAGGCCGTGTGTCCACCAAAGCATTTTTAGCCAGCTGAAAACTCCCATCTGTGAGCGCTTGAGAGCGCTTCAGCTACGCAACATTTTTTTTTTTTTTCAGTTGAGATGCTTTATTGCTATAATATGGAATATCCTGTTACTTATAACTGATTTTGCAGGTAATTTATTTCAGACTAAAAATGTTCACACAATGTGGAATTACTTGCTATGTATGTTCGGAAACCAGCAATATTAATTTCTCATCCATTTTTATTTTTCTGTTTGTTGATGTCGCTGTACAGCAAGAATGTGACAGTTGGTCGGAGTTGTATTTGTCCCGCCCCTCCTCCACTCTGATTGGACAGCTGGCTAAAAAGTGACAGTGATGAGCGCAGCGTTTTACTCAAAGTTGAACATTCTTCAACTCGAGGCGACCAGTAAAAACGCTGAGCTCTCAGCGCTTGAGCGCGAAAAAGACGGCTCGTTACGCTCGTGGCGTTTAAAAAACGCGGCGTTCCCATTGAAAACAATTGAAAAAGTGCGCTAGCAGCTGGAAAAAATGCTTCGGTGGACACACGGCCTAAAACGAAAATGCACTACTGTAAATGGGGCCTAATAATCCGCTCAACAGCGCTCATTCCATACTACTTTATGTATAGACCCTTTTTTGTTTTCTAAAACAAATCCCAAAATGTACACAACTTAAAAAAAAAATCACATAATGTAAACAAGTTATGAATATGAGAATATGAGTAACTTACTTTCACAAAAAAGTCAGATAGAACCTTATAATTCAAAGGTAATGATATTTTTGCATGATATGACTCCTGGAAAGGCCTTGAAATTGCATCACCAACTACTTTAAGCTTTCTCAGCAAGAAGTCAACCATCCCTCCTGTGCCTGAGGTCAGTTACGAAAGTACTATTAGATAAAATACAGAACTGATGGGCTGACCGAGTTCACCTCAACCGTGATGGTCAGGAACATTTGTACATCAAAGATTTACTGCAAACTGATGCAACCAAAGTTTCTCCAGTTCATGAAAGTGAATGAATTTTCCTCCGGTATACCTCAACCCCAAGGTGCCTTTATTTGGAGTCTCTGCGGTATGTGCAAATGTGGCGTGTAACAGAATTGTGCTTCTGATCTTCTCATATTGATCGCGTTTAGAGAATTCGCCGAGGGAGAGAAAGGAATCAATTTCACACCAACAGCAAGTAATAAACAATAACTCCCAGTTCTCTTCTGTCTGCTCGAGTCTAATGTCTTCTGACAGGCACCAAATACCGAGAATAAAATACACTCGGTTGAAAGTGTAGCCGGCTGTCTAATGTGAATATGTCTGTTCTATTTATCGGGCTTAAAAAGCTTTAACTGACATCGGCGAGAACAGGCATTCTCAGTATTGTACGTGGTCATCCGTGCTTTAGCATGCTAACTGATGCTAATCGTTTGTGACGCGCCCCATCAGAAGCGAGCGCCGTGAGTGCTTTCTGAAACGATCAGATTTTTCTGCTAGGCTGGAAAATGTTCTCGTTTTCCTCCCTTTAGCTTCGGGGTGTAACACCTCTGATGTTCTCTGCTGTGTTTTGTTGTATTTTTTTGGGGGCCTGAAGTCGTTGCGTTGAGCATGTGGAACGATGTGCCAGGACACCAGTCATCTAAACTGCTGTTGTGTTTTATTAATGCTTAACTCCCTGTGGATCAAAATGTGGTGGATCAGTCCTGTTGAGGTCACACAGCAGCGGTCAGGACAGGATTAGATCTACATCCCTTCTTCTCACAGACCTTCAGCAGTTTGGTGACTCAGTCCCTGGTGTCATTCAGCTATAAATCTCATAATACTGAAGAAGTTCACCAAAACTCATGGTTTTTGTTGTTATATACAGTACAGTCCAAAAGTTTGGAACCACTAAGATTTTTAATGTTTTTAAAATAAGTTTCGTCTGCTCACCAAGGCTACATTTATTTAATTAAAAATACAGTAAAAAACAGTAATATTGTGAAATATTATTACAATTTAAAATAA
This sequence comes from Ancherythroculter nigrocauda, assembly GCA_036281575.1. Classification (NCBI taxonomy): domain Eukaryota; kingdom Metazoa; phylum Chordata; class Actinopteri; order Cypriniformes; family Xenocyprididae; genus Ancherythroculter; species Ancherythroculter nigrocauda. The sequence continues at coordinate 11,397,040 of VTFQ01000015.1, forward strand.
CTGTGTACTATTTAAATATATCTGACAAAGTAGTTTATTCCTGTGATGCAAAGCTGAATTTTCAGCATCGTTACTCCAGTCTTCAGTGTCACATGATCCTTCAGAAATCATTCTAATATGCTGATTTGCTGCTCAATAAACATTTATGATTATTTTCAATGTTGAAAACAGTTGTGAAAATTTTTTTTTTTTTTCAGGATTCCTTGATGAATAGAAAGTTCAAAAGAACAGCATTTATCTGAAATACAAAGCTTCTGTAGCATTATACACTACCGTTCAAAAGTTTGGGGTCAGTAAGAACTTTTATTTTTATTTTTTTGAAAAAAAAAATTAAAGAAATGAATACTTTTATTCAGCAAGGATGCATTAAATCAGTGGTCACCAACCTTTTTAAGCCCAAGATCCCTGACCTCGACCTTTTTGAAAGACAAGATCTACTCGATAGAAAAAGACAGCCCAGATTGTATTTAGTATTTTTTTCGTGGCCAATGTAGATTCTGATTTATTTATTTATTTATTTTTACAAGCAAATTGGCCGATTCTGATACTGGTTGCAGATATTCATTATTAATATTATTATAATAAACAAAAATACATAGCCATTTCAAATTGGGAACCACTGCTTTTTGATCACAATCCAAACAAAGATACTACGCACGTTGCATGAACAGTTATTTATTTATTTATTTTTTAATTAGATTTAATTTCTGGATTTAAAGCAGAAACAGAACAGTCTGACTTTATCTTTGTGAAATTGTAATTTACAATTATGCTACATACACAAAAAAGCATGAAACAAAAACGTAAATTCAACAGCAGGTGGCGCTTATGGAGCAGCAGTAATACAGTGTTTCCTTGGTTACCGCTGTAAACAATACTGAAATGCGCTAATAATTAGCTACTATATTCTAAGGTAAGAGGAAAATAAAATGCCATTGCCATCGAAATCTTTCTGAAGACTGATCTCCTTTTAAAGATGCATTCATATAAGCCCTCACCCAAATTCAATATTTATATTTTCTTCCTATATTTCGAGCATCGTGAACAATGAGCTGATCTGCCTGCTACAGACTTTTCTCCTCTTTGCGTCCGTCTTAAGCGTCTCTGGCCTCTTGTTAACTGCCGTTTACAGACTCAGAAATGATGTGGGCTATTTACCTTTATCTGTATGTCCAAGTAGCTCCCAAAAAAATAAAATAAATACAAAAATACAGTACAAAGACTGGAGATATTTCTGTTATTTTCGCGAGCTACTGGAACAGTGATAAAGATCGACCGGTCGATCGCGATCGACGGGTTGGCGACCACTGCATTAAATCAATCAAAAGTGGCAGTAAAGACATTTATAATGTTACAAAAGATTAGATTTCAGATAAACACTGTTCTTTTGAACTTTCTATTCATCAAATAATCCTGAAAAAAAATATTGTACACAAATATTTTGTACAATTGTACACATTAAATGTTTCTTGAGCAGCAGATCAGCATATTAGAATGATTTCTGAAGGATCATGTGACACTGAAGACTGGAGTAATGATGCTGAAAATTCAGCTTTGCCATCACAGGAATAAATTACTTTGTCAAATATATTCAAATAGAAAACAGTTATTTTAAATTGTAATAATATTTCACAATATTACTGTTTTTTACTGTATTTTGAATTAAATAAATGTAGCCTTGGTGAGCAGACGAAACTTCTTTTAAAAACATAAAAAAACTTAGTGGTTCCAAACTTTTGGACTGTACTGTATATATAAATACACACACATACATGTATATATTTAAGAAATATAAGCATGTATGTATAAATATATAAATATATTTATATTTTTATATATTTAAATTATATATAAATGTAAATATTTGTATAGAAATATAAGATATTTTTCTTAAATATATACATGTATGTGTGTATATTTATATATACATAATAATTATACACAAAACAAACACACATATATTACGTAAACACAGACTCTTATTTTGTACACAATAACCACGGTTATCGTTGAACAGCCCTAGTCAGTATATATTACAGTGAGTGCTGGTCAGTTGCGATTCAGCAGTTTTTCCGTTCACTTCACCAGTATCTCTGAAAGAAATTTTAATTCTGGTCTTCCTTGTGTCTTCTTGACAGTTTAAAGGTCAAGCGAACCTCCACGTGTTTGAAGACTGGTGTGGCTCCTCAGTCGCTCAGCTCAGGAAGAACCTGCATTTTCCTCTCTACCCCCATGTGAGTATGAATATAAAAGTCTGAGACTATTCTGCTTTCTTTATATTATCATCATAAATCTGAGTGTTTGGGTATTTTTGTCCCTCTTTTGCTGTATTGAGCAAGCTAAAAAGAACAAAACCCAATGATAATGTTTTACAACATCATTTGAATATGTATCAAACAAGTATGAACAAGTATCTTGTGTTTTAAAGGGTTAGTTCACCCAAAAATGAATTATGAATTCCACACCCGCAATACCTTTGTTAATCTTCGGAATGCAAATTAAGATGTTTTTGTTGAAATCCGATGGCTCCGTGATGCCTGCATAGCCAGCAATGACATTTCCTCTCTAAAGATCCATAAATGTACTAAAAACATATTTAAATCAGTTCATGTCAGTACAGTGGTTCAATATTAGTATTATAAAGCGGCAAGAATATTTTTGGTGCGCCAAAAAATCAAAATCACGACTTATGTAGTGATGGCCGATTTCAAAACACTGCTTCATGACGCTTTGGAGCGTTATGATTCTTTTGTGTAGAATCAGCGGTTCGGAGCGCCAAAGTCACGTGATTTCAGCAGTTTGGCGGTTTGACACGCGATCCGAATCATGATTCGACACAAAAGATTCATAACACTCCGAATCTTCATGAAGCAGTGTTTTGAAATCGGCCATCACTAAATAAGTCGTTATTTTGTTTTTTTGGCGCACCAAAAATATTCTCGTCGCTTTATAATATTAATATTGAACCACTGTACTCACATGAACCGATTTAAATATGTTTTTAGTACATTAATGGATCTTGAGAGAGGAAATGTCATTGCTCCCTATGGAGGCCTCACGGAGCCATCGGATTTCAACAAAAATATCTTAATTTGTGTTCCGAAGATGAACGAAGGTGTGGAACGGCATGAGGGTGAGTAATAAATGACAGAATTTTCATTATTTTGGTGAACTAACCCTTTAATAAAAGAAATAACGTGACCATCTGTACAAAGAAGTCACATGATCAATGTCACAAATTAGTGACTAAAGCCCCGTTTACACTAGTGCGTTTTCGTTTTAAAATGGCGTTTACACTGGCGTTTCCACAGCGTTTCAGAAACAAGCTCCGTCTACACTACATGACTGAAAATGCATGTCACATGACTGTTCATGCACACTGGGCATGCGTGTACAAGTGTAAACAGTTGCCTCTTGCGCATGTAGATGGCTGCAGTGTTAAAAAAATGCATAGTTTAACTGCACAATGGCTGCTAAATATGACAACAAAGCCAGGAAAGTTCAGTCCTCATGTTATTGTTTACACGGTCGTCAAGGATACGCAGAGCGAACGTGGGCAGCGACGCCATCGTTTTCAAAAGTCTCCATTTTGGTACGTTTACACTGAAACGTTTTCAAACTAAAACGGGCTCTGCAGTGCTTTCAAAAGTTTTTGAGGTTCGAAAACGTCGACATACTGTAAACAACTGGCGTAACCATAGCAATACTTACGCACTAGTGTAAACAGGGCCTAAATTTAACTTTTTTTGGTTCATTGTACTTTCTAAAACATTAAAAAAAACCTAAAACTTGAAGGATGTTTGAACACTTGGATATGTCTTTTTGTTATTTTCTCGAGAATATTTTCATATTCATACTTCAGAACTCCCATAGACCAGATCACACATTCATGTATTCTGGGGTGATGGGTAGATGAAATTGGTTTGTCTATTGTCCTGGAGTGGCTATAACTCAAACTCCTATCTCAAGAGACATCAGGAGTTTATAGGGAAAAACAATGAGAACATATTTTAAGGCGAAAACCATCAGTTGCTGTGCTTATTTATTCTGGAAATGATGGTTTCTGAGATATTACTAATGTACAGTAAAGCTGCAATGAGATATTTATTAATTCAAATGTTTAAACAGTTTGTACTCTTTTCATTGGCCCTGTGGCCAGTTTTTAGTGCAAGAAGCTTTAAAGAGGACAATTTGTTTTTAGATGACTAAGTTAATTATTAATATCAACACATGAATTATTAAGTATCTGTTTAGCTTGTATGATTTATGAGATACTGTTATAATTGAGTTTGTAGAGCAAAATGGAAACAGAATAATGCTATAAAAGGGGAAATATCCCTAAAACAGAGATATGATGCGTCAATATACAGTCATTGGTGCCATAAACTTTAGTAGGGATATTTGAAAGCATGTTGTTTTGGTTTAAATGGCGGCTGTCGTGATGATATGAGAAACATAATTGAGTTTTAGAGTAATGTGACAGCGTTGTGTTTGGTTAGATTTGCATTTTAAAACACAAGCCCACGTCTCGCACTACAGCGGCCACGAATTTGCATGGGGAGCCTAGTGAAGCGTAACTGAAACGGTGGAAAGTAAATATTAGCAGAAAGCTGGGTAAACATGCGGCTATGTGATCGTTGGGAGGAATTTGCTCTTTAGAAGAACTTGTCAGTATGTTACACTCAGTTGGGAAATCCATTTCTCTTTCGTGGAAGAGAACTCCAGTGTTATTAGATTTTTGTAGGAGTTGCAAGGACAAATGCAATCTAAAACATTGACTAGTGCAAGTATTTTATTGGACATATATGCATTTAAAATGGACATGTCTGTTTTGATGACTAATCCTGCACTTAAGGGTGTGTCCAGATTTTCATCCAATCAAATGCTCTCTAAATACAAATGCCCCTCCCCCAATACCAACTCCTATTGGCTGTTATTAAAAAAAATGGAATGAGCCCTTCGATATGCCCTGCATAGATAATGTTCACACTGTTTCATAGGAAATAAGTTAATGAAAGTAATGAAACTGTGCTTGTTGAACTTTTTCATTGGTTCTTTAACCCCTTAAGACAAAAACAGCCCAGCCGCTAACTGAATACAAGTATGTATATTTCACGTGCTCATAACTTCATGAAAAATGCACAGATCATAAAAAATGGCACATCAATATTTAAAGCAGATTCTCAAGATTAAAATGAATCCAAAATCAATATAATATATTGCGTTGATCACAAGATATTACTCACGGAATGATTTAACATACTTGGCTAAAAACATGTCTCTCATCTCTCCGGGATGCAGTGTGTATCCAATGTTCCCGGACCCATCCATGTTCGTTTTCCAACGTGGAATAGCACAAAGTAGATATCATTTTAAAGCTTAGAATCTCATCTTTTTAATGCATCTAACCATTTTGAAAAACTCCTAACGACTGCTGAGAAGCACCTCTAAACCGGAGTTTACCGCCCGTTGGCGCCACCTGGCTGCGGAAAAAATGAACAACAATTTTTCAAACTATTCTTTATGCTATCACCACGAAATTTGAACCAGATGCAGCTCACATATAGGAGAGCATCACCAAAAAAGATTTTTTTAGCGATCTTATTGTGTTTCTGAGTTATTCCATGTCAAAGAAAAAAAAGAAAAATTATTTTAAAAAAATTATATGTATTTTTTGTCTTTTATCAGCTGTTTCTCAGCAAGAAAATGTCCAAATGTAATGTAATTTATATTTTCTTAAAATTCTAAATGTTTTCTATCAAATGATACTTACCTTTTGACTCTCCTTGCTAGAGTTTTGGAGTTATGAGTCTTTACTTTTGTGTGTGTCGCTCAGAAAAAAAAAACTCTAAAAAAGCCTTCAGGTCTTAAAGGGTTAAAGGGATAGTTCACCTAAAAATGAAAATTCTGTTTTCAGTTCTTTCTTCTGTTGAAGATATTTTGAAGAATGTTGATAACCAAACAGTTGCTGGTCTCCATTGACTTCCATATTATTCTCCTGTGACCCAAGCATAGACTTTTGTCCACTAGTTGACGTTATATTTTAGCAAATTTCTCTGATGCCGTATGTGTCAAAGTTTTAAAGCAGATAGAGCAGATTCACTCCTTGGTCTTTAAAATGGCTGACATTAATTTAGTGATCACCCTTGTGGAAATATGATAATTATCATTTAAATATGACTAATTTTCAAATTGTCATAAATCAGCATCTCAGGAAATTGTTTTGGGGTTTCAAATCAGAATATGACTTTCTGTTACAAAACAGGAGACCGATTTTTATATGGACACCAGGACTTAAAGCATGCAAGTCAGGCGTTTTTGGAGAAATTATATATCAGTATTCCTATGAAATATTAGATATTCTTATGAAAATGTTGCCAACTATTACTCCCATTATTACACTTCTTTTTTCATTACATGTTGCTCCAAGAACACATTGATATGCAAATTAGATACAATGTATCAATGTACAGAATGGGAAAACCCACTTATGGCCATTTTACACACAAATCGCATAAAGTAAAATAGTATATCAAATAATTCTTTTATATCTTTAGTTGAAAATCATCTTTATACAATGTTTGGTTAAAGCTGCAGTCTGCGATTCTTCCTCTTTGTCGCCATCTCTGTTTGAAACCTGCAATTGCAGTCATATGCGGATTAGATATCTTTACGTGCTTTGTGCTTCGGCACAGCTCGTCAGCGCGAATGAATCTAATGCTTGCTGTCAGTCACCGCACCGGTGTGGATACTGTATTTCAGAATCACAGATTCTTAATTTCTTGAAAGTAATGTTGTTAACGTCTTGAAAGTATGAACAATATAAGAATTTTCACTGGAAAATATCATCTGAAAAGTAAGTAACATTTCTGCCACTTTTGTTCTGACCAACTGAGGAAAAAAGCATTAGGCCTACAATACATTGCGCTGCCAATAGTGATTAAATCTAACAATCGCTTAGCTCGGATCATGTCAAACTATGCAAATTATTATTACTGTTATATTGTTCTCAAATTGTTAATGTTAAAGGTGCCCTAGAATTAAAAATTGAATTTATCTTGGCATAGTTAAATAACAAGAGTTCAGTACATGGAAATGACATACAGTGAGTCTCAAACTCCATTGTTTCCTCCTTCTTATATAAATCTCATTTGTTTAAAAGACCTCTGAAGAACAGGCGAATCTCAACATAACACCGACTGTTATGTAACAGTCGGGATCATTAATATGTACGCCCCCAATATTTGCATATGCCAGCCCATTTTCAAGCATTAGACAAGGGCAGGATGTCTGGATCTGTGCACAGCTGAATCATCAGACTAGGTAAGCAAGCAAGAACAATAGCGAAAAATGGCAGATGGAGCAATAATAACTGACATGATCCATGATAACATGATATTTTTAGTGATATTTGTAAATTGTCTTTCTAAATGTTTCATTAGCATGTTGCTAATGTACTGTTAAATGTGGTTAAAGTTACCATCGTTTCTTACTGTATTCACGGAGACAAGAGCCGTCGCTATTTTCATTATTAAACACTTGCAGTCTGTATAATTCATAAACACAACTTCATTCTTTATAAATCTCTCCAACAGTGTAGCATTAGCTGTTAGCCATGGAGCACAGCCTCAAATTAATTCAGAATCAAATGTAAACATCCAAATAAATACTGTACTCACATGATACGACGCATGCATGCAGTATGCATGACGAACATCTTGTAAAGATCCAATTAAGGGTTATATTAGCTGTGTGAACTTTGTTTATGCTGTTAAAGGCAAGTGCAAGCTCCGTGGGCGGGGAGCGTGAGCATTTAAAGGGGCCGCACGCTGAATCGGCTCATAGTTAATGATGCCCCAAAAGAGGCAGTTAAAAAAATTAATAAAAAAATAGTATTTTGAGCTGAAACTTAACAGACACATTCAGGGGACACCTTAGACTTACATTACATCTTTTAAAAAGACGTTCTACAGCACCTTTAACATTAGCATTGCGTGACTATATGTGTATTTAGTGTGTATTAGCGTTACCTGTAGATTTCAATTTCTGTAGCCACTCCGCAGTCCAAAGTCTTTTGCTTTTTGACTACGAGTGAATCTCCAATCTCATGATTGTCATTTGGATCTTTCTGAATTACAATCCACCATCAAAATGATAAGTTTAATTATTTCAGCTGCTGTGAGAAAAGGCTATAAATGATCCGCTACCAGCTGCATCCTCACGTGATAAAACCGTCTAGCCTGGACGGGACTCCTTCTTTCTGTTTACGGATGTGACGTAATGACGCACAGACGAACGGCTGCATGCTTGAATTTCCCGCGGAAATCCACCATGTCACTCTTATTATAAAACATTATTACAAGCTTACCGTTGTGAATTGGGCAAAGATAAAGAGATAGTTTTGAACACTGGCTGGTTATGTACTTGCTCAAAAATTGATTTTGGATAATTTTTAACCAAAAAAAGTTACAGACTGCAGCTTTACAGAAAATCCTCAAACCTAAAAATTGATTGGTGAATGGAAAAAAAACATTGTTTTTGCCTTTATATTCATGCCTTGTTATTTATTTGAATAACAAAAAATATATGCCTAACATATGAATAAAATATTTTTTCATTTTTTTTTTTTCATTTGTTTCTTATGCTCCAAACAATGTAATGACAATTAAAAACAAACAAACAAACAAACAAAAAAAAAACTAAATTCACAAAACTTTTCTTTTTTTTTTTCTTTTTTTCCCCTGGTTCTCAGGAGGGTATAGAAAAGAAAAAAAAATACTATGGAAGTCAGTGGGACCAGAAACGATTTGGTTACCAACATTCTTCAAAATATCTTCTTTTATGTTCAACAAAAGAAATACATTTATTTTAGTATTTTAAAGTTTTGCAACAACTTGAGGGTGAGTAAATGACAGAATTTTCCTTTTTGACTGAATTGTCCCTTTAATTGTAAACGTATTTGTTTAATAAAAGTAAAATATACAGTTTAAAGGATTAATCCACTTTTAACTAAACTTTTCCTGATAATTTACTCATCCCCATGTCATCCAAGATGTTCATATCTTTCTTTCATCAGTCGAAAAGAAATTAAGGTTTTTGAGGAAAACATTCCAGGATTATTCTCCTTATAGTGGACTTCAATGGACTCCAGATAGTTGAAGGTCAAAATTACAGTTTCAGTGCAGCTTCAAAGGGCTTTAAACGATACCAGACGAGGAATAAAGGTCTTATCTAGAGAAACGATCGGTCATTTTCGAAAAAAATACAACTGTATATGCTTTATAAACACAAAATATTGCCTTGCACGTGCTTACGCTTTCCGCATTCTTCAAAACGCTTACGCTGTATGTCCTACGCCTTCCCTATTCTACTTACAGAAAAAAACTAAACTGGCGCCACGTTCGTTCCGTACTTTCTGACTTTTATTTTGGTATTACCTAGCCATATCCCAATAGACCCTTTTCATGGACTGTGATGATGCATTTTAACAGTCATCAATATCATAAATCTTGCAAAGTTTTGTATATTTTAATTAAAAAAAAAAAAAAAAAACGTATGTACATTTATAACACTATACTTAGCATTATATTACCTTTGCATCAAATTACAAAAAACGCTGCTGTGAGGGTGTTTCTAATACAGCGGCTGTGGGAGTGACGGTAAAAATGACATCTTTCTCTCTTCTGACTGCCGTTATCAATCTCTCTTTATTTTTTCCCCCTCTTTTTGAAAGTTATGAAAACAATATTGTGGAGTTTTTCTTTAAGTATTTGAGGAAATGAAAACACAAAAAATATATTTAATGTATTCTCTCATTCACCGCTATTGAATTTTACACAACTATAATGACTTCAGCCTCTGAGAAACCCGTAAATGTGAAAAGGGTCTATTCTTTATTTATTTATTTGATGCCTTTTATTTTGGGATCACCTAGCCATATCCTAATAATGTCATAATTTATTAGCTTTTTTTTTTCTTTTCTTTTTTTTTATTTGATTACTTTTATTTTGGTATCATCATTTACTTACTATTTATTGAGTTCTTTCTGAATGATTTATTTGATTAGTTTTATTTTGCTATCACCTGTCCATATCACAATTCTGTTATTCTGAATTATTCCTTTAATTTATCGTGAACCACCTTTTTGTTGATGATTATCAGGATTTGGAAGGTGTGTCTGAAAAGCTCAACCCTCTCTCACCATGTGGGTGGTTTCATTTAATTGAAAGCCCCTGCAGGTTGTAATGGGTGGAATTATACAGTATGCTTCTCCTGAACTGTCATTGCGAATTCTGTTTGGTTCAGACCACCTACACAGTCCTCCCACCTCAACTTTTACCTTGTGATTTATTTATTTATTTATTCTTTTTTTGGCAGGCCTGTTTTTATAGATCACAGCCCAAAAAGTCTGACAGAACTCACCCAAAATTAAAAGCACGTACAGACGCATACTGTGAAAACAGTTACTCTCTGCTCCGGAAACTCTTCTCTCTGTTCCTCTGTTTCTTTTTCTCCATCTTTCTGTCTTTGTGATTTTATAAACAGATGACAGATAGCTAGGCATGTGACGGTATCAAATTTTCATGTTGCGATTAATTGATGAAGCTTTTATCACGGTATGCGGTATTATCACGGTATTAAAATAAGTTGCAAAACCATTTTTATCATAGTTTAACAGGTTTAAGAACTCTTTTTGTAATAAAACAAAAACAACTCTGACTGAAATTTTCAAACAGATTAAAATGCAAAAGAATTAGGCTATAAAGAACAACAGATAACACTTTACTCTATTTAATGCATTAACTAAGATTGAGCAATAGCTACATTTGTTACAGAAAGTGTTATTTTTTGTTAATGTTAGTTTAGAAACACAACTGATCATTGTTAGTTTTATCTCAGGTCCATTAAATAAGTTATTTTGATTTTAGTAATGTTATTAAATAGTAACTAAGAAATTAACATTAATTAATAATAATTAATACTTTATAAGTATTTTTATTGTCAGTTTAGTGATAATGAATTAACATGTTAACTAATGAAGCTGTATGTTTTCAAAGTTTTACTGAACAATAACAAATAATCAGAACATTTCTAATCATTAGGGCATGTTGTAGTCCAGATTAAAATATAAAAATGTTTAGGTTTGAAAATAAATATCCTTTTAAGTCTTTTCTAAGTATTCAGTATTTGGTGCTTTGATGAACAACACTGAGATTACAAAAAAATGAATGGCTGTTTAAAAACTTCATTTTAAAAACTTCACTAGCGCAGTTACTTTGTTTGCACGGTTTCCATGGTAACCGCTGCACGCTGCTGTTCCATCAGCGCCCTCTGCTGTCAGAGAGTGAACGCGCACTTTCATTCAGCTCGTCTCCTTCACTGGTTCCGCCATGTGCTTCTCGTGCACGTTGGGATTGTTTATCTGAGCGCGTGTCCTTTTGACGCAGAATACAGCGGTGTTGTGCATTTTATACGATTGATGGGTAAAGTATTCTTAATTGCCTTATAAAAAATTAATAATTGGTAATAAATTATTATTTACGGTATTCTGAAGTGCCGACGATTACAATATCGTGCATATTCATTATCGCGATTTATCGCATTACCGAATATCGGCACAAGTCTACAGATAGCAGAGATTCTGGTCTCTCACACATTGTGTATAACTGAACAGACACAGCAGGAGTGGCTTCAAAACTCACACAGGCATTTGAAATACAATACAACATAAGTTGGCACCATTATATATCAGTGATTGATTTTTGACAACTATCAGAATTCTCATTATTTATTTATTTTATTTTGTTTTAAACTTTTTTGTCATGTCTTGATTAGTCATATTTGCCTTTTCCCCATTAAATATTTTATTGTAAAAAATGTCATTGTTTTACTCTTATCCCAGACACAGGCTTAAATATATATATATATATATATATATATATATATATATATATATATATATATTAGCGCTATGGAAAAAATTAAGAGACCACTCCAAGTTCAGAAATCAATGTTAAGTGGTCTCTTAATTTTTCCATAGCTGTATATATATATATATATACATTTTTTTTTTTACACATTATGACCCACCATATCTTCACTCACCCCACCACAATGGTATTTTACATACTAATTTCATATTCATATATTTAATCTCTCCAGACGAGAACTACTGTAAAGAAGTTGGCTGTGGCTCCCAAATGGAAGAACTACGGCCTGAGGATATTTGGATACATTCTACCTTACAAGGATGGTAAATGATCTTTTGTATTAAAAGCCAACATTTCTAGTAAATATTTGTCATGGTGACAAATGGGATACAGAATGTAGAACAGAGACATTCTCTCACAATCTCACACACACACACACACACACACACAGCCGTTATCAAAGAAGTGTATACTACTACTACACATACAAGAAGGATCATTGTTACCTGCCGCTTACAGTGTCTGTCGGTCTCATTTGTCCAGGTGATTTTCAGTTTGCGGTTTCTTCCGATGATAACTCAGAGTTCTGGTTGAGTTCAGATGAAAGCCCTCTCAATGCACGTCTGCTGGCCTATGTGGGAAAGGTAAGGGATTTAAGATTGGGAATGCTATCTTTTAATGCTTACGATGAATAAAACACACACACACACACACACACACACATATATATATATATATATATATATATATATATATATATATAAAATGCATTTTAATATAATTTCTATAATTTAATTATATAAGTATTTTACTTAAGTAAATATATAATGTACATTATACTGTGTATTAGGGATGTGCCCGAAGCCAAATTCCTCATTCAGAAAGGAAATTATGTATTCTGTGGAGCCCCTAAAGGGACATGGTGATGGAAAAAATGTGAGATGGGAGGAAAAAATATCTTTCAAAGCTTTTGCCTTCTCTCGCAATTATATAGTTGGGTAATTATATTGTATATAATTTGGGGGCACAGGGCTCGAAATTAACTTTTTTACTTGGTAGCACTGCTGCTCCCAACTTCAAAAGATTTGGAGCACCAGCAAAAATTTAGGAGCACCACAACTAAAATGTGTGTGTAGGGCTCAACATTAAGCCTTGTCATTCACTTTTCCGAGTAAAAAAGTTGCTTGTCGGGCAAAAAAAATATGATTTTTCTGTTATAAAAATAATTTATTCTGAAGCAACATTCTCATCAGTGTTCAATCAGCTTTGATATATTTAAATCTGCATATTTGCTTCTTTTTTACCTTTTATAAAGGGCATTTTTCCCTCTAATCTTATTAAATGTATGCTTGATCTTTCATTTTTAATGATTAAATTTGATCAATAAATTGATTGTTTAATTAGAATAATAAGACACTATAGGGCTGTTTCCAATAAAATTCATTTACACTGAAAAATTACAAATGCATTAAATAATGTTATAAGATTGTTTCTTTCTTTCTTTCTTTCTTTTTTTTTTGAATATACAAATAAGAAATATTGGAAAGAATGATACTTGAAACTAAAACACTAGTAGGTGGCGGCAAGTGACCATCTTAATGAGTGAATCATTGAGTCATTCATTAAAACGATTCGTTCAAACGGATGATTCATTCAAGAATGAGGCAGTTGTTTATGAATGGATCATTAGGTACTTCCCAATTCGCATACTTATGTAATATTCCATGACGTTTTTAAGTATAAATAGTGCAAATAGTGAAAATTCCAAAATGAAAAAGTACACTTTAAATACCCGGATGATGCACTAAATTAACGGAAAAAACGAAGTGTGGAATGTTGGACACATCATGCACTCAACTGTCGCAGCTTTAATTAATTTAAATGTCAAAATAACCTTTTACAATTCACGCACTACACGGATGAGTACATAGTGCATAAGTACATAGTGTATAAGTGCATAGTGTATAGTGCATAGCGTCATTTGGGATGCAACTGTTGAATCTTTGACTCAACCAGTTCTTTCAAAATACTGAATCATTCAGTAACGAAAACATGATTGTGTTGTCGTGAAATGCGCTATGGTCCTTAGTGTCACATTTTCAGTCGTGATGGTTTTATTCAGGATATTCAGGAAAACAACGCTCTTTGTCGTGTAATGTTGCTGTATCATGTTATAAATATAAAAACTGAAGTGTAACAGTGTTTTATTCACGATAAAACACGGCTATGACCGTTTCACGCAACAGTTCTGTGTATCACTACACAACACCCTTAGCAACCACTCTTAGCAACGTAAACTGTATATTCTCAGTTGATATTGTTCATTGAAGCTTACTGTATTATGTAGAAGAGTATTGTGAGAAAGAGATCAAGTAAGCGAGTTTATTACCTGCTTTCAGATTTAGCATTTTCCTTCAGATCAGTCCTGTGTTCATAATAAAAAATCTGTTTAAATGTCCGATGTATTATCTTGTCCTTTTAACAGTTAAGGGGTTTTTCCATGACTGACAGCACTAGTCAAAGCATTTGTCAGTTGCGTCTTGTTCCGTGTTCACAACAATTCAGTCTTTTCGAAATAAAAGTCTTTGCTACTGAGTGACACAGACAGACACACATAAAGACAGTCTTTGCCGCCATCTAATGGCGTAATAATGTAACTTCTGTTGCTGTTCACGGTCAGGGACTATTTTTTTCCGGCGAAAGGAAGGCTTTTAGTGATTTAACTTCATGAAAGTTGCATTTCTTTTTTGGCTTTAATATTTGTATTGAGTGGTAACTGTTTTCACGTTTTTTTTTTTTTTGTTTTTGTTTTTTTGGTTTTCAATCACCTTTCAGCCGTGACTTATTCACGATACAGCACACCTTATTGCTTACTTAAGGGCTCCGTAGAATGCTTTATTCTTTTTCTGTGCCTTTCCAAATAAGGTATTCGACTTCGGCCACATCCCTATTGTGTATATTATACTTGCCCAAGAACCTGTATTCAATTTTATAGGCTTTAAAGTGTAAATATCAATCAACACTCCTTTCAGTAGTCATTGAATGGTAGAATCAGTGGTGGCTATTTCCTCAAACAGAAGGCCTTGCTGCTACTGCATGGTGGATTTCACTTAGATTTATTCCCCAGTGGTCTTGGTGCTTAGAAGTGTAGATTTGTACGATGTGAGGGAGCATTGGCTTTGTAAAACACAATTAGCGCCTCAGCCAGAAGCCTGTGAGAGTGTACAGGGAGTGTGTGGTTTACTGGCGTATCGATTACGTCTGGCTCAGACGGGACTAGGCGCTCACACGCCCGCAAGGACTCGATACCCTGTCACAGAGATGTGTGATCGATTGAAACGCTGAGGCGCTAAGGCGTCTCTTTGTCTAAGAAACGAATCACAGCCTGTCCGGAATTCCAAGTGACTCCTTACGGAAGTGACAGACCTTTTCCAGTCACCTGTAGATGGGGAAATCCATCCAAGCTGGGGAAACAGAGAAGCACATTGTTTATGTGGGTGTAGATATCGACACTCAAATGTTTCAACTCTAAGAGATTCGTCTGAATAAGGCAGACAGATTCATCTCAATTTTGAGACAACTACTTGACAAATAGTGAATAAAGTGGGAACAAAAGAGCTGAGAGAGAAGAAAGACACAAAGAAGAAAGTGCAATATCTTGCTTCAGTATAATAGCAGTGTGACTCCTTTGCTCCTGTATTTTCTCAGTTTGCCCTCTTTCCATCTATTCAATACTCCAGGGTCGCAGATAGACTAAATGAGTTTCTTCAATGTAATTCTGTGTTTGGGGAAAGTTCACATGGCTCAAAAATAGATGGAATAGTATAAAGGAGAGAGGAGCAGTGGGGTAACACCAGCAGAAATACCATCTCTGAAAGATGAAAAAATACAGTTGTCAGGTTATCCGTTGCACTTCCATTGTCCAGACAAATTGTGTTACAGAGAGAACCTTAAGGAATAATTCACTCCAAAAATGAAGTTCTGTCATCTTTTACTCACCTTAATGCTGTTCCGAATCGGTGCAACTTATTTTTCTTATACCATGCCCAAGATGCAAAATATGTTACATTGAAAATGAGGGCTGTCAACCTCCAGAAATGATAAAAAAGCACCCCAAAAGTGGGCCACACGTCTTGAGCACTATATTCGAAGTCTTCTGAAGATAAACAAAAGCTTTTTGTGCAAAATAGATTTATATTTAAGTAATTCACTGAAAATCTTCCCCTCACCAAGACCGTGTTGTGACACTCGTCCTAACCAGCCGCTATGATGATACATGACGAGTGACAGTTGATTCTATTTTGGAACGGTTTCTATTTCTGTGACTTGGGGCATATAATTTACCTCAGATATTAAAAGGAAATGAGAACGAAACTGTGAACTCTATGTAAACAAACAAGTGTATTCCGTGACAAAGATTGCATTTGTCACTGAGGGACCGTTTACACGTTTTTTACAGCTGTTTACAACTAAAAATGGAAAACGTTTTATGCGTTTTGGTTGGTCATTTATGCGTCAACAGCGTTTTGGGGGCCTGAAAACGCAAGAATTTTAAATTGGGTTTCAAAGTGCAAGGTTTTGAAAATGATACCATTAACCCTCAGGGGTCTGAGGCTGATTTGGGGCCTGGAGAACTTTTGACATGCCCTGACATTTGTGCGTTTTTCAGTTGTTCATAAACATATTAATGGAAAAACTAGGCTACAATAATATGTGAGGAACATGTATGTACATGTTTGTATTTTTGAAGGAATAACGTTTATGCGTGGTTATTGAAAAAACAAAAAACTTAAGTCACTGAAATAAAGCCAAAAAATATATATTAAATCTGTGTTCACAAGACTTCTGGGTATTGGAGGTTGTAGACTAGAGTTTTTGCTTCAAAATTATGTAAAAATTATCATTCCTACTCCTTCATATAAAACAATAGAGAGATTTAAATTTTCTAAAACATCTTTGGTCAAGAAACACAGTATGCGTGGAGGCGTGAATAATCATGAATAATGGGTGAATCTCACCTGAGAAGACAAAAGAATCACATAAAGAGCTCTAATGACCTGCATAAATAATGAGCTCTTTCAGACAGGTAGGCTGTGAAAAAACCCTCTGTTGATCATGTCTCAGCTCATCATAATGTAAATCAAACATACAGAAAAAACAGCAATACTGTGAAATATTATTACAATTTAAAATAATGGTATTCTATTATTAAAATATAATGCATTTCTATGATACAAAGTGTCTGAACAGTTATGTTACCTCTATGGCATTTCATATAGGCTTTTAGCTTAAAAGCATGCACATTTGGAGAAATATTGATGGATTCTCATGTTTATGTCAATTTTCTATACAGAGGAGTAATATTTATTCAATATTTATTGTTATCACTATGAACGCTGGATACTGTTTTCAATTCATACTTGCAGCCGGAGGGTGCTCTGTGCACTTTTAGTCCACAAATGCCAATGCTAAAGAAGAATAGGCAATCCAGGAAATAACTGAACTAACAGAGGCCAGAGATCGCTAACTATGGCTATTCAAAACACTTTTCAAGACAATAAATACACGATTGAGACGATGAATGCATGTATTGACTGAATTTGCGTCTGAATAGCACTCGCTCCGTGGGCGTGGCCGCATTAGCGGATAATGAGCTTTTCATACAGATTACATAAACACATAATGTTTGTTTTCGATTTGACTTAGACGATTTAAAACCTGACATTTCAACGTTTCTTTAGACATATGTGTCATTTTTTTGTCATTAGTATTCATAAGTTACAGTTCATTTTCTGAGAACTATCAGATTGGAGTTCATTCAGAGGGAGACGAGAGATCACGCATCATGTTAGTTTTCTTTATTTTACAAAAAGCACAACATTTTGTTTTTACTCTGAGTGTACACAAATAAAAGAAGATATTCCACAGATTAAAATGGTGTATAGCTCTTAATTGTATGTGCAACATTGACGGAGTATTTTGAGTCTCTTTCACACTGGTTAGAAAAAAAACGCAGTGATCACGCCGGCGTGACCGCCGACCCGAGGGAGTTAAGGTCCTTGCACACTGAGTTCAAAATTTTTGCACATTAAAAAATAAATATGACCTCACGTTGTATCAATCACATTTACACACTGCCTCTGAAACTTTCGTCTGTCATATAAAATTTTGGTCGGCACCGATGGCCTCATGGGCAGCGCTGACGTAGCGCCAATGCGCTTCGGGCGACCTGAGTTCGAGTCCCGGCTTGTGATCCTTTTATCTGCGTTTTTTTACATTCGTAGCAAGCATTTTGAGAGGTGTTTTGACAATTCAGAGCCGAACGCCAAAGCGAACGTCTGACAAGTTGATCTACTTCGTCTCACAACACAAAACACTGTAGGACAAATAATAATAATCCCGCAGCTTCTTGATAAGGAGGTGGAACTCTCCTTCGTCTGTACACAATCTTAGGATTGGATGGACCAAATATTTCCTCTTTCTCTTTTTAAGAAGAGAGAGGACAACAAAATCATCCTCACTGCTTGAAGACTCCATTTTGTATTGACACAGTGTACAAGGTTTCTGTGCCTGACAAATTTTAAGAATGACGAATATGAAAAAACGCATACGAAAATGTTGGTCTCAGTGTGTAAGGACCTTTATTGTCTCCATGTACATAACAAAAATGTGAGTTTGTGAAAACAGTGACGTCATGCAAATGCGTATTACGTGTTCAGTCTATAGGCACATAGTGGTTTTTTTACAATTGGCAACTACTGGCCTGGAAGCAGAAAACAGTTTTTAGTTGTTTCTGCAGATCCGTGTGAATGGGGATCGTTTTGACAACATTGTCGTCTGTACGTGATAAAAGCAAAGGAAAAATATTTCCGTGTTTAGTACATCGTTTTCATGTAAACATACCCTGAGTACGCTGTAAAAAGTAATATGCTATATCTACTACGCAAAATTTTGGCAACAGATTATAAGCAATATTATTAATTAAATTCAACAAATAGAATTGAGATAGAATTAATCAAATTAATTTCTTAAATGTCAACAATTTAAAACGAGTAAAATTTAAATAAAATTTCTGAATAACAGACAGACGTCAAAGATGAATTAAGAACACTTTATTTTTTATTGCCAACATTGAAGACACCTGATGATAACAAGCAGAATCACTGAAGGGAAGAGAAACACAACAATTAACAGAGTTAATTAGATGTTGATGTTGATTTTATTGAAAATGTTTGATCACCATTATGGTGATCAGTGTTTCATCTGGTTGGGCAGTTTGACTTTTTGTCTTTTATGTAGGTTTGTGGTTTTTGTAATGGTGTTTGTTAATTTTACACATTTGAAATGGTTGACTTTCAAGGAATTAATGTGATTTAATTTTAACTCAATTCTTATATGTTGAATGTAATTAATCACATTAATCACAATTTTATTGAGTAGCTAGAGTGTATTACTTTTTACAGTGTATACATTGTGAATAGTGATGAAATTATTAATTTTTTAGCAATTTGATTATGCGATTTTGTTGTGATTGCGAGACAGCAGTGAGCTTACAGAGAGGGCTCTGCCCACAAGTTCAACTAATTGCATTTAATATAAAATTAAATAAATATTGTACATAACATGCAATTAAGTGTCTGAAAACTTTACATTAATTTAATGCTTAAAGTGGAAATGAAGCAGTCAGTCAAGTTACATTTATTTAGTAAATGGATTTCCACTCTAATCAGAAAATTTATAACAAACACTATATATGTAACCATTTAAAAGAAAAAAAAAAAAAAGATGTTCTGTTATAGAAAAAGTTTTTTGAGGAAAACATTCCAGGATTTTTCTCCAAATAGTGGACTTCAACAGGGTTCAACGGTCAAAATTACAGTTTCAGTGCAGCTTCAAAGGGCTCTACGCAACCCCAGCCAAGGAATAAGGGTCTTATCTAGTGAAATGATTGGTCATTTTCTAAAAAAAAAAAAAAATATATATATATATATATATATATATATAGTTTTTAATCACAAATGCTTGTCTTGCACTAGCTCTAAGCTCCATACGCATGACGTAATCATGTTACAAAGGTCATGTGTGACGTAGGTGGAAGTACTGATCCAGTGTCTACAAAGCGAACGTGCAAAGACTAAGCCAAACTCTTTTTACAAAAAAAAGGTAAAACAACGATATCGGACGATTTTGAACTTGAAGCAGAAAATTAGATGAAGTTTTTCACCCTACTGCAGTACTTCCACACTCACCTTGAAGCGTGACCTTTCAACGTAATGCATGGCGCATTGCAGAGCTAGTGCAAGATGAGCATTTGTGGTTAAAAAGTATTTTTTTTAAATGACCAATCGTTTCGATAGAGAAGACCCTTATTCCTCGCCTGAGATCTGAGAAAATTTACCTGGCGATCCCCACTGAAGTCCACTATATGGAAAAAAATCCTGGAATGTTTCCCTCAAAAACCTTAATTCTTTTCGATTGAAGAAAGAAAGGCATGGACATCTTGGATGACATGGGGGTGAGTAAATTATCAGGGAATTTTCATTCAGAAGTGAACTAATCCTTTAAGCCTAAAAGAACTGTTGTTAGCAAGTGTGCTACCAAGAAGTTTCCACCCAATATTTTCTCTCAGCCTCGCATTTGAAAGATTTTACAGTAGTCGTCTTCAAGTGGAAATATACTGTAGCTTTGAAGGCAGGCGTACAAACACACACACACACACACGTAAATACACAACGCATCTTTGTCCTCTAATACCCATGAGAGGCCAAGTTGTGTTTGGCAGTGGAGGTAATTAGCATTGGTTGAGTCACACACGTGTGCGCTGATCCTAAAAGCCACGTAAGGTGTGTGCGACAGTAAACACGCGTCTTTTGCCGAAAAGAGGGGCAAGTGTGGGGGAATCGGGACTTTTTTTGGTTGGCTTGTGTGTGATGAATGAAAGGCGTCTTTGAGGGCAGCAGGGATCTTGAATGATCCAGGAGGCATTATGATTAATTACATCGATGTTTGATGTGAACAGAAGCATTGAGAGTGAGAGACACATGACACACATGACAATTAAAGAGAGGCATGCTGGGATGGAGAGCTGGAGATTTCATTCTGGATCACTGCTCCAAGAGCACTCATTAGTTACCGAGGTTTGGTGTGGAAATCTCTGCAGTTGCCCTGTGGGTGAAGAGAGGATTATGTAAAAACATTTCCATCCAACCAACAAACCATCCATCCATCCATCCATCCATCCATCCATCCAACCAACCAACCAACGGGAAATTATCACTCCATTGTCCAATGAAATTTGAGCTTATTGTAGCACATCGAAATTGGTTGGTGTATTATACATGACAAATGGGCAGCAATGAATTATGTAATATTTTTAGCTGTGCACATCCAGACGTTAATACTGGCTGCCCTTGTGTAATGCCTTGAACATGGGCTGGCATATGCAAATATCGGGGTCATACATATTAATGATCCCGACTGTTACGTAACAGTCGGTGTTATGTTGAGATTCGCCTGTTTTTCGGAGGTCTTTTAAACAAATGAGATTTACATAAGAAGGAGGAAACAATGGTGTTTGAGACTCACTGTATGTCATTACCATGTACTGAACTTTTGTTATTCAACTATGCCAAGGTAAATTCAATTTTTGATTCTAGGGCACCTTTAAATATGTGGATTTATAATTGAATCGGCACACTAGCGATCACTGAGAGAGGCATATATGGTTTGCAGTTCTCTATCGCTTTTGTAAACTGTGTTCACAGTTACTCCTGAATGTGCAACTACTGACATAAACTTCTTTTTCCAGTGAGCAGATTAATTACAACAACAAAAGAGTGAATAGTGGTTAGCAAGCAAGCGGTGTCAGAATGCTATCTATGAGTCAAGCTCGAAGAAAGATGCTAACCCGTAGCAATGCGTTATAGCAACGACGTCTGATGGCAGATACATAAAAATAAAGAGGAATTTTTTTTTAGACTTTAAAGCGATTTGTTACTGTTTTGTACATGTTGTCATATTAATTATTATTCAAATACATTTTGTGGATAATTGTTGAGAGGGGAAATTGCCTGCCCAGTGTTAATTACATTGTAAATACATTGTAATTACATTACAACATGGATCGCGGAACCAGGGGGGCCGCACGGGCCTGCCCCCGGGTAACTTTTGAGGTCTGGTACAAATATGATATACAAAAATACATAGGCTACAGGTCCATATGCATGCATGATTAATCATTAAAATATTGCAGTCTCGATTCAAACACACTCGCGATCTTATTCCTAAATGACAAAAATTCCGCAGTCTATTAAACCTTTGAAGTTACGATCATGCCTGAATTTGAATTTAAACCTGCTTTCGCGCTGCCGCTGTTCCACAGAGTGCAGCTCTCATGTAAGCTATATGAAACAGCTTCACAGTGTTTTCAGCTGACAATATTGCTGTTCCTTTGTTGCAAACATACGAAATATTGGGCTAAAAGTTATAGTCCGCATATAAACACCAATATTGTGCCATTCACAATCAAAATGAGTAAATTACCTTTGAAACTAACAGCCACGGCTCGTCTGTAAGGGCAGGTGGGGCAAACTCCCACCAAAATATTAATTCAAACATAGACCTCTATATAAGCTTTTCTTGACTATTTTAAGACGTAAAGTGAGCAGGATATTACAATTTAACGTATGTCTCCGGCAGGCATGTATTATGATACGTCGTCTCGTAGTCCTCCTCAGCTCTACAGCGCCCCACAATTTTCCATTGTAAATCTGTGGTGAAAAATGGAACTGCAGCTTGCTGTAATCATGAGCCATTGGGGCAGATTTCAGGCTGTCCCACTTATTTTCACAGTTGTTTGGGCTTTTTTAAAAACTTTACAGATTCTAAATAAACTTTAAAGGCTGCAAAATTGGGATTAGACTTACTCCATTTTGTTTGATGAATATACAATTTTCCAAATAACAAAAACAAATCGATAATAGGCCTATATATTTTTCTTTTCGAAAAGTCGTATTCATTTAAATGAAATATGTTTTCCACATTTTTGAGTAGTTTTTGGTATTGTAAAACACTGACAACTTGTAATATTTTAAAACAACCTGTGTCAATCAACATTAGAGCGCCACCCTCAGGCCGAATAACGCAGCGCAAATGCAAAACTAGCGCTAAGACCCAGAATCTGCCCTACCTAAATTTACGGTCAGGAGCCGCTACTGGAAACTAATGTTACGCTTGATAAAGATTGTATATTGATGAAATATAACTATATGATGAAATTCGTTCAAAAACTCTGAATGAAACATGTGACCTTCATTCACTAATTTCAAAGGAGTTTACATAACTAATTCATTTAAATGAATAAATATTTTTAATAGACTCATTTATAACATTTATAGACATGTATAAATCGACTCATTTATAACATTAAAACAACATTTTGTCAGAACCTATTATTTTGTTTGGTTGTCTGCTTTGTTTTCAGAATCATGGGAGAACCGTGATCTCTATCTATCTCTAGAAAATACAGATTATCCAGTCATACATTAAGTTTATAAGAAAATATAATATATCTGGCATCCAATTTATAGTAGGTC
Organism: Ancherythroculter nigrocauda; assembly: GCA_036281575.1. NCBI lineage: Eukaryota > Metazoa > Chordata > Actinopteri > Cypriniformes > Xenocyprididae > Ancherythroculter > Ancherythroculter nigrocauda. The sequence continues at coordinate 11,420,564 of VTFQ01000015.1, forward strand.
ACTATTAGCACTAATATTAAAAAGTAGTAGGCCTAGTCTTACAGACTAGGATGTAAAATGTACAATACAGACTAAGATGAAGTCTTTATGTAGCCTACATTTAACAATGATTTGGGGCAATTAAAATGCATTATAATGGAGGATTATGAATTTTTTTTTCTTATTTAAAACGTGGCGCTTCTCATCCACTGTGCGAAGTTCTGCAAACCACACCCCTCTATTACCACCCCCCTCCGGTACATTCCGCAATCCATGCATTACAACATTAATAATCAAGAAATCCTGTTCTGTGTTTCAGCTGGGATCTGAGTGGACTGCTCCAGGAGAGTTTACCAAGTTCAGGTCTCAGGCGTCCAAGTCTGTGCAGTAAGTACATACTTTTTTGTCATTTTCATGTGTCCAAAGCATTGTTGGGTATATTGTGCAAATTTTGGTCATTAGTACACAAATGTGTATACTGTGTATGTTTCTGTGTTTCACTTCCTGTTTTATTGTCCAATCAAGGGCCTCAGTTTCCTCCTTTGTAAACAAACCGCCCACACTCATGTCTATTGATGCAGTTATTTTACCCCTGATGGTGTTGATTGGGTTGGTAATTGGAGGAAATTGCTGGCCTTTATCTGATCGGGCTTTTAATGATCGCCTTTCTCTGCTCCGCTCAAAGCACTCGCATCATTTACAGCCGTACAACTTCTGTGATTTAAATATCACGTCGAAGAAAGAGCTGTGTCGCTTCTAAGATAGAAACACCTTTTCCGCTTCAAATCAGCAGTATATGAATGGTCGATTAGCATATCGTATTTCTAGTATTTCCATAAAAAGCCGGCTACAGCCAGCAAACCATTTAAATTCGTCACTCTACACTAATGCGCCATTAATAATGGCTTTAAATGGATCTGCTGGAATTAGCAGTGGGTTTGTTTCCATATGGCTGTAAAGTGATCCATAGCCTGGACTTTATCTTGAGTGTATTTAATAATGCATAAACTAATCCAGCCTCATTTCATGAACCTGAGTGTATAGATAGTAACAACAGAGACACCTTTTTAGATTTAGATAATGCTCTGCCTAGATGATTTGAGCCATTATATTTAGGAATTCCATTTCAGTTTGTAAGTACAGGATATTAGACATCTGGGGTGCCATATATATATATATATATATATATATATATATATATATATATATACATATATATATATATATTAGGGCTGTGGATTTCAAACATTAATTAGATTAATTAATTACGGGAAAAAAAAGTGTTACAATTTTTTAACATATTTAACGCACTTACTCATCTGACATTTCATACAGTTGCCTGATGATAAATATGATGCAGGGCAACAACTCACTGCATGATATAGCCTACAGAATGCAGTTAGAATGTCCCTAAAATTAAAGATATGAAAGGTGATCGATTTTAACCCTTTGAAGTGTATGACAACACCGGTGAGATCAGAAAGTTCACTGTTAAATTCAAACTTGCTTTTGCACTTTGGCTGGGGTTGAGCCAGAGATGGACACTCTCAGTACTTTTCATTGTTTTCAACCATATAAAGTTTAAGGTTCAGACATTTAAATAGACATTAAATAGGCTACTAGCCAAAAATAAATTTTGTTAAATACACACTGATGAACTATTTATAAACAGATTCTCTGAACTGTGGTGGCAGCACCCATCACGGGTAATAGATCAATTGACATGATTTAAATGACAAAACACATTCAAATATTTGGAATTATTGGAATAGTGAATTATTGGAAATATTGGAATAGGTGCCAATTTATGTTTCTGCCGGTTGGTGCCCACTCAAATAAATTATTTCTTTCTGAATCTATTTTTTAGTAATGTCTATTTGATGTTTTACACAATAATGACTTCAAATTATCTTTTGGGGATAATTTCTCAGGCAAATTTGATGTACGATAAATTTGCGATTAATTAGATTAATTATTTGCCACATCATGTAATTAATTAGATTCAAATTTTATATATATATATATATATATATATATATATATATATATATATATATATATATATATATATATATATATATATAAGATATCCAAGATAACAGCTCTGAGTCTTCACCTATAATGCCTGATGAGTTTGGAGAACACCTGACAAGAGATCAGAGACCATTCCTTCTTACAGAATCTCTACAGATCCGTCATATTCCCAGCTCCATGTTGCTTCTCTTCAGTTCACTCCACTCATTTTCTTTAGGGTTCAGGTCAGGGGACTGGGATGGCCATTGCAGAAGCTTCATTTTGTGCTCAGTGACACATTTTTGTGTTGGTTTTGATGTTTGTTTTGGATCATTGTCCTGATGGAAGTTCCAACCATGGCCCATTATAAGATTTCTAGCAGAAGTGGTCAGGTTTTGATTTTTTTATCTGTTGGTATTTGCTAGAATCCATGATACCATGTATCTGAACAAGATGTCCAGGACCTCCAGCAGAAAAATAGGCTCACAGCATTAAAGATCCAGCAGTATGTTTAACCGTGGGTATGGGGTACTTTTTATCCATGTGTGCACCAAACCCATCTGGTGGGTTTGCTGCCAAAAAGCTCTTTTTTTAGTTTCATCCAACCATAGAAGCCGGTCCCATTTGAAGTTCCAGTCTTGACTGACAACTGAATATGCTGGAGATTGTTTCTGGATGAGAGCAGAGGATTTTTCTTGAAACAACTTTTGATGATGTAGGTGCTGTGTGATAATTTTTTTAGGCTTGATGAGACTCAAGACTCAACTAATCTCTGCAATTCTCCAGCTGTGATCCTTGGAGAGTCTTTGGCCACTCAAACTCTCCTTCTCACCGCACATTTAGACACACATCCTCTTCCAGGAAGATTTGTAACATCTTTAGTTTGGAACTTCTTAATTATTGGCCTTTGTGTTTCCTCATATTTGTACTCCTGTGGAACAGGAAGTCATGTTTGGACAATTTCATGCTCCTAGTCACCCTGATGTGCTAAAAAAAATGTAAATATGAATGGGAATATTTTACTATATTTATTATTTTACTATTTATATTTTTAGAGATATTTTACTCATAAGAATTTCTAGGGGTGCCAATAATTGTGGCCAACATGTATTGGAGAAAAACATTTATTTTATAATGTGAGTTTCCCCCCACTTTCAATTGTTTTACATATTAGACTTCTTTGAAAAACATTAAAAAATCTTAGTCCCAGACAGTACGATATATTATTTCAATATTTTATATTATCAGATCTATACATTTCAAATAAATGACATTTTCAAGTAAAAACAATCAAACAAACAAAAACATACAAATTACATACATGACCCCAAAAATATTCGGACATTTTGTCCACATTATACCACAATTTTATTTTTATATTCCAAAAAACAAAACAAAAATGCAGTTGAATGCAGTTTTTTTTTTTTTTTTTTTCTGCACAACTGTACCTCTGGAACACAGCACACCTCACCTGCTCTTGACCGCTGGCTGTGAAGAGCATTTGATTTTTCTGCATTATTCATCCAGTGTTCTCGTGTGTAAATCTTTCACCTATTACTGCCCTTGATGTGGGCCTGTATGGAGGAAGTGCAGCCTTGGGAATGACACTATGATCCCAGACCTGAGTAAAAACACAGCATTTAACCCTCATTCTGCACCTTCTGATAGTACTTTTTAATGAAGACTGAATGGAGATGTTTAAGAAAGTCAAAGTGGGGGCAAAAAAACAGACCAAAACACTAAGCAGATTTTGAGCAAAAAGCACATTTTTGAAAATGATTAAAGCAAAGCAATGATTAAGCAAATGATTAAAAGCAAATTTGCCAACATGAAATCTTTTATTATAATAAACTCGCTGCTAATGTTTGCCATAAGACCAAGGATTCTTTGTTCATCTCTTGTGACGTGTGCTATGAATTACAAGGCTTATCTATGACTGGTGCTCACTAATAATGTCTTAATTACTTTTATTTTAATCAAGGAGATCCATAATTAGCCTCAGATTAGATATCACAGAACAATCCAGTTCATGATGAATATCAGCCAGTGTAATAAAATCAGCTGCATTGTTTTGTCCATATGATTTTCACTGCCATCCTATAAGGTTATAACTCATTATTATTAGTTAATATATATCCAAATATTTGGATTAGTTAATAAAAATTAATATTAAAATCAGTTAACCTGTTTGTCCAACAAACACTCAGTATTAATCGTCTATCAACTATATATATATATATATATATATATATATATATATATATATATAGTTTTTCTTAGTAACAAACCTGACCCGAACCCGAAGCTATTCATGAAACATTAATCCGAACCTGACCCGAAACCCGCAAGTTCCCCTTGCTAACAAGGGGTCTACATCTTAAACTAAACCTCTAGTTGAATGTACGATACTTGCACTATGCCTTTGAACGAGTGTCCGGATATGCAGTCTCAGAAGAAAGTCTTGATGGTTCAGTAGTTTGATTGTGGTGCAGTCAGGTTTTTTCGGGTTGAGTGAAGAAGAATGAACTTTAGTCTGACTCGGTTGTTATTGGATGAGTTTTCTCTCCCAGGCAGAAAGTGGCAACATGGCCTGTTGTACATTTGAGGTCCCACTGGCACTGGGAGGTCCCGTGGCATTGCGGTCAGACCGGATGTCTCCACTCTTTTCCACACAAACGACAACAAAAAGAGCCTGAGGGTCTCTGAGATAATGTCCTTTTTAACTTCTGAAGAGGTCACAACTTTCAAATTTGGCTTGACCAATGAAGAGGGTGCAGTTTTAAGCTGTAAAAGTTTCTTTGTTTGGAAGAATCTCATTTGCTTGATCGGAGTGGGCTGGCAGTTTTGTGTCCCTTTATACTCTGATTAATACAACAAGCATAAAATGTACGTTGAGAGTTAAACGAGGATTATTTTTGATACCACACTGTAAAAAAAATTCTGTAGTTTTTACAAAATAATTTTGGAAGCTGTGGTTGCCAGAATAATTTTGTAAAAAATACAGAAAAACTGTGTAAACATTTACAGAACTAATTAATTAATTAATAAAACTGTAATTTAATAAAATTTGAATGTAAACCAATAAATTCAACAAAGCACATTACTACTAAAATCTGTTTTGTACCTTTAACATATACTGACAACCACCATAATAATGCAGGTGGTAAAAGAGAAAGCCACATGAAGAATCAGAGTTCATCACAAGCAGCTTTTCCACAAGCTGAAGTATATAAAGAAGGTGCAAAGAGTCATTCACGCAAACGCAAAAACCATTATGGTAACCCACAACACGTACATAATGCAATAAACATTTATTAAACAACAGAAGATGTAACATAAAACCCTAGTGTACATAACTGATAACAAAAACTATTAACATGATTATTTAAACAAAATACTTTCAAATGTTGAGTGTCACACAGGGAATTGTGGGAACATAAGTTTACAGATTTTGAATGTAAATTATACATTGATTTTGTCTGTTTTACTTATAAAAATTACTGTGAAAATTGCATAAATGTCTGGTTGGAGCTTTTACAGTTTTTCCCTGTATATAATACAGGAACTTACTGTTAACCTATTTACAAATTTTTTTTTTTCGTAGTGTTTTTACAATATTTTACCGTTAAAATCACATTCATTTTTTACAGTGCAAGAAGGTTACATTATCTAATAGTTTAATTATAAGACATGCATACAACAGTATACAATACAAAAGACAATATACAAAACAGTAATAATATACATGCATATCCTGGGGATAACCCATTTTGAGGTCTGTCAAGGCACATTAAAGGACTAGTTCACTTTCAAATAAAATTTTCCTGATAATTTACTCACCCCCATGTCATCCAAGATGTTCATGTCTTTCTTTCTTCAGTCGAAAAGAAATTAAGGTTTTTGTTGAAAACATTCCAGGATTTTTCTCCATATAGTGGACTTCAATGGCCTCCAAACGTTTGAAGGTCAAAATTACAGTTTCAGTGCAGCTGCAAAGGGCTTTAAACAATACCAGACAAGGAATAAGGGTCTTATTTAGTGAAACAATCAGTCATTTTCGGAAAAAAATGTAAATGTATGTGCTTTATATAAACAAATGATCACCTTCCAAGTGGTTACGCCAAAACCGCACTTTTGTTTTCTTCAAAAAGCTTACGCTGTATGTCCTACGCCTTCCCTATTCAACTTGCGTAACGAACGCAGCGCCAGTTCCATTTTTTCCGTAAGTAGAATAGGGAAGACGTAAGACTTTGAAGCTGCACTGAAACTGTAATTTTGACCTTAAACAGTGGAGTCCATTGAAGTCCACTAAATGGAGAAAAATCCTGGAATGTTTTCATCAAAAACCTTAATTTCTTTTTGACTGAAGAAAGGAGGACATGGACATCTTGGATGATGAGAATTTGTTTGTTTCATACCAAAAGTAACCTGTTTTGTCTTGTCTGTTGGCACATTGCCACTGTCCTCTTTGCTCCGCGATGTATTTTTCACTGTGTGAGAACGTGATGTGTGGCGTGAAACGCCTGATACTAAGCTAACAAGATGTTTTGCATGTGAAGTGCACAGTAAACTCGAAACCCAATTGATTGCAGTTGAGGTTTATTTAGCATGATGCTAAGCTAACAACAAGATGTTTTGCATGTGAAGTGCACAGTAAACTCGAACCCCAATTGATTCCAGTTGAGGTTTATTTAGCATGATGTTAAGCTAACAACAAGATGTTTTGCATGTGAAGTGCACAGTAAACTCGAACCCCAATTGATTCCAGTTGAGGTTTATTTAGCATGATGCTAAGCTAACAACAAGATGTTTTGCATGTGAAGTGCACAGTAAACTTGAACAACAATTGATTCCAGTTGAGGTTTATTTAGCATGATGCTAAGCTAACAACAAGATGTTTTGCATGTGAAGTGCACAGTAAACTCGAACCCCAATTGATTCCAGTTGAGGTTTATTTAGCATGATGTTAAGCTAACAACAAGATGTTTTGCATGTGAAGTGCACAGTAAACTCGAAACCCAATTGATTGCAGTTGAGGTTTATTTAGCATGATGCTAAGCTAACAACAAGATGTTTTGCATGTGAAGTGCACAGTAAACTCGAACCCCAATTGATTCCAGTTGAGGTTTATTTAGCATGATGTTAAGCTAACAACAAGATGTTTTGCATGTGAAGTGCACAGTAAACTCGAACCCCAATTGATTCCAGTTGAGGTTTATTTAGCATGATGCTAAGCTAACAACAAGATGTTTTGCATGTGAAGTGCACAGTAAACTTGAACAACAATTGATTCCAGTTGAGGTTTATTTAGCATGATGCTAAGCTAACAACAAGATGTTTTGCATGTGAAGTGCACAGTAAACTCGAACCCCAATTGATTCCAGTTGAGGTTTATTTAGCATGATGCTAAGCTAACAACAAGATGTTTTGCATGTGAAGTGCACAGTAAACTTGAACAACAATTGATTCCAGTTGAGGTTTATTTAGCATGATGCTAAGCTAACAACAAGATGTTTTGCATGTGAAGTGCACAGTAAACTCGAACCCCAATTGATTCCAGTTGAGGTTTATTTAGCATTATGATGCTAAGCTAACAACAAGATGTTTTGCATGTGAAGTGCACAGTAAACTTGAACAACAATTGATTGCAGTTGAGGTTTATTTAGCACAATGCTAAGCTAACAACAAGATGTTTTGCATGTGAAGTGCACAGTAAACTCGAACCCCAATTGATTCCAGTTGAGGTTTATTTAGCATGATGCTAAGCTAACAACAAGATGTTTTGCATGTGAAGTGCACAGTAAACTCGAACCCCAATTGATTCCAGTTGAGGTTTATTTAGCATGATGCTAAGCTAACAACAAGATGTTTTGCATGTGAAGTGCACAGTAAACTTGAACAACAATTGATTCCAGTTGAGGTTTATTTAGCATAATGCTAAGCTAACAACAAGATGTTTTGCATGTGAAGTGCACAGTAAACTCGAACCCCAATTGATTCCAGTTGAGGTTTATTTAACACAATGCTAAGCTAACAACAAGATGTTTTGCTTGTGAAGTACGCAGTAAACTCGAACCCCAATTGATTCCAGTTGAGGTTTAACACAATGCTAAGCTAACAACAAGATGCTTTGCTTGTGAAGTGCACAGTAAACTCGAACCCCAATTGATTCCAGTTGAGGTTTATTTAGCATGATGCTAAGCTAACAACAATATGTTTTGCTTGTGAAGTGCACAGTAAACTCGAACCACAATCGAGTCCAGTTGAGTTTGAATTTTGAACACTGCCATAACAACTTGATACTCTAAGCATAAAAATGCAGAGCACAGGCAACATTGAAGTAAAAATAAGTCATTTGTTTTTATTTGATTTGATTTTTCTTTATAATACTTGAATTAAATACATATATCAACAGACTTTCCATTGAGCTCATCGCAGTGCATTCTGGGACTGCATTTTCTGTGAATGATAAATGCAATGCCTTAAAATTTACAAGGTATCTTAGAGGGCATAATTTCTTCATACTTTTTAGACAAACCTTCATGTCCTATTTTTTGTAATAGAGCTATTATTTCAATAACACAAAGCATGAGTGAACCAGCGAGAGTGAAAAAAGACAAATGTGTAGGCATTGTTAAGACTTTTCGTAACGCCGTTTATCATGATTACCGTGATCATAAATCAATGCCGTTATTGAGTTTGAGATATAGAGAAAGAGAAGGAGAATGATGTGTATTGATCGGAGGTTAAGCACTTTGCTTTTTAAGCAGGATAGTTCATCCTGTAGAAGCAGACATGAGTCTTTCCACCCTTACAAAGCATTGATTAGATAAGGCATCTTATCTAACGGCGCATCTAGCAAACGCAAGAGAAGACAGACTTCTCCGCTGGCATCCATTCAGAATGCACTCGCCTGGTTATGTCGAGTTGAGCTGAGTAACTGCTTTTATGTTGAAGAACTCCAACCTGCAAAAAGAAGAGCTGTTTCTTAAAACATCTTTTCTGAGAAAAAACTATTTACTTTCTATATGTTCACACCACAACTGTTGTTATTACAACATGGAGATTAACAACATACTGTACACTGGTTGTGCTATATTTTTTTTTGATACACTAAAAACAGTTATTTGTTTCGAGAATCAATCATGAAATAGCTTACAACTTGATACTCTTAGCATAAAAATACTGGTGGTGCTGTAGGTTGTTTGATTCACTAAAAGAACAGACTCAGAAGAGTCATTTATTTTGGGAATCAATCTACTGAACACTGGTCGTACTGTATATTTTTTGATTTGCTAAAAGAAAAGAATCATTAGAGTCATTTGATTCAGGACTATTGTACACTGGTCGTGCTGTTTTTTGATTCACTAAAGGAAAAGACTCATAAGAGTCACTTGTTTCGGGAGTCAATCTACTGTACACTGTACCATAGGTTTTTTGGTTCACTAAAAGAACAGACTCATAAGAGTCAATTGTTTTTGGAATCACTCTACTGTACGCTGGTCGTGCTGTATGTTTTTTTGATTCACTAAAGCAAAAAACTCATAAGAGTCACTTGTTTCGGGAGTCAATCTACTGTACACTGGTCGTACTGTAGGATTTTTGGTTCACTACAAGAACAGACTCATAAAAGTCAATTGTTTTGGGAATCAATCTACTGTACACTGGTCGTGCTGAATGTTTTTTTGATTCACTGAAGGAACAGACTCATAAGAGTCATTTGTTTCAGGAGTCAATCTACTGTACACTGGTCATGCTGTAGGTTTTTTGATTCACTAAAAGAACAGACTCATAAGAGTCATTTGTTTCCGGAGTTAATAATAATTGTCATTTTGAACTTGACTTATTTTGTCCTTTCTAAAAAAAAAAAAATTAAAAAAAAGTGCTACATTTCTACTTTGTCGTAAAATAGATTAAAAGCTTCCCCTATGTTCTCATCTTCTTAGAAGTTTGATCATCTCAAAGTACTATTGCGGGAAACAGAGACACTTTCATCACAAGAATGACGAACATGAGACCTAAATCATGAAGTCTCTGATGGGCCTTCCATTAGATTAGTCCTGCTTATGTGATTGGATAATGATGTGATTGGAGGACAAATGGTGTGTGGGAAGACCAGGTGGCCTTAATGCCTGTTGAAAGGCAAAGACCGGAGGGAGGATGCAGAGATGGATTCCACTGGATGTGACTCACCCCTAAACACGACAGATCTGTTTCTGCCCTTTAACCGCAGAAAGATAGAGAGGTTGGCATATTCAAGAATTAATGAGGCGTCTGGCATTTCCACAAAAGTGCTGTGTCATTTTTGTCTGGAAATCCTGCCACATCAATGTATGACTTGTGGGGATGGATACCGATAGAGATTCAGTTTGCATCTGATTCACAAGCTCTCAGTTCGATTCAAGTGATTTAACTGTGATTTATTTAGGTACTATATTTTGGTTATAGTGTCAGTTTTGGTATCATGTCAAAGAAATTCTCTCTCTGCTGATGCTGTAAATTATATAGTGATGTGTTTCAGACTGATTCACACCAGGATTGATAACTGTAAAGATAACTATAATGATAACTATATTAGCATTCACACCGACTGATGATAACATTCTGTTTATAAGAACATGCAGATGTTGTCTGCTTCTTTAAACTCTGATTGGCTGTCAATGTTTTTAGAGTTCATCAGCTCAAAAAAAAAAAAAAAAGGGAGTGATTCCAACGTTACAGTTGTAGTGTGGACTTCCATATTCCCATAGAATTAGAACTCATAAGAGTCATTTGATTCGGGAATCAATCTACTGTACACTGGTCTTGCTGTAGGTTTTTCTTGATTCACTAAAAGAACAGACTCAAAAGAGTCATTTGTTTCGGGAATCAATCTACTGTACACTGGTCTTGCTGTAGGTTTTTTGATTCACTAAAAGAACAGACTCAAAAGAGTCATTTGTTTCGGGAATCAATCTACTGTACACTGGTCTTGCTGTAGGTTTTTCTTGATTCACTAAAAGAACAGACTCAAAAGAGTCATTTGTTTTAGGAATCAATCTACTGTACACTGGTCGTTCTGTAGGTTTTCTGATTCACTGAAAGAACAGACTCATAAGAGTCATTTGTTCCAGGAATCAGTCTACTGTACACTGGTTGTGTTGTGGGTTTTTTGAATCACTAAAAGAACAGACTCAAAAGAGTCATTTGTTTTAGGAATCAATCTACTGTACACTGGTCGTTCTGTAGGTTTTCTGATTCACTGAAAGAACAGACTCATAAGAGTCATTTGTTCTGGGAATCAATCTACTGTACACTGGTCGTTCTGTAGGTTTTTTGATTCAATAAAAGAACAGACTCAAAAGAGTCATTTGTTTCGGGAATCAATCTACTGTACACTGGTCTTGCTGTAGGTTTTTTGATTCCCTGAAAGAACAGACTCAAAAGAGTCATTTGTTTCGGGAATCAATCTACTGTACACTGGTCTTGCTGTAGGTTTTTCTTGATTCACTAAAAGAACAGACTCAAAAGAGTCATTTGTTTTAGGAATCAATCTACTGTACACTGGTCGTTCTGTAGGTTTTCTGATTCACTGAAAGAACAGACTCATAAGAGTCATTTGTTCTGGGAATCAATCTACTGTACACTGGTCGTTCTGTAGGTTTTTTGATTCAATAAAAGAACAGACTCAAAAGAGTCATTTGTTTCGGGAATCAATCTACTGTACACTGGTCTTGCTGTAGGTTTTTTGATTCCCTGAAAGAACAGACTCAAAAGAGTCATTTGTTTCGGGAATCAATCTACTGTACACTGGTCTTGCTGTAGGTTTTTCTTGATTCACTAAAAGAACAGACTCAAAAGAGTCATTTGTTTTAGGAATCAATCTACTGTACACTGGTCGTTCTGTAGGTTTTCTGATTCACTGAAAGAACAGACTCATAAGAGTCATTTGTTCTGGGAATCAATCTACTGTACACTGGTCGTTCTGTAGGTTTTTTGATTCAATAAAAGAACAGACTCAAAAGAGTCATTTGTTTCGGGAATCAATCTACTGTACACTGGTCTTGCTGTAGGTTTTTTGATTCCCTGAAAGAACAGACTCAAAAGAGTCATTTGTTTCGGGAATCAATCTACTGTACACTGGTCTTGCTGTAGGTTTTTCTTGATTCACTAAAAGAACAGACTCAAAAGAGTCATTTGTTTTAGGAATCAATCTACTGTACACTGGTCTTGCTGTAGGTTTTCTGATTCACTGAAAGAACAGACTCATAAGAGTCATTTGTTCCAGGAATCAGTCTACTGTACACTGGTTGTGTTGTGGGTTTTTTGAATCACTAAAAGAACAGACTCAAAAGAGTCATTTGTTTTAGGAATCAATCTACTGTACACTGGTCGTTCTGTAGGTTTTCTGATTCACTGAAAGAACAGACTCATAAGAGTCATTTGTTCTGGGAATCAATCTACTGTACACTGGTCGTTCTGTAGGTTTTTTGATTCAATAAAAGAACAGACTCAAAAGAGTCATTTGTTTCGGGAATCAATCTACTGTACACTGGTCTTGCTGTAGGTTTTTTGATTCCCTGAAAGAACAGACTCAAAAGAGTCATTTGTTTTAGGAATCAATCTACTGTACACTGGTCGTTCTGTAGGTTTTTTGATTCACTAAAAGAACAGACTCAAAAGAGTCATTTGTTTCGGGAATCAATCTACTGTACACTGGTTGTGCTGTGGGTTTTTTGAATCACTAAAAGAACAGACTCAAAAGTGTTCTGATCCCATTATATATTCCTGATTCACTAAAAAAGAATCAGCTCATAAGAGTAACAAGTTTTTGAATCAGAAATGCTCTGATCACTTGGTATATTTCTGATTCACTAAAAAGAACCATTTCATAAGAGTCATTTGTTTGTGAATCATGACTATACTGTTCACACTGTATGTTTCTGATTGAGTGAAAAGAACTGGCTATAAGAGTGTTTGGTTTTTTAATCACACAACATTGGTCGTGTTGTACAGTATGTTGGTCTTTCACTTGAAATGTGCCATTATTTTATTATTATGCCATTATTTTGGGGTATATAGTCTTTTTATTGCATCACATTAAACTTCACAAAAAGCAAACAAACATTCACAACTTGTGGTGGTGGAAATGATACAGGAAACCTAGTTTGATAATTAGCAAAAATATTAATTAAAAAAATTAAAGTCCCCCTGTAGTCAATAATTTTATCACTTAACTCATCTTTGATCACCAAAATTACATATTTAAATGTTTTTTTCCTGTGAAAAAAAATTCTTAATGCCTTAAAATAGCTTGAATGTATCTCTACACCCTTGCCTCATTTAATATACACAGATCTATGAATATGATAATTAGCCCCGCCTCCACACACTCGCATGAGCTCAGACAAGATCCACTCGGTCAACTTACTGAGGTAAATGCTGCACAATGGTATTCGTTTTTACAACGTCGGACACATAACGGTAATTAATATGATTAGCGTTTTGCTTGACTACATTATCAATCAGCTAATTACAAGTTTGCTAATGTTACACAAACCATGTTCACATTCACGAGTCAGACAGCTGCCTTCTATCAGTCAGTGTCCTCCTTAGAAATACTTTGAACAACTCAGAACGTCAATGGAGAAAGGCATATAGTTCATCATAACATTGTAATATGCATCATACACCACCATATTGCTAAATCTACCCGATTTTTCATATCAACAGAAATATATAGCGCGATAACCTTCTTTTGAGACTCCCTTGCGTGGCCAGTTAATGATATGCAAAAGCCCGCCAGTACATTGACGTGATTGGTTACAAGGTAGTTTGTGACGTCAGAAACACCGGCGATTTCAAACCGCGGGTTTGAGACTATCTTTGGTTTACTTTAGTTTTAAATAGAAAATACTCAGAAATGGTGTTGACTTATGAATTTGCACATGGTTTGTCTTAAAGCATGTTAAAAACACCAGATAAACATATAAACAACATTAAAAACTTGATTTTCACCACATGGTGTCTTTAACAACAGGCCTTGGGATTTTAAGAACTTAAGTAGGGATTGTTCAAATGAGGATTGCAAAATCAATATTTTTCCTCAGCCCTAATGTCTTAAATTGACAATAAAAATGACAAACACTTAGACCTGCATTGAAAGAGGGATCTGAGCCATATCTAGAGACCAAAAGGATCACAGAGACCCTGAGCTGTTTAAGTTTAAACAGTAATGCAGTTAATTGATGATAGCTGATGCTCCTTGGATTCTGAACTCCTACTCTCTCTGGAGACATCCGTCTGACGTCTACTGTGAAGTGGCTGAGATCCCAGAAACCGCGCACTTCACACTAATACGGCATGCTACAAATATACAGAGCTGAAACTGTGTGAATCTTAATGATAGTGCCGCTGCCCGGGACTTTGTGGAGTTCATTAGAACGATGAAGTCAAAGTCAAGGGTGTCAACACTGCAGCAATGACTCGTATTTAAAAGTCTAAGCAAGTCAGTCTATAAAATTGCCCGGATTCAACTCAAGCTCAATTTCAGATGAAGCATACATACTGTAGGCCTACAGCGCTGTTGTATAGGTCTGCCAGATCACTTTATGAATCAAAACATTTGCAAACGGGGCAATGCTGTTTCAAGTAACGGCTGCAAATATAGCCTATAAATTAAGTTGTCACTCAGTAGCCTCGCTTTCAGTTTGTTTAAAGTCATTGTGAATTAATATCCTGATATATGTTTGTGATGTTCAGCTACTAAACATATATTTCACAGTCTTTTGTCAAAATCTTGCTTGACTTTCTTTTTTGGCTTGATGTCACTAGTCCCTTTCCATGAACTTATTTCAAAAATATACTAAAATTAATTTCACATACATTAACTTTAATACATCTTTGCTATTTCGAGAATGTTTTTATTTTTTGAATTAAAATTCATTTTTACTTTTAGGGTGCATAAAGTCAGAAATGTCAGGATAATACAGTGGTCCTGATATTACAATGAAAAGCCTCAATAAATTAATTCAATTATTGCAAAGAAAACCTCAAATAATTTGTCTGACAAATCAAAGTCATACAACTAACATTCAGAAACTTGCAGAAAATTATAATCTCTCATAAAACATTCTGATTCTGATTGGTCAATAGCTGTGTTTTATTCACGATAAAACACTGCTATGATCGCTTCACCCAACGGTTCTGTGTATCACTACACAACACCCTTAGCAACCACTCTTAGCAACATAAACTGTTTGTTCTCAGTTGATATTGTTCATTGAAGCTTACTGTATTATGTAGAAGAGTATTGTGAGAAAGAGATTGAGTGAGTGAGTTTATTACCTATATTCAGATTTAGCATTTTCCTTCAGGTCAGTCCTGTGTTCATAATAAAAAATCTGTTTAAATGTCCGATGTATTATCTTGTCCTTTTAACAGTTAAGGGGTTTTCCCATGACTGACAGCACTAGTCAAAGCATTTGTCAGTTGCGTCTTATTCCTTGTTCACAACGATTCAGTCTTTTAAATGTAAAAGTCTTCGCTACTGACTGACACACTCATAAAGACAGTCTCTGTCGCCATCTAATGGCGTAATAATGTAAAATCTGTTGCTGTTCATGGTCAGGGACTATATTTTCCGGCAGAAGGAAGGCTTTTAGTTAAAGTTTATTTCATGAAAGGTGCATTAATACATATTTTTGGCTTCAATATTTGTATTGTGTGGTAACCATTTTATAAAACGCTTTGCGTCGTGCCTAACAACAGTCTTCATCTGTGACTTATTCATGATACAGCATAGCCTCTCGTACCTTATTGCTTACTTAAAATATCAGGTAATTTGAGCTTTTTCTAAGGCAAGGTAAACATTTGAAAATGTCAAGTGGTGTGACTTCAAAAACCTAATGAAAATTATTATTTAATTATTCATGATATTTGAAAAAAAAAACAAATTCCTGGGAAAAAAAAATGTTTAAAATCTTTTTTTGTTTTTTTATTAAATGATGATAATGATACATCATTTAAAGAAAATCTGTTATTACTTTTGATAGTTTCATTACATGATATTTTTAGAGCCAATGATGTCATTGTAGGGAAAAGCCCCGTCCATTAGCATACACACAGCCCTGAGTGAGAAACACAGAGTCCACTATTTCTGTATCCTCACTGTAGCAGCTGGAGTTGTACAATGTCTGCGCCAAAGAGGCATTCCAAGAGTTATACCAATGCACATAAGAGTCTCCATAGACTTCCACCATCTGAGTCACTGAGGGCATTGTGGTTAAATTTCATTTTCGAAGGAAATGTCCTGAAAAAAAATCCGTAAAGTCTTATACGTTAGCGCCAATCCTTTTGTGCCAGATTGCTTCACAAATGAGAGTCTTTTAAATGCTGTATTTTCACAAAGCGTTGAAAGATTCAGAATTTTGAAACATATTAGCCTGAACACCACTACTGAAAGTTTCTGACATTTTCAGTGCGTGAGATTGTCCTGTTTTGTTGTCAGTATGCCGGAGCATGAGTTTTTGAAGCTCCACCCTCTTCTTGAAAGGGGGCTGTGAGCACTAGCTCATTTGCATTTAAAGGGACACACACAAAAACGGCACACTTTTGCTCACCTCCCAAAAGTGTCAATTTCAACATGCTATAAAAAATGATCTGTGGGTTATTTTGGACAAAAACTTCACATACACACTCTGGGGACATCAGAGACTTATTTTACATCTTGTAAAAAGGGTCTCCTTTTAAAAAAAAAGTATAAATTGTTTTGTGATGAATACAAAGATTACATTTCTGAAAACTTGGGACATGCATTTTTCACTATATATATATACTCAGCAAAAAAAGAAACGTCCTCTGACTTTCAACTGTTTTTACTTTCAGTAAACTTAATGTGTAAATATTTGTATGAACACTAAAAGAGGATGATCAGCTGTCCTTCCTGTCTCCCTGTAGCGCTGTCTCAGGCGTCTCACAGTGCGGACATGGCAATTTATTGCCCTATAGCCACATCAGCAGTCCTCATGCCTCCCTGCAGCATGCCTAACGCACGTTCACGCAGATGAGCAGGGACCCTGGGCATCTTTCTTTGGGTGTTTTTCACAGTCGGTAGACAAGTCTCTTTAGTGTCCTGCGTTTTTAGAACTGTGACCTTAAATGCCTACTTTTTGTAAGCTGTTAAGGTCTTAACGACCATTCCAGAGGTGCATGTTAATTAATTTATTATGGTTAATTGAACATGCATGGAAAACATTGTTTAAACCCTTTACAATGAAGATCTGTAAAGTTATTTGGATTTTTACAACATTATTGTTGAAATGCACAGTCCTGAAAAAGGGACGTTTCTTTTTTTGCTGAGTATATATATATATATATATATATATATATCTATATATCTATATATATATATATATATATATATATATATACTGCGTTCCAAATTATTATGCAAGAGACAAATCAGTAAGATTTCTGTACAATAAACATTCAGATTTTAATTTTTCTAAGAAAATGTTTGTTTGTTTATTTATCCATGTCTTTTTAGATAACTGGTATCAATCTCAAACAAAATAATTTGCCAGGTCTATGGAAACCCTACTTAGAGGTTGTTCCACATTATTAAGCAAGTTACAGTTCTCATGCAATATGGAGAGGAAGAAAGATCTTTCTGAAGATGAAAAGCATGAAATGGTGCAATGTTGTGCAAAAGGCATGAAAAGAACTAATATTTTGTGAAAGCTGAATGGAGATTATCGAATTATCATAAGATTTGTGAGTGATTTAGAGCACGGCAGAACTCGGTCAGATAAAGGCTTATTAATGAAAGTTCCTATCAAAAAAAATGAATTGTATTAAAAGGGCAGCTATAAAAAAGCCAGTGTTGAGCAGCAAACAGGTATTTGAAGCTGCTGGTGTCTCTGGAGTCTCAAGAAGCTCTCCATGCAGGCTGGCAGTTGTGCGTAAAGATGCATTTCAGCCACTCTAAATCAAACCTCACAAAGAGAAACATTTATAGTGGGTGTAGAAATACATGAAGACTCATTTTTAAATAGTTTTATTCACTGACTAATGTTGTACTACATGGTGAGGTTCTCAAGACTCCAGAGACACCAGCAGCTTCAAATACCTGTTTGCTGCTCAACACTGGCTTTTTTTATAGCTGCCCTTTTAACATTACAATTAATTTTTTTGATAGGAACTTTCATTAATAAGCCTTTATCTGACCGAGTTCTGCTGTGCTCTAAATCACTCACAAATCTTATGATAATTTGATAATCTCCATTCAGTTTTCACACAATAGTTGTTTTCATGCCTTTTGCACAACATTGCACCATTTCATGCTTTTCATCTTCAGAAAGATCTTTCTTCCTCTCCATATTGCATGAGAACTGTGACTTGCTTAATAATGTGGAACAACCTCTAAGTAGGGTTTCCATAGATCTGGCAAATTATTTTGTCTGAGATTGATACCAGTTATCTAAAAAGACATGGATAAATAAACAAACAAACATTTTCTTAGAAAAACTAAAATCTGAATGTTTATTGTACTGAAATCTTACTGATATGTCAATTACATAATAATTTGTAACACAGTATATATATATATATATAGAGAGAGAGAGAGAGAGAGAGAGAGATATTTCTTTTTTTTTTATTATTATTTTTCTTAAAATTAAAAATAGCATCTACTCTGGTGAAGTCAGACTTCAGTAGCACTATGGTCCCATCTGACTTTGCTGTCAGTACAGACACTGTGTTTTCCTGGCTATTTTTTCATATCCTGCTAAGGGAGGTGAAGCACCCATCAGACCATCTAAATTATTGACAAAAGCACTAGCCCGCTCTGTTTGAGAAGAATCTGAAGTTTGAGCATTTTGCTCAAATGCTGTATTGTATATTTTCTGTTTGTCACTTGCTTCTGATGTCAAAGCCACGTTGTGGAACCAGATAAGCATTTTGCTGTTTGTTCCTGTGCTGAAGTGTTGTTCTGTTCAACAAAATAAAGTAAAATGACTTGTGACAGATCTTGTTGGCACAGAGTGTGACGGTAATGAGGTTGTTAGATTCTTCCTCACATTCATCTTCATGTCTGAGCTTGTCTCGACACAGTTACTGAGAGACTGAGTCAGAGTTTGCAATTAGTCAGACAATTAGGAGCTTGTCCTCTATATCGCTCTCTCTCTCTCTCAGCCTGACTGTGGCTCTATTCATCATCTCCTGGATGTGTGAATGAGCAAACACACACACACCTCTGAGACAGTCCTGCACAGTGATTCAGAGTAAACTCCAAGCGTTTATAATGAACTGCGAACCTACGAAGAATAGCAAATTATGTAATCCGTTAAAAGCTGTTTATAGTCACTGAACTTTTTTTACATAGTCAAAGCAATGTCATCTGGTTACTATCCCAAAATCACACCACTAACCTTCCATCCTAACATCTTGTAAGCACTGTGAAAAGTAAAAGTTGATCTAAAGTCATTTGTTTTTTTATAATGGATAACCATTTATGCACACTGCAGTGAAAATCACTAAACATACTTTTTAAGGTAGGCTATAGAAGAAATTATACTGTCTCTTTTCCCTTATTTTTTTCATGCGTAAATATAATTTATGCTTATGAAATATATATAAATTGTGAAAATATATATTTTAATTTGAAAGCACCACTACTTTTTTTTTTAGGTTCTTTTTTTTTTTTTTTTTTTTCAAATAGTCTAATTTACTCAGATATATGTCACAATATGGAAGAAAAGAAAAATTCAGTCATTTATTACTCACCCTCATGTCGTTCCACACCATAAGACCTTCATTGATCTTTGGAACACAAATTAAGATATTTTTGATCAAATCCGATGGCTCAGTGAAGCCTGACAGCAATAACACTCCCTTTTTCAATGCCCAGAAAGCTAATTATAAAGCTACAAAAATATTTTTTGTGCGCCAATTTATTCCACAATATCTAGTGATGGCCGAATTCAAAACACTGCTTCATGAAGCTTCGAATCTTTACGAATCATTTGTTTTGAATCAGTGGTTCGGAGCGTGAATCAAACTGCCAAAGTCACGTGAACTATTGAAGTTTCAAAACGCTTATGACGTAACCAAGCCTCGTTTACTGAAATTATGTGATTTTGGTGCTTTGAACCACTGATCGAAAAAAAATAATTCGTAAAGATTTAAAGTTTCATGAAGCAGTGTTTTGAAATTGCCCTTCAATAGATATTGTGGAATAAGGTCGCTATTTTGTTATTTTTGGAGCACAAAAAGTATTTTCGTCAATTTATAATATTAAGGTTGAAACACTGTAGTCACATGAACTGATTTAAATATGTTTTTAGTAGCTTTCTGGGCATTGAAAAAAGGAGGGTCATTGCTGGCGATGCAGGCCTCACTGAGCCATCGGATTTGATCAAAAATATCTTAATTTGTGTTCCGAAGATAAACAAAGGTCTTGTGGGTGTGGAACGACATGAGGGTGAGTAATTAATGACATAATTTTCATTTTTGGGTGAACTATCGCTTTAATTTTTTTGTAACGTTTGACATAAGGTAGCTCCACGCTATGCTCATCGGAAGCAGAACTTGCCCCCATCTTGGAAGTGACGTCAAATGACACATCTCGCTGAGGTCAGAGTTCATCAATATGCCCCGAGTTCACAGGTCTGATGTCCGACTTCAAGCTACATTCTAGAAAAATCCAAATTCTGATTCGTGAAACGCAGCATTAGTTAACTCCCTAGCATTAGCTAAAAACATTGTACTGTATCTCATTGTAGACTTTCATGTTATCACTTAAAATACATTAATGGAGATTCTATAGGTGTGTTATGTTGTGTTTAGTCAGCATGATGTTAGAATTGTTGCTAAGCTAACAGTTCAGTATGTTACTAAAGCATAAAAAATACATAGCACACATACTGAGTAAAGGTGCGGTCACATTAGTGAAATTTGGGTGACATTTCTTGGGCTGAAAAAGATCTGTTGTTAATGGTGTAGAATCCACTTTCAAACCATTGTTTAATGCAGTGAATTCACATGACCAGTGATGCAAAATCTGTTTGTTAAAATTTGTCACCCTTTCTCAAAAATCCTGCACAGATTGAAAAAAAAAAAAAAAAAAAAAAAAGAGGATGTACATCGAAGGTGAAGTTACTGAAGTCCTGAACTGAAGTTCTACTTCCTTTTACTCTGGAGTCTTGGATGAAAAATTTCCCTTCTCGTATACGTGTTCTAGGATTGCCTTTTCTATGAAGGATTAATAATAAACTTGGCCTTAGACTTTTTATAGTTTAAAGCCTTTTTGATGGCGAGGCCTAAAAATGTTGCCTAGCTGGGAAGCTCACTATAGGTTTCAGAACAGAACAGTGAAAGATCTTCCTATTTCCTGCATTCCACTCCACTTTATGAAGGTCCTCTTTGTTTTGGCACGATGCCGGCACACCTGCTGTGATTGATTGTAGTGTGGAATATAAGACGGGCAGAGCGAATCAGTCGGTGTGAAGTCGAGGAAATTGCACTGTCAACGACACCCTCCTCCGACCGTAATTCTCAATCTGAGAGCTTTCGGCCCACTCTCGCTCTTGAGAATTTCACCTTTTCCCTCTGAGAGGGTCTATTTTCTACTTTTACCGCAGACTTTATCACACTTCCTGTTTTTCTCATTCACTCAACACACTTTATCAGATTCTTCTTTCTGTCTCTTTATCTCTTTCTAGTTTAAATGATGGTTTCCTTTCAATAATTTTACAGTACATTACTGCAGTATTTAAATTATGAGGGTACGAGACCCCTTAGTGCCAGTCTTACTGTATCTCAGAGTGTCATTTAAATTTGTTTTTAGGCAATTGCCTGATGATACATATTTTGATAAATATGTATTTATTAACATCAGTGTATAAATATATTTTGAAAAATTATTATATGTATGTATATGTATGTGTGTATATATATATATATATATATTATATATCCAGTTTTTCACACCTGGAAACACCCCCACAGCATGATGCTGCCACCACCATGCTTCACTGTTGGGACTGTATTGGACAGGTGATGAGCAGTGCCTGGTTTTCTCCACACATACCGCTTAGAATCAAGGCCAAAAAGTTCTATCTTGGTCTCATCAGACCAGAGAATCTTATTTCTCACCATCTTGGAGTCCTTCAGGTGTTTTTTAGCAAACTCCATGCGGGCTTTCATGTGTCTTGCACTGAGGAGAGGCTTCCGTCAGGCCACTCTGCCATAAAGCCCCGACTGGTGGAGGGCTGCAGTGATGGATGACTTTCTACAACTTTCTCCCATCTCCCGACTGCATCTCTGGAGCTCAGCCACAGTGATCTTTGGGTTCTTCTTTACCTCTCTCACCAAGGCTCTTCTCCTCCGATAGCTCAGTTTGCCCAAATGGCCAGCTCTAGGAAGGGTTCTGGTTGTCCCAAACGTCTTCCATTTAAGGATTATGGAGGCCACTGTGCTCTTAGGAACCTTAAGTGTGGCAGATATTTTTTGTAACCTTGGCCAGATCTGTGCCTTGCCACAATTCTGTCTCTGAGCTCTTCAGGCAGTTCCTTTGACCTCATGATTCTCATTTGCTCTGACATGCACTGTGAGCTGTAAGGTCTTATATAGACAGGTGTGTGGCTTTCCTAATCATGTCCGAATGAGTATAATCAAACACAGCTGGACTCAAATGAAGGTGTAGAACCATCTCAAGGATGATCAGAAGAAATGGACAGCACCTGAGTTAAATATATGAGTGTCACAGCAAAGGGTCTGAATACTTAGGACCATGTGATATTTCAGTCTTTCTTTTTTAATAAATCTGCAAAAAATGTCAACAATTCTGTGTTTTTCTGTCAATATGGGGTGCTGTGTGTACATTAATGTGGGAAAAAAAATGAAATTAAATGATTTTAGCAAATGGCTGCAATATAACAAAGAGTGAAAAATTTAAGGGGGTCTGAATACTTTCCGTACCCACTGTGTGTATGTATATATTAGAGTGGTCTTTATTATTAATTATAATTTGAATCCTGCATATATTACAGTTGCTGTATATCAAAGCACGACAGAGATGAAGATAACGATACGAGCAATATATGATACATACTCTTATACAACTCTTATATTGCATTTATACAACAGTTCAACAGCACGAGTGTGTAAATAAATGAGAGCAACAACGGAGTGTCTTTAAAACCCTCTTTTGTGCTGAACTACTTCCTTCTGCCACGGATTCAAATCTCAAGTTGACAGTTGAACAGTTGAGCCCAAGCCTCCGTAACTAATTCAAAAACATCACTTTAGAACTTGTAACAAAGGAACATTGAGTCGCTTCATTGAAGCTTATTGCATTATGTAGAGTATTAAGAGAGAGAGAAAGACTAAATGAGTACTTGCATCTGTGTTCATTCTTCAGGTCAATGTCCATAATATTATATCCATTATAAAAATAAAAAATCAGTTTGAAAGTCTGCAGAGGAACGCAACATCTTTGTCTTTGTCCTTTTAAATGTTCACATAGTGCTAAAACAACTTCCTTGTTCTGACTCACTCATAAAGAGAGTCTTTACCACCATCTAATGCCGTAATAATGTAACTTTCACTGATACTATTGACGGACACTTTTTCAATACCAAATACGCCATATTATTTATATGAAATAATATTTATTGAACAATATTTAATTTAACACCAATAGTGATTATAAAAAACAAACACAAGCAAAAAATTCAGTCAAATGTATAAAAGTAGCGCTCCAGTACAGGATTTAAGTTAAAAATATGAGTCACATATTTGAGGTCTATATAACCACATTCTCACCAAAAAAAAACCCCACTACATTTCGTGACAAAACAACAGTAGTATTTATAAAAAATATAGTAGATTTGCTCGACCGCCATGACAGTCGCCGCAAGCGGAGTGATACAAATGGTGAAACTGTACCAATGCTGATACTGGGAGAATATCGCACAGCTCTCAGCCAATCAGATTTGAGAACCAGAAAGAACTGTTGTATATAATATAATAGATAATAATAATATAGTGGTATCTGTCATTAAAATTTGAACCCTGCATTATAGAGCAGCTATATGTAGGCGGTTTCTCCATTTCTCTTCATTTTGATTTTTATCTCTTTCCCACATCTGTTCTATTTGCTCTCAGTATTTCATAGGCCCACTGAAGCAAACAAGACATTTGCGTTAGCATCTGAGCAGAATTATGTCTCATGCATTAGCAGCGCTCATGAATATGCATGAGCAAATTTACTCATCAGGGGCCTCATGTTGCAAATAACATCTCTCAAATTACCAGGGCACCAAAAAACAAATATAAAATAATTAGTGCATGTAAATAATAATATGGAGCCTCACCCCAAAGATTTTGGCTGTGCTTTAAATACTGTGTTGTTCTCTGTAAATGACATCAGTGCTGTATTGATAGGAGAGTGACAGATCGAGTCACACCCATGAGTGATGTTTGTAATGTCACATTTGGAGGTGTAATAAGGTGTGAAATCAAGCAGGGCTCTAATTGTGCTGGTCTAACAGCAGATGTGGCCCATTTGAGGAGATGTGATTTTGATGAGATGAGTGCCATAGCAGAGCGCATAAGATTCACAGAGAGCAACTCACACATACACAACCAACACAGGTGTGTTCAAACTCTAATATCACTTTAAAACACGATAGATGATACTTATACAATATGATATGATATACACTACTGTTCAAAAGTTTGGCGAAAATCAATACATTTAAATTCAGCAAGGATACATTAAAATAATTAAAGAATCAAGGTTTCCACAAAAATAGGAAGCAACACAACAGTTTTCAACCCTGATAATAATCAGAAATGTTTCTTGAGCGTCAAATCATCATATTTGAATGATTTCTGAAGGATCATGTGATGCTGAAGACTGTGAAATAATTAAGATTTGCATCACAGGAATAAATTACATTTTAAATTGTATAATATTTCACAATATTTACTGTTTTTGATCAAATAAATGCAGCCTAAGTGAGAATAAAAGACTGTTTTCAAAAAATCTTACTGACCCTAAACTTTTGAACAGTAGTGTAGCCTATACGACATAGTATGATATAATATGATATGATGATAAATATGTTGCATATGATACTACACAAAAATGATGTATGAAATAATACAACACAATATACATGTTATTTATATGATATTAAATGATATGCTACAGAAAAAAATGCATAACGATTTGATATATGACAGAAAACAATATGGTGTTGTCTCATATTATATATAGTAAAATATGTTATTAAACTTAATACATAATATATAATATGATATGTTACAAAATAAGACACAATATAAAACACTACAATATTATGAACTATGATGTGATACATTATGACATATGATGTGACACATGACAATAAAATATGCTACAATGTTATGTCGATGTATATACTAAACAATGCAATATATTCGTCAGCCATCAGCACAGATCCTCAGCAAAGACCATGGGAACCAGAAAATTGGATTAAATATTCTAAATGATATCAATCTGACTTGTGATGCAGACTAATGACATCACTGTTTTCACTGTTGTTATAGCTAAATTGATCTCATTTCATAATTTGTAATCTTTACACAGATATTGAACGGAACTGAATCAACACTGAACTGATTTCAGCTGAACAATGACAGTATTTTCTTATTTATTACGTATATATATATATAAAGAGAAATCGAAGAACAAACTGGTGTGACGTAATTTCAAACAAAATCAGGCCAAAACGAAGTTAGTTTTGTGTTCATTTTGGGAGTTCGAAACAGCTTGCCAAAGCGATCTTTCTGGAAAAGTTAACCCTGGCTGCTAAAGACCTTTGAACTACCATTGGTCCATGAGAAATCGAAGAACAAACTGATGTGACATCATTTCAAACAAAATCAGGCCAAAATGAAGTTCGTTTTGTGTTCGTTTCAGGAGTTTGAAACAGTTTGCCAAAGCGATATTTCGGGAAAAGTTCGCTCTGGCTGGTAAACACCTTCGAATTACCATTGGTCTGTGGCGATGATGTAATAGGTAGGTGTGGCTCTGAGGCTCCACCTACTTTGACATGGAAATCTTATCAGGTTCATTTCTTCTATTAGGTCCATAGAGGTCAGACAACCGCAAGTAAAAACATGAACACACTGGAGAGATGCTTTATAGTAGAAAATGAAGTTGTAATTGTAATTGAAAGCAACACTGACATTGTTTTCATGTTTAATACCGTAAAGCTGCTTGCTTTTAAACAATCTGTTGTATTAAGTGGTATATAAATAAACGTGACAGAGCAGCACTTCAGAAAATTCAAGTCACATTTATTTATATTATACATTTTCTACCATAAAGCGGCTCCAGTTTTTTTTTTTACTCGCGGTCGTCTGGCCTCGATGGACTGAACAGAAGAATTGAACCTGAGAAGATTTCCATGTCAAAGTAGGCGGAGCTTCAGAGCCACATTTGCAGAGCTTGTGCGTTTTTATGTTGTTTTTGAGAGGAAAGCATACAGCATATATTTACATATTCATCTAAACGTCACTCTCAGCAGTGTGGGCGACGTTGGGATGATCGCTAACAATATACCACTGCGTATTGCGAAGTATTTTTACCACAAAGCGATGAACGAAAAAGAACTTTGCCGTGAGAATATCAGGGGCTTTTGAGCTGCTTTACAGCAGAATTGAATTCTTTTTGCATCATTGAATTGTTACTTTCCTGTTTATTACTGTATAGAAATAGGTCAGACTATAAATTCTGATTGTAAGTTTGAAGGCATTGTGAAATGCATGCAAACGTGGTTTTACATTCTATATTAATATTTAGTAGTTTTTGTCTTGCGACTCTTGACTATTTTCCCAATTATAAGTCTTAAAGGGTTAGTTCACCCAAAAATGAAAATTCTGTCATTTATTACTTACCCTCATGCCGTTCCACACCCGTAAGACCTTCGTTAATCTTCAGAACACAAATTAAGATATTTTTGTTGAAATCCGATAGCTCCGTGAGGCCTCCATAGGGAGCAATGGACACTTCCACTCTCAAGATCCATAAAGGTACTAAAAACATATTTAAATTGATTAATGTGAGTACAGTGGCTCAATATTAATATTATAAAGTGACGAGAATATTTTTGGAGCGCCAAAAAAAACAAAATAACGACTTATTTAGTGATGGCCGATTTCAAAACAATGCTTCAGGAAGCATCGGAGCACAGATGAATCAGTGTGTCGAATCTGCTGTTCGGAGCGCCAAACTCACGTGATTTCAGCCGTTGGCAGTTTGACGCGCGATCTGAATCATGATTTGATACACTGATTCATTTGTGCTCCGAAGCTTCATGAAGCAGTGTTTTGAAATCGGCCATCACTAAATATGTCATTATTTTGTTTTTTGGCACTCCAAAAATATTCTCGTCGCTTTATAATATTAATATTGAACCACTGTACTCACATGAACTGATTTAGATATGTTTTAGTACATTAATGGATCTTGAGAGAGGAAGTGTCCATTGCTCCCTATGGAGGCCTCACGGAGCCATCGGATTTCAACTAAAACATCTTAAAGTTGTGTTCTGAAGATTAACGAAGGTCTTACAGGTGTGGAACGGCATGAGGGTAAGTAATAAATGACATAATGTTCATTTTTGGATGAACTAACCCTTTAATAAATGTTTTTTTACATATAAATGGCTAATGTTGCCATTTTCTGCAAGTAATAATCCACTTTATTGCTGTAATAAGATATGATACGATGTTACATTATAGGATATGATAAGATACAATATGATATGAAAATGCACTAATAAAAATACAGGACTTACAAATTAAGACATTAAGATTTCATGTTCATTCTTTCCCCTTCAGTCTCATGGCCTCCAGAAGATACTACTTTGAGATTCTCCACAAGCAGGACGACAAAGGCTCGGATCACGTTGAAGTCGGGGTGAGTTTTGAATTGGCTAGCAATAAAGCTAGCAACATTACAGCCATTAAAAGACAAAACCTGACAATGAACACCGAGAACACTGGAGTTTATATACACAAGATATCAAGGGGCTAACAAGGGACAGGTGAGGGAAATCAATCACTATGGGAACAAAGGAACAAAGGCAAACAGGAGCTGTCTCAATTCAGAGGATGCATCTTTTGAAGGCTGATTGCATAATGAAGGATAAAACAGATGGATCACAGTTACTAGACGACAAGAGCAGTCCTCCTTAGGCTAGACTGTCACATTTAACAACGCTAGGTGTGAACTAGTGATGGATGATTTCGAAACACTGGTTCATGAAGCTTTGAAACCTTTACGAATCTTTTGTTGAGAATCAGTGTTTCGGAGTGTTTTTCAGTAAACGAGGCTTCTTTATGTCATAACTGTTTCGAAACCTTTTAAAATTTCAATGGATCACCACTGGGGGCGATCTCTGTGAACCCATTAATCATGCAGATTCACTGAGATCGCCCCCGAGTGGCGAATCATTGAACAAGTGTCTGTCTATTACTTGATTAATAAGTGTCTATTACCTGATCTCTGATGAGTTTTACACATTTGTGGACGTCTTAATGAGGTATTTGTATAATAGTAGTTAATAGTGTCTGTTTAGCTGACCCATCCACAATAAACAAAACAATTTGATAGATTATACTGTCACAGATCCCTTGTCTCCAGAACTCCAATTCCCATGATCCTCCTGTTCTCCACACCTGCACTCACTTCCCTTGTCATCTCCCCATCATCACTCATCATCATCACCTGGACTTCCTCGTTTGCACTCCCTATATATATGGACTCACTCCCTTCACTCCTTGTCTGTTCTTGTATGTTATACATTGTGTTAGATGTTGTTTCTCCACGTTGTATCAATAAATACCCATTTGCTGTGGACGTCCGTGAAAGCCTCGTCTTTAACAACATCTTCCGTAAGAAGAACAGACCAAAACCGTTGGACTTCCACACTGAAAAGATGGGAATCTTTCTCCAAACGGTGGCTCCCGCTTCTCCAGTGCCTCTCTACTAAATGTCCGCGGCGGAACGTCTCATCGGGCTCCTTCAGTACGGACGTTCGCTGGAGAGGTATGTGGAGGAGTTTGTAGAGCTTGCTTTTCTGACTAACTGGTCAGATGCACGTTTGAACGCCCTGTTTCTGGACGGACTGGATGATGACACTATCCGTTTTGATGAACCTGAAGATTCTTTTTCCTTGAGTGAAACCATTAATCTAATTTTGTATTTAAACGGATCTAATTTCTTTGTTGATGAGGTTCAGGATACGTGTCTATCTCATCCAGTCCCTCCAGAAACAGAGGTGGCCAGGCCAGTTAGTCAGGCTCCTTCTTCCTCCGCATACCCCTCCAGTGAACGTTCTCCCTGTATTACACTGGACCCTCACTCCTCCGCTGGGTCCAGAAAGCGGAGGAGGAGGAAGAAAGCCGCTCCAGCCCTATCCGAGCCTGCCGCTCCAGCCCTCTCCGGGCCTGCCGCTCCAGCCCTATCCGAGCCTGCCGCTCCAGCCCTCTCCGGGCCTGCCGCTCCCGTTCCAGTCGGGATTTTAATCACCTATGAGGGGATGGACTGGACACCTCTCCCAGCAGCATCAGCTCCAGCCGCCACCGAGCCCACAGCTCCAGCCGCCGCCGAGCCCACAGCTCCAGCCGCCGCCGCCGCCGCCGAGCCCTCAGCTCCAGCCGCCGCCGCCGAGCCCTCCGCTCCAGTCTCAGCCGCCGAGCCCTCCGCTCCTGACTCAGCCGCCAAACCTGCCGCTCCATGCGCCGCCAAACCAGCTCCATGCTCCTCCGCCCACATATTCACGATATTTCTGGGACTCCTTAAAATGATCCTAAACCTCCCCAAGTATTTTTTGGGGGGGGGGGCCAAGTACCCGTGGGTGGGGGACATGTGGGGGACACACATGTGGGTGGGGCTTTGTCATGGCCGCCCAAGGCTCCTGACCCGCCATGGCTGCCTGCTGCACCTGACCCACCATGGCCGCCCAAGGCTCCTGACCCGCCATGGCTGCCTGCTGCACCTGACCCACCATGGCTCATGGACCCGCCCTGGAGACCTCCACTCCTACCCATGCCTCTCCCTGCACCGGCATGAGGTCTCCAGGGCGCCCACCCCCCCTCCCCGGTGTTCCATCTACGGCGTGAGGTCACGCCTACCGGGAGGGGGAGGTACTGTCACAGATCCCTTGTCTCCAGAACTCCAATTCCCATGATCCTCCTGTTCTCCACACCTGCACTCACTTCCCTTGTCATCTCCCCATCATCACTCATCATCATCACCTGGACTTCCTCGTTTGCACTCCCTATATATATATGGACTCCCTTCACTCCTTGTCTGTTCTTGTATGTTATACATTGTTTTAGATGTTGTTTCTCCACGTTGTATCAATAAATACCCATTTGCTGTGGACGTCCGTGAAAGCCTCGTCTTTAACAACATCAACCGTAACATTTACTTTCAATAAAACGTTTGCAATGGATTTTTAAAAGCTGTTTTTATGCATGTTTGGCATGAGATTTTGTTGCATTTACACTGTTTTGACCAGCAGGGGTCACCAGCGTGTGATGTTTTGAACGCTTTGAAACAGTGAATCATTTTGCGAAGCAATTGGTTCAATTTATTCAAAGCTTTGAAAAGCTTTGTTTCTCCCATCATTGGTGTGAATTTTGCAGACCTCGAAGGCGTGGCCTTTGAAGTCCGTGGCCTTTGAAGGATGCTGCCTCTGAATTGGGACGCAGATAGGAACAAAATACAGGCAGTGAAACACTGGACCAATGGGTGTAAACAGAAATACATACAAAATAAAAGTCCTTAAAGAGATAGTTCACCCAAAAATTAAAAATTATCTCATGATTTACTCACCCTAAAGCCATCCCTGGTGTATATAACTATCTTTCTTTCAGACAAACACAGTCTGAGTTATATTAATGGCTTTTTAATGGTAATGAATGGGAGCGTAATTGGGGCGTGACATTTTGAACCCCAAAAAAGCACATTCATCCACAATAAAAGTAATCCATATGGCTCCAGGGGGTTAATAAAGGCCTTCTGATGCGAAGCGATGGGTTTTTGTAAGAAAAATATCCATATTTAAAACTTTATAAACCATAATAACTAGCTTCCAGTAAACAGCCATATGCTGTTTACAGTGAAAGAGTAACCCCTGACTCGACACATGACGTAATGACAAACATGGAAGCGCAGAGGCTAGAGCAAAACAAAAGAAGTCTAGAAAAGAAGTCTAAAACAAGAATTTTAAAGAGAAATATTGGAAGATTTCAATATAAGTTTGTTGCCCAGCTCTATTTGTTTGAACCGCAAGAGATGTCTACTCTCAATTAAGCTTACGCTACTCCGACATTCTACAACATACATCGCATCAGAGGTTACTCTTTTAGCGTAAACCGATGCGTACGGCCATCTGCCGGAATCTAGTTATGTTATTTTAGTTTATAAAGATACAAAAACCCATCGCTTCACTTCAGAAGGCCTTTATTAAGCCTCTGGAGCCGTATGGATTACTTTTATGATGGATGGATGCACTTTTTTTGGGCTTCAAAATCTCATGCTCCCTTCACTACCATTATCAAGCTTGGAAGAGCCAGGATATATTTTAATATAACTCCTATTGTGTTCGTCTGAATGACGATAGTCATATACACCTAGGATGGCTTGAGGGTGACTAAATCATGGTGTAAATTTTATTTTTGGGTGAACTATCCTTTTAAACACAAAATAGGGGAAACAGGACAGGATTTGAAACACTTTTAATGCATTTCAGCTTTTTAATGCATTTCAGACCACATAGTGCTTTTCAATTCACGTTCTGTTTATTCCGTCTAAACATGCGCAATCATGCATCCTCCACTATCCATTATCTGAACTGCCAAAACAGCTGTTATTGTCCAATTTGATAAATGTTATTACACAAGTCTTTTCAGTCCACGGGCTATTCTGGGGATTGATAATAGAGGCTAAAGATACTGAATGTTTTGGTCATATCTGCTTTCACTCACAGCTTTGATAACACTCCATTCAGTCGGTCTGAGAGAGCCGAATACCTCTGAAAGCCTCTGTTTGGGGTTTTAAGAGTGGGTGACTTCTTATTGTGTTCTCAACCTGACCAGCACTGAGTCGAGGTCTTTTCGTGAGCCTGTTCATCTATCTGTTTTTGCTCAGATTAATTCTCAACATCTCCACAAAATCAATGTCATGGAAAGACTTTTAGATTATGCAATTGTATCCTTTACTGAACTTTTCTGTGGTTGGAACAAAGGAACCACATTTTATTTTTGGAACAAATCAGCCCATGAAAATGAAGTTTGAAATATTCTAAAGTTGATGTTTTGGCTTGTGGAAGTGTGTTTAAATGCCTGAATTGTCAGTGCTATTAAGTCATTGAAACACTTTTGAAAAGGAAAATAAATATTCTGTCCAATCCATCCATACATGCTCCAGTCGATGTTTTGTTTGACCCAGCAAACGCATTCTGTTATCATTTAGCAAGTGTATTTGCTCCAAAAACTTTTCAGTTTAAGACATGATAGAGGTGATATTTTTACCTAGACTGGTACCGTGCATCACTTTTTTTTGTGAACATAATGATTACAATATATATAGAAAACAATCATAGACATGTTTAATCTCTGATATCTCCAAATCTCTTTTTGTTCTGTTGTCTGGACACGAACACTGTTCTGTACACATCACGTTGCATGGTTTCAGAATCAGAGCATTTTAATGAATACGAGCACACGAGTGCAGTATCGGTGCATCCCTACTTATTGTGCATGGTCAAGTGTACGTACTGTCTGTCTCTTTATCACTCTTTCTGACTGAGCGTCTCCTCCTAGCTCTTTTATAGTCCATTTCATCTTCTCCTAAATCACATCACTTCACTTGCTTGTTATCCAGCCAGCCCAGAATAAAGCAGCACCACCCATCCATCCTCCACCGCAAATGAAAAATACACACCTGTGTGTGTATGTAGGACAAAACCTATTTATGTTGTGTGAGAAAAAATATTTGGCATGATATTATAAGGACAACTAAATTATTTTGGTTACACTTTATTTTATTTTTTTTTGGCCCCCTTTTAGAGTACAAATAATGTTGCACCTAAATGTCAGTTAACTCTCATTAGAGTATTATTAGTTGAGTATGAGTAGACTGGTAGGGATAGGGTTAGTAGAATAAGGGGTTAGGGTTAGTAGAACAAGTTGACATATTCTTGTAATGTTACTTATAGTCAGTAGAATATCTGTTGGGTAGCATCAAAATAAAGTGTTAGCAGATATTAAGCAGACAATCTACTAATACTCTACTAATACTCTAATATAAGTTAGTTGACATGTAGGTGCAACGTTACTTATAGTTAGTTATAGTTAGTGTGTGTGAGTGACAGTATTGTATATACAGTGCCTATAGAAAATCATTGTACTCCTCTGAAATAGTTACCCATTCCAAAAAACAACCTTTTCCAACTTAATTTACAAATTTTGCCTTACAACATCAAAGTAATGCAAGAAAAAGTAACAGATCTGAAAATTAATAAAAAAAAATAGAATAAAAGGGTTGCAAAAGTCATCAGTCCCCTGATTTAATACTTGTAGAGCCACCTTTTGCTTTAATTACAGCCATTAATCTTTTTGGATATGTATGTACTAGCTTTGCACACCTAAATTGGGGAATATTTGCCCATTCTTTCTCACATAATTGCTCAAGTTCAGTCAAATTCCATGTTGAGCGGCAATGGACTGCTCTCTTTAAGTGAATCCACAGATTTTCTATCGTATTTAAAGGGTTAGTTCACACAAAAATGAAAATAATGTCATTAATTGCCCACCCTCATGTCGTTCTACACCTGTAAGAACTTCGTTCATCTTCAGAACACAAATTAAGATACTTTTTGATCAGCTCAGCGAGGCCTGCATAGACAGCAATGGTACTTCCTCTTTTAAGATCCATAAAGGAACTAAAAACATTTTTAAATCAGTTCATGTGAGTACAGTAGTTCTACCTTAATATTATAAAGCGATGTGAATATTTTTTGTGCGCCAAAAAAAAAAAAAAAAGACTTTTTAACAGTATCTAGTGATGGCCGATTTGATAACACTGCTTCTTGAAGCTTCTGAGCTTTACGTATCACGTGATTTCAGCAGTTTGGCGGTTTGATACGTGGTCCGAATCACTAATTTAACTCAAAATATTCATAACACTCTGAAGCAGTGTTTTGAAGTCGGCCATTACTAGATATTGTTAAAAAGTCGTTTTTTTTTTTTTTTTTTTTTTTTTTTTTTTTGCCGCACAGAAAATATTCTCGTCACTTTATAATAGGGGTGTAACGATATGCTCAGGTCACGATACGGTATGTATCTTGATACTGAGTTCACGATACGATACGTATCACGATATTTTGAACAAAATGAAACTGAAATTCAAATAAGATTTATTAAAAAAACATTAACAAATTTCAATAATTTTCCTTGTTGTACATACAAGATCACATTTCAAGTTTTAATAAAAACCTTCTGTATTATCTGTATTCGAATTAACAGATGAATAGGTCTGTCTGTCACTGAAAAAAAATGTTAAATTTAACATGAACTTAGAATTAAGAATCCTAAGGGACGTTCACATATCACGTCTAAAAATTTGTGGAAGGTGCGGCCGCACCGCTTCTCCTTCTTTCCAAAGCGCTTGCGCTCCTGTGGCGTCGGTCGTTGCTATGCAACCATGAACTGCGCTCTCCAAGAGGAGTGGGAAGTTTCAGCAAAGGATAAATTGATTTCTAGCCCTTGCATTAGCTTTACTACTAAATATATTTATGGAGATAAGATATAAAACCACCTACAGCTATGATCAGCTGTTCGGCTGAGATTTTGATGTTTTGTTACGGAAAGGCCATAGCTGATTTTTCATCTCAATGTGCCTGGAAAACACACTGCATGCGCGTCGCGACCGTGTTGCTTCCATTATGAGCGCGCCTGCCGCGTGGCTACATTTGAAATAACTGACTTGCACGCGAAAAAGACGCAATATGTGAACGGCCCCACAGAACTTCTTAAAGCAAAGCATCGCAAGCATCTTTTGCTTTTCTGTGAGCACAGCTGTTGCTAAGGCACTGTGGTGAAAAAAAGCCACGACTTTTCTCACGCGACCAAGCAAGAGACTGATGCAAGATTCGATGTGTGCGTGAAATACTTACTGAACTAGAGAGCTGATTGAGACACACCATTAATATGCGGTGACAACCCGGCTTCTCTCACTGCCATCTCCATGTTGCAGAGTAGGTCACGTCAGCAGCTCAAACAATAAGATTAGACTGCCGTCATATCATAACATTTTTGCATCGCAAAATATCGTACTACGATATATCATTACACCTCTACTTTATAATATTAAGGTTGAACCACTGTAGTCACATGAACTGATTTAAATATGTTTTTAGTACCTTTATGGATCTTGAGAGAGGAAGTACCATTGCTGTCTATGCAGGCCTCGCTGAGCCATCAGATTTAATCAAAAATATCTTAATTTGTGTTCCGAAGATGAACGAAGGTCTTACGGGTGTAGAACGACATAAGGGTTAGTAATTAATGACTTTATTTTAATATTTGGGTGAACTAACTCTTTAAGTACGGGCTCTGACTTGGCCACTCAAATACATTCACCTTCCTATCCTTAAGCCATTGCATTGTTCTTTTGGTGGTATGTTTAGGATCATTGTCATGTTGGAAGGTGAATGACCTGCCCATCTTCAGCTGTCTAGCAGAGGGAAGCAGGTTTTCCTCAAGAATTTGTACTTGACAATATCCATTTTCCCTTCAATCCTGACCAATCGCCCAGTCCCTGCTGAAGAGAAATACCCCCACAACATAATGCTGCCACCACCATGCTTCACAGTGGGTATGGTGTGTTTTGGGTGGTGTGATGTCTTTTCGCTGAAAGAAGAAAGCCTTTCCTGAGAAAAGTGCCACTCTCAGTCTTGTTTGCGCTGTGCAAAAACACACCTGGAAGACTCTGATGCCATCTGGCGCCTATGGTCTGATGAGACCAAAATTTACCTTTTTGCACTGAACTCCAAGAGCTGTTTGGCGAAAAGCAAACACAGCACACCACCCAAAACACTCTGAGCAGCTGCATGCAAGCCTCACATCACCATCTGCTGAGAGCAAACAAGTCATATTGCTGCTGTACAAGCATACATAAATCACCCCCATATCAGATCTATGCAGGTGGAGCTGGGGAAGGTGGTCGGTTTCTGAAAGCATGCTGCAAACAGCTACAGCAAACGATAGACAACCATTGAATGTTGAGCAGCAAGCTCATTGGCTATTGAAACAGTGGAAATAATCAGCTGTGGCTTATAAATGTAGTGAATTAACTCAAAGGGGAAATATTAATAATTATTCATAACTCATTATGATTATTAATTATAATTAATTATGAATATGTAAATCAGTTAATCGGATTAACTGGATGTAGCTACATTAAGATTAATGTTACAATCAATTAACCTGTTCGTCCAGTGTACACTCAGTGTTGATTGTTTATTAATTCTAAGAAATGTTCATTTCCAGGTTATGGAAAAACAACGTTCTTATTGTACAGTACTACTCAGAGCATGTAGTCAGGATCTAAATCACTTAAGAGGCAATTTATTAGCAGACAGAGTCAGAACCAAACATGTATTGTGCACAATTCTTTATTAACTAACTCACAAACACATAACTAAACTAACACATAACATACACGAAGGTCACACACATACATAGGTAAGAATGAGCAATGATAGAGTTGAACTGGAAGGGGAACCATTAATGGAGCTATAGGAAAAGTCAAAGACAATCTGGAAAAGAATCATCAGTTTCTTCAGTAATAACAACACCTTTGCTGACAAAGGTAAGTTTTACACATCAATACCAAATCGCTGTTTAGTGTTCAGATGTATGGTACTTGCAAGATGCCTTTAGGCTGAGGAGTATCGGATCTGCAGGCTGAGGAGTCTTGATGATTCAGTCCGAAGTTGTTGCCAGTATCTTCTGCGTTAGATGAAGTACTATGAAACAACTTATAGATGAGCACATGGCTGGGTTGTAGGCGAGGCCTGCAGGCCCAAGCCTACAGGCCTTGGCCTGAAAAGGCCTGTAGCAAGCAGGGGGTCTCTTCAGTCGTCCCAGAAGCAAGGAAAAAGAGAGGGAGTGGCATTTTTCGCTGGCTTTTAACCTCTGGTCAAAGTCACACCTCTTAGTTGTTGACCGGACCAATGAGGATGTTGTATTTCCTGGTGACAACACGCCTCCTGTCAGGGCTTTTACGACCAAGCAAGATTAACTAGCTGAGTTTTTGAAGAAGAACAAAGATTCTTGTAATACTGATGTGTTGCACAGGTATGGACATACCGCATACACAAGCATTTAAATCTTCCTGATACGAACCCATAGACACTAAACATGGCATAATTGAAGTTACCTTGAATGTCATAAAACTTAAAAATCATAAAATAATGGATACCATTTCCTGGGGATATGCATGTTCATTTATAGAACAGTCTGTCTATAAATTAATGCAGAAACGTCTGTGTTCTGTGTGGAAAATGCAGAGAAGATGCAGATTTTCTGTGTCTCTTCTCTGCTCTCAATGTGGCAACCACATTCTTTAGCGCGATAAACTTGTAACTGAGAACTTCTCGGGGGATGGAGACAGACCCCAGAGTGAGCTTTAAACTATTATTGGTTAACTATAACAAATAACTGTGTCTGATTTGTCTCAGTCGTTACAAGAGAATAATGTGATTGCAAGCAGATTGGGTCAAAGACCTTTCATCCTGTTTCATCTAGAGTTATATATATATATATATATATATATATATTTATATATATATATATAGCTTGAACAAACAATAACAGTGAATTACTCCAAAATGCCTGTTTTGTTGAGCATCCTCATAAGAGCAGTCTTAAAGCTGCAGTAGGGAGTTTTTAGAAAACGTTGACTTAGCCTGAAAATTTGAACAAGCACAACTCACAGGTCACTCCCCCTTGCTCTCTGCTGCGCTACAGCTCTCCCTCCACAGCTCCTCCCCCTTCACAACGGAGCCTGCCGTGAACGCGCAGGCTAGTAAGCAAGAAGGGCCACAGATGACGGCGGATAAACATTTATGGCACATTCACTGATACGGACGAAACATCAACAATATGATTTACATTGACTATGGCCTGCACATACTTTGACTACAAACTTGGTCCTCAAAACATTACGTATTTTGCAATACATGTAATGTAACTATATGACTATATAACTATATTTTAGCCAAGAATAAAACAAAATTTGTTATTAAACACCACAAGTTTATTTAAACAAACAAACAAAAACATATTAATAGCCTCAGGCAACGAAACAACCCTGCCTCTTTTCGTTTACATTTCAAAAATATCAAATGTAATACTATTTGTGCATACTCTGATTATCTTCACTGTAATGAAATGAAATAGGCTTTAACATAAAACACAACCTTCTCTTTTTATTAAATGTCAGTTTTAATGTTCAATAATAGCCATTATAAAAGGTATAAAAATATGCAATAAGAAATAAAGCAAACAATTCAGTCAAGCGTACAAAATCAGCGCTTTAGTATGATACAAAAGTTAAATAGCCATATATAAAGTTATGAAACGTCACGTTGCCCTCAGCCAAAACGGAGCCAGCGGCAACCGTCAGAAGGACTAGCCGAGGTAAGGCTGCTCTCGGCTGGGTACATGAGTGCTGAGCGTCCGGTGATCGCCTGGATCTCAAAACTCCGACAACATCAGATCAAATTTTCAGAAAGGCGCTATCTTTATCAATAAACCACAAATTCGAGCTTTAAACCAGCACATTATCGCCTGAAAAAATCTTAAAACTGCATATCATGACATAATAGAGACCTATCACACGAAAACGTGTATCAATACGAGTTTGTAATCTCGAAGAATATATACGCCAAAATGAGTTTTGGCGTGCGTATGGTACGCAGTTTTTCACGTGCATATGATACGCACTTTATGGCATATTATACGTACGAAACTGGATTGTTTGTCGGCCATAAGCAAAGCTGCGGCACACCGGTAATCTTGAATTTGAATCCCTGTACGCCCTGTGCACTATGGCTGTGCATGACAGGAGTGTGATCAGCGCGCACACGAGCTTGATTGACACTGCTAAGACACTCCTCCTGGCTCTGATTGGTTGGTTCTTACCGGGAGCGGTGTATTTCTGCAAATGGCAATAGGACCACTGGGAGGAGCCAGAGGAGCTTGATTTTTTCACAGATTATCTTTCTCATATTCTACTGTCAGGACATAATGACAGGTTTAACAAATATGTAAAAAATACATTTTTACAAAAGTTACCTACTGCAGCTTAAATGAGTTAAATAACGTCTTAAGGCAGGAACACACCAAGCCGACAGTCAGCCGTCGGGCAGTTTTTGTTCATGGGCCCACTAGGCCCAACATGTTGAATCAGCGCCATAGCTCGTTGGTCCGTCGGGCCATCTGATCATTCTGATTGACTGTCCAGCTGCTGCCACCTGCTGGTACGGAAAGGCATTTCATCTTACGCAGGCGCAGAATGGACATGCTACTTGGCCATCGGCTGTCGAGTGTTGTGTCAGGGCAACTTTGGACCCAGACGCTGCCGATGTGAGCCAACCCCGCAGTCTGCTTTCGTCGCCACTAGTTCGTCGGCATCGACTTGGTTGTTCCTGCCTTTAAATGAACTTGGTGTGAGAAAATGAGATGTGTCAAATCAAAGCAGCCTAATGAACCATTTGCTGTGAGTCTGTCATTAATGTTAATCAAAGAACAAAGACAACAGAGAAGATTGTAGCTTTAATAAGAGTTAATCTATATTTAATTTATAATCTATATTTAATTTATTAATTTGGAGAGTAACAGTGAAATTATTACGATATAAAAATATTAAAAACTTCAATGTTTTTAATCGCGTTAATTACAGAAAAAATCTTTGATTAATTAGTTAATTTTTTTAATCGATTGACAGCACTAATATATATATTGTGTGTGTATATATATAACAATGTGTGTGTGCTGTATGTGTATATATGATTACAGGTATCTTAATTTGTTTCAGTACAATTATTCAGTTACTACATTAAGCTATTTTTAACAAAAATAATTTACTTGTCCCTGTAATATCACACTTAAAGGGATAGTTCACCCAGAAATTAAAATTCAGTCATTAATTACTCACCCTCATGCCGTTCCACACCCGTAAGACCTTCATTAATCTTCGGAACGCAAATTGAGATATTTTTGTTGAAATCCGATGGCTCAGTGAGGCCTGCATAGGGAGCAATGACATTTCCTCTCTCAAGATTCAGAAAGGTACTAAAAACATATTTAAATCAGTTCATGTGAGTACAGTGGTTCAATATTAATATTATAAAGCAACGAGAATATTTTTGGTGTGCCAAAAATAACAAAATAACGACTTATTTAGTGATGGCTGATTTCCAAACACACCTTCAGGAAGCTTCGGAGCACAATGAATC
The DNA here is from genome assembly GCA_036281575.1 of Ancherythroculter nigrocauda. Taxonomy (NCBI): domain Eukaryota; kingdom Metazoa; phylum Chordata; class Actinopteri; order Cypriniformes; family Xenocyprididae; genus Ancherythroculter; species Ancherythroculter nigrocauda. The sequence goes on from VTFQ01000015.1 coordinate 11,461,126, forward strand.
AGTGTGTCGAAGCCGCAGTTTGGAGCGCCAAAGTCACGTGATTTCAGCAGTTTGGCGGTATGACACGCGATCCGAATCATGATTCGATACACTGGTTCATTATGCTCTGAATCTTCATGAAGCAGTGTTTTGAAATCAGCCATCACTAAATAAGTCGTTATTTTGTTTTTTTGGCGCACCAAAAATATTCTCGTTGCTTTATAATATTAATATTGAGCCACTGTACTCACATGAACTGATTTAGATATGTTTTTAGTACATTAATAGGAAATGTCATTGCTGGCTATGCAGGCCTCACTGAGTTATCGGATTTCAACCAAAATATCTTAATTTGTGTTCCGAAGATCAACGAAGGTCTTACGGGTGTAAAACGGCACGAGGGTGAGTAATTAATGACAGAATTTTCATTTTTGGGTGAACTAACCCTTTAATATTTTTCTACTACTGAAATAATAGGTTTTTATACATTAAAGCTGTAGTCCGTAACTTTTTTTCTGTTAAAAATGATCCAAAATCAATTTTTGAGCGAGTACAAATCGGTACTGGTGGGTTTCCGCAGGATATTTGAGCATGCAGCCGTTTGTCTTTGCGTCATTACGTTACGTCTGTAAACAGAAAGGAGTCCCGGCTAGTAGGCTATATGGCATGTGGCGGATCATTTATAGCCTTTTCTCACAGCAGCTGGAATAATTAAACTTACCATTTTGATGGATAATTGTAATCCAGAAAGGTACAAATGACAATCATCAGTGACAACTGGAGATTTACCTGTAGTCAAAAGCAAAAGACTTCGAACTGCGGAGTGGCTACAGAAATTGAAATCTACAGGTAATGCCAATACACACTAAATACACAGTCACACAATGCTAATGTTGTTAACATTAACAGTTCTAACGATTGTTAGATTTAATCACCATTGGCAGCGCGATTTATGCGATTTATGGCAGATTTGTTACTCTTTAAGATGACATTTTCTGGTGAAAATTCTTATTTTAGTCATACTTCAAGACTACAGTCTGTGATTCTGAAGTACAGAATCCACACCGGTGTGGTGACTGACAGCAAACATTAGATTCATCCACGCTGAGGAGCCGTGCCGATGCACAACCCACAAAAAAGATGATAATTCTGCAAATAACTGCAATTGCAGGTTTCAAACAGAGATTGCAAAACTTACGGACTGCAGCTTTAAACTATATAACTGCCTTTACATTTGAAAATCAAGAGGTATAAATTGAATACACAAATGTTCTGCTATATTTGTTAAAATGTCCAGTATACACCACGCTGCACTGTGTACTGTTTCCCATAATGCAATGTTACAAATACTGGTATTACTGAGTATGAAAATGTAAAAAAAAACTAAAAAAGCTATTCATCCCCATTAATTATATAGACAATGCTGTAAGTATGTGGGGGGAAACATTAACAGTTCATAAAAAAATGTGCAAAGCCTTCTGTCGTTTTAGAAAAGAGCAGAATAAACATGGTAAAATAAATGAACGTCATCACATTATCGTCCCAAATGCCAAAAATAACAATTACGGCCCCCCTGTGTGAAGCCATCAGCAAGCATCAGTCCGTAGCACACACTCTGTGGGAGAGAGAGGAATAGAGAGAGTGCTTGAAACTACTTTAGCTTTGATTTAGCTGCAGCTGGCTGCTTCTCATTTCACTAAAAGCATTGAGCAAATACAAAAAAGGGCCTCCAAATGAAATTTTCAGAATGTATTTCCTGAATTTGACCGTCTGCTCTAGGCTGAGATGATGGTGGTGGAGCTTCCAAGAAAAGAGTTGAGCCACTCCATGAGCTTTGATTGAGTCATGAGGAATGGAGAATTTTTTTTACAATAATAATAAAATATTTTAATAAAAGATTGTTTTCATGTATAAATTTCTTTGTTCTGCTGTGCACAAAGGAAGATGTTTGCAACAAAGCAGATCTCGCCCCCATTGACTACCATAGTAGGAACACAAATCAATGGTGAGCGAGATCTGCTTCATCACAAACATTCTTTCAAATATCTTCCATTGTGTACAGCAGAACAAATACATTTATACAGGTTTGGAACAAGTAAATTTTGGGTGAAATATCCCTTTAAGATTATTTAAAATAACTTTTTTTTTTTTCTCAGTAAGAATTGCCTTTCTCTGGAATTCAGCTTTACCAGAACTCTTGATAAGAGAAAAGCTGTTATGTGACTGTACGCATTTGTCAGGCACTGAGAATAATAAAATTCTTTCAGCTACACTTGCACTTTTCTGGCTATATTGTTACATTTTGTTGTTTTCCCTCTTGTATTGATTTTTGTCTTTTCACACTGAAGGTTTTAGGCTAGTGAATCAGACCTCTGTTTCACAGAAAAAAATGTCATCAGACACATGAGACCGTGAAGACAGGAACGGCTAATTTAAAGCACACACATTTCTTTAGCTCAATGGGCACATAGCATATAGACTTCTTTAGTTATTAATTTAAGCCCATCATAATTAAACCCCTAGTGCTAAAAAAGGAACACATTATTTAGTCCCTTTATTAAATTATCATCCTCCTAGGGACCTGGGAGGTTCTTACATTGTAAGTTTTACTATCATTGTAAGGGCATTTGGTCAAAACCTGACACGAACACACAAGGACAAAGCCTTTTGTTGTTTTCTCTGCCACAAAACATATTTTTCTCATGCACTCTGTCTTTCTGTCTTTTCGAAAATATGGAATGATTATAGTGTCCACAAACCCAGACACCTACATTTATCACAAAGAGGCAGCTTATAACTGCCGATGGGTTTTATCATACTTTCAAGTGATATTAGTGGGTGCTGCTTCAATCTCTCTTAGAGTGCTTCTAATCTTTATTCTTTATTCTAGACCTAGTTTCTAAATTTATGCTTGTGTGAATTTCACAAAACTAGTCTTTAAAAAGAGTCTTTTTTGGGTCAAGATAAGAAAGAAATTATATTATTAAAAGATATTAAAATATATTATTTAATGTGTGTTTATCATTTTAATTTCGTTTATATATATTTATATGTGATGGTACAATTTATTGAACAGATTTGAATATATGTTTATGTAAAAATGATAATAATTAAAGGAGCAATAGGTGATTCTCTACAGAAACATTTTTTGTTATACTGGTTGAAAGTCTCCATATCCTGATAGCAATCAATGTCATCTGTGTCATATGATTTTACATGCCCTCGTGCACCCTGTTTGCGCAGACATCATACGTCATCAGCGCGTTTCATGCTATGCAGAGTTTATGTAGACAGACGTCAGTCACGGAGCACCACAAACAAACAGCTTTTTCAGTTCCTACCGAATCAAAACAATGAGCTTATGCTGCGTTCACGCCATAACTACCATAATTAAGAGATGGCAACCCATGATGTTCTAACTGGAGCTGTTCATTTCCTTAGACTCGGAATTATGTGTTTCCATGTCAACAGTATCAACACCGAAATGAATCTGCAGCAGTCAGGTATAGTGTTGTCAAAAGTACCGGTACTTCGGTACCAAGTCGGTACTGAAATTTTGAAAATGTGACGATACCAGCATTTCTGTAGTACCGGTAGTACTGAGAATTCGGGTATATTCGGTACCCACTGATAGGGCTGTGCCAGTATTTACTTGAATATGACACGAGTGAATCACAAAGCTTTGTTTACAAAAGAAATAACAGGTTAGCAATTAAATGCGACATCACAGCCATGGAAACATTTTGGTTCATGCCGAATGAGAGAGGTACGTGAGTCCATGTTTTGCGAATCTGGTCACCCGATCAATTTCTATTTAACACATTTGTGCTTGTTATTAGACTTTATAAGGCGCGTCAAGTTTATTTGTATATACGTAAGCTCGTTTCACACACGCTGGTAATTTTTAGTTTCGTTTTCTCTGGCAGCGCTAAATATATAACATAGCCTGAATGTCTGAAGATAAAACTCGCTCTTCAGACCTACAACAAGTGTCAGTTGCTTGTAACATCAGGAGAAAACATGAAGATATTATTAAAGAGAAATTGTCTCTGTGTCCCACATTCCTCTCAAAGCGCAGAGTGGGAGGCAACATCAAAGAATAACTGGACTTTGGCTATATGACGTATCTTTGTTTGGAAATGAAAAACTTTCTTATTATTTAGGTTACCATTATTTACCGATATTTTTCATAGTTTTACAGGCTGTGTGTTGTTTCTCTGACGGAATAGCTAAAATAACGTCTGTTACCCCTGTTACCTCTGTTGGAAAAAAAAAAAACGGCATATGCTGGTAAGGTAGGTTTTGAAGCTGGTATGCTGGTTTGAGTTGGTTTATGCTGGTCCATGCTGGTCTAGGACCACCTTAGGACCAGCAGGACCAGTTTAGGACCAGGACCAGCACATGACCAGCATAAACCAGCTCAAACCAGCATACCAGCTTCAAAACTTACCTAACCAGCATATGCTGGTTTTTTTTCAACAGTACAAAATGGATGTTTGTGCATTTATTTATTTTTTAAATATTTCAAAATGTATTTAATTGAGGTAACCTATATATACACAAACATACAAACACACTCCAAATCATATTTAATGTTTTTAAAAATAAGCTATATAAAATAGTAAAATAGTTCCAACAGATTTTGCTGTGGTACCGAAATTGGTACCGAGAACCATAACATTTTCATGGTATCGGTACCGACTACTGGAATTTTGGTACCGTGACAACACTAGTCAGGTATAAGCTCTCTAAAGGCCAATTCACACCGCACCGACAAATGCCAGCAAACGCTAACAGACTCGTCTGTTGGAGTTTGTTGGATAGTATTGGTGTATAGTATGGAAGGGGTATTGATACCCCTGTTGGCATTTGTTGGCGTTGGTCGGTGTCTGTTTTCACCCGGCTGAACATGTATAATTGGCGTTTGTTGGGTCGTGGAATGTCTGAGCAGTGTGAACAGTTTTCCAACAAATGACAACAAACTCTGACGTAATCTGACCTGGCCACTAACCGTTGCCATGACGATGAGGCAAGTCCCCTGCAAAGACTGCTGTTTGATCGCGCCGGCACCTCATGCACACACAACAAAGCACTGGAAATGTGACATCACAGCTTGTTCATAATAAAAAATAAAATACAGTAAAAAAAAAAAGTTACGGCTCAATTTAAATAGTCCATAGTGCAATCTGTGCCGTTCAGCAATAGCACTGCTCCACTGTAGTGTTGCCAAGCACATTTTTGCTCATGTGAAGAGGATTATTTTTTTCCATCAATACTGGAACGTGTGTGAAGTACTTTATATAATACATAATAAGTAGCCTATACAAATACATCACGAAATGGAAAAATTTGGATTTGTGCCAAAAGAGAGAGGTAGGCTTATAAGCGTGAGAGCAACGCAGGTTTAACATTACCTTCAGTTTCATTTTAAATTAATTGGCTTGTTTATCTACACATGGTTGTATATGCATATGGGTCATGTCAATAAAAAAGGGTAACACTAAAAAAAAAAAAAAAAAATTAAAAACTGGTGTATAGGCTACCAACCACAACGCAAGGGGTTGCGATCAGATCGAGGGCTACAGCGCTTCAGATTTCAGGTTAGTATTTTTATGTTTTGCCTCAATACTTAAATACAATGAAAATATATATGATACTATATTATTAATATAATTGCCTGGCAGTATTGTTAACATTGTTACACGTATACAGTTGTGGATCTCAATTTTTCCCAGTTAGACTCTGTGACTCGTTTGTCTGTGTTTTTTGGGGCAGTGTGAAGTTGGCCGTTTTTTCTCATAGAATTCTAAATCCAACGGCCAACTTGTTGGTTGGCATTCGTCAGTGTTTGTTGCCATTTGTCGGTGTGTGTGAATTGGCCTTAAGTTGTTTATGTTCATTATTATTGTATGTTATGTGCTTTGAGACATGAGGTAGTTTAACGCCATCTCTTGTGACGCTTTGCCGAGAGCAGCTGTGTATGTGTGCGTTCATGTATTTTGGAGGAGGCGTGGCTTTGGACGCCGATTTGCAGGGAGGTCGAATGTTTTCAATGCTAGCAGGCTAACATTAGCATGCCCAGATCACCTACTGCACCTTTAAATAATAATGAAAATGAGAATAATGACAATTTGAGGGTAGAATTAGATGGTAAAACGTGCTTAATTGTGAAATATGATATGAAATTGTTTTCACGAAATTTACCCATAAATCTTCGCTTTACTGGTCGTTCCTCAATAATGTTACGACTGTGTGTGTGTTTTGCTGTGGAAAATGGCCTGTCTCCCCTCATTACAGCAAGCATAAGCAGAAGTGACATGGTAATTGCACAACGTCATTAAAAGAATTGTAGCTTGTCAGATGGTTTGTAAGTGTGCTGCTGAAGAAGCTACTGTTGATGTGAGTGTGTCTCTCATTTCCTGCTGTGTGTTGTGATTGGATGGGTGAATCTGTTTAGTGAGGGTGACCTTGCATGAAATGTAGATGAATAAATAGCAGATTTCCCTCCATCTTCTATAGTTGCATTCATTGTTCATCAATAGTTTTTTCTAGACAATCAATACAGGCAGGGATGCAAGGTTTTCACAACGAAACCCGCCCAATTGCTACTAAAAACTAGCTCAAAACTAGCCCAATCACGTTTCAGGGAGGCCCCCCAGTAAAAATTGCGTTCCGAGGGGGTAAAATCCTCTTTTTGTGGGTTTCCCCTGGTAAAATTCGCATCCCAGAGGCTAAATACCATGCTATTTGGAGTTTCTTCAACCCGCAGCAACAGTGTTAAAGTAGCCCAATTTTGCGGGGAAAACCGCAGACTTGGCAACACTGAATACAGGAACACCCATGATTCCACATGGACCTTTTTGATTCCATTCCATTTTTGTTCTCAAAACTTCCAGTGAAGTTCGACTTCAACAACTTTTACATCATGGTCCTAAACAGTTTGATGTGATCAAACAGCAAGCAATCCCATCTCCATCATAATCAGAGTTTCTATGTTAACTAGCCTCAACTGCAATGTGACGATATTTTGTCGGTTGTGCAACATATCCACTTTCAGTGAGGTCGGAAACTTGGCATCGCATCTGGATTGGACTCAATCGCTACTTTTTTCCTGTCTACACCATTTCAACACTTCGATCAGCCGTTAACCTGCCGGCACTAAAGGGTTTGATGATTTGATGGCCTTAACTTGCATTTTAATTTTACAGAGATGTCCTTTGTTGAAAGGTGACTTCGTCACTTTGTGCAATACTTTCATCAGAAACATCTTATTATGGCACAGTTTCTTTTTAGTCTTTTGTTGCCAGACTTTTGAATGTGCAGAAAGACTTTTGACTGTCAGGTCCACTTTGCAGCTTCTTCTGGCCGAAAACTACCCACTTAGATGTATGTAAAACACATCTACAAAAACAATCGGAGTTATATTAAAAAATAGCCTTGCTCTGCCAAGCTTTATAATGGGAAGTGAATGGCACTCCTGATTTTGAAGTCCAAAAAAAGGGCATCCATCCATCATAAAAGTAATCAATATGGCTCCAGGGGTTTAATAAAGAAACATATCCATATTTAAAACTTTATAGACTATAATCCCTAGCTTCCTGTAACGTCAAGTCAAGTCATCTTCAAACCTTGGGATAAACAGAGAGAGACTAATGTTAGTGTAGATACTAATCTAGGTATTATCAACTGTCCAGAATTCTGAGATCTCAATAGACATGAAGGACTGTAATGCATTAAGAGCTCACTCAGGTACTGGGGAGTTAAACCATTTAGTGCTTGGTAAGTAAGTAACAAGATTTTAAAATCTATTCAATGTTTAATAGGGAGACAATGCAGTGTTGACAGAACCAGGCTAATATGGTCATACATATCGTGTTGCACTCAGTGTGAAAGGACCTTAAGAACGGTCTGTTGGCTGTGCCATATGAGGCTTCAGTCTACTTCTCTCTAACTGTCCCTCTTTGTCTTTATTACAGTGGCGCCCTTTCCTGCCAGGACTCAAGTATGAGGTCATTGATTCCGCCTACATCTCCTTGTACACAGGTAACCCTCCCTCTCTTACAAATTCCACCAATTTCAAAACTAACCAACATTGACTAGCTATCGAACTGCTGCCACACCGTAATAGTTTGAGTAGTTTGATGGTGTGACAGTTTGACCTTTAGTCTTTGATGGTTTTCTTTGAGTTGCTCGAGAGGTTTTGCTGTGAACAGTTTATGAAACATATGGTGTCTTCGAAAGTTGTCGAGAAGGAAAAAAGTGCCTTTTTCAGGATCACTGAGATTGATGACAGTGACTTCTTCTGCCCGAGGCTGTTTCAAATCGCTGGTCTTTGTGTAGGGAATGGTACAGTGTGTCCCATCGGGCTTGAAACGACTAGATGTATTAGCTGCATTACACTTTAAAGTTGTTTTCCATGCCCTAAAGTTGTATGTGCAACGACTTTTAATAGCGTCCTACTGAGTTCACCACAAAATTGATGAGTTTAGTAGACGTAATTTGCTCTTAACACGTTTTTGGTTTCAGTGCCCTGAGGTGAAGCAAAATTGAAAATGTGCTTAGAGCTGTTGTGACAAAGAGAGAAAGGGCACAGGAAAAAGAACAAGGTTATAAAGACTCAGTCGGATCTTGCTCTCAAAGGGAGATCAGGCATGGAGCGCTAACATCCGTAGCTTGCATACCGTTGCCATGGTGATCATGCCGACCTTCAAGGATAACCTTTTGGAAGTGTCTTCAGTACAAATGCCATCTTGTAACACAGCAGAGCTTATATGTTTTGAAGCAGTTCACCGCACACACTCTCTGTCCTCATAGATTTTACATTCAAGATGGAAAGATTTACAAATGAGATCTCCATAATATTTTAATTGTTTCTCCTAAAAAGCAATAATATTAATTGGACAACAAATTGAAAGTTTTACAGAAGTATCCTGCTCTGTAGGTGGTTCTCCTGAGAAAAAAGACTGAGAATAAACTCACGTCTCCTCATGAATTTCAGAAGGCATCTCACATGTCTCAGGGAACTCCATATGAACTATCCATCCATCTATTCTTCAAATCACTTGTTCTATGTGGGATCCCGCGGATGCTGGAGCCTATCCTAGAGCCTCGGGCCGAAGGCAGGGAAACAAATGGCCAGTTTAGTCTGAACTTACTTTTCATCAAATTAATCTTTGGCCAAGTTATCTGAGCTATGCTTGACACATTAATTTGCTTTAAACTCTATGGGCCAGATTTACTAACCGCTTGCGCCAGCACAAACCCTATTTTGGTGTTAAAAAACTACTGTCAGTGTTGGGGAAAGTTACTTTTAAAAGTAATGCATTACAATATTGCGTTACTCCCTAGAAAAGTAACTAATTGCATTACTTAGTTACTTTTTATGAAAAGTAATGCGTTACATTGTTACAAAAACAAATATTTTTGGAAAATGTTAAGGCCTTTTCACACCAAAAGTGAAATGAATAAGCCTCAGGCTGAAGGAAATGCATATTTACCCCTGTACAGTAGAGGGCGCAGCTCAAACAAACCTTTCAGCTGTGCTGCCATTCTGGATTAAAGAAAAATAGGATACATGAGAAGAAAGTTCAACACTTATTTCTAACTTCAACACTAACTTCAACACTCATTTCACTTCAACACTATTTCTAAATCTAGAGTAATTTCCACTTATTAGTTTGGTTGAATTAGGTAATTGAAGGTCAGCAGTAAAGACATTGGTTAATAAAGTGAGATTAAATACATAAAGTATATTTGTGTAATTTAAAATATTTAATTATAACAGGTTTGCGTTAAATTCTAAGATTGCATTTCACAGCGCACACAACACCTCTGCACTTTATTTCTCTCAACATGGGGACAAGAGAGCTGTAAGTCAATAAATGTGAAAAGTAACTTGCGTTTCTTTATATATTATTAATATGTTACTTTACTAGTTACTTGAAAAGTAATCTGATTACGTAACTCAAGGCATTACCCCCAACATTGGTCAGGATTCACTAAAGACGCGCATTGAAAAATTAGCAATGAAAAGGCATGGACAGATATTTTTGCGGCAGAAAGCTTTTTATGTGTTTTGGCCGTTCATTTACATGACTGCTGCGTTTTGGGGGCCTGAAAATGCAAACTTTTGCAAATGGGTTTTAAAGTGCAAGTTTTTGAAAACGATACTGTTATTGTCTCCGTGTAAACTACAAAAAACGCAAATTTGTGAAAACGGTGACATGTTCAGTCTATAGGCGTCTAGTGTTTATTTACAAAGTAACATCGCCAACTACTGGCCTGGCAGCAGAATACAGCGTTTTTAGTCATTTTCACGGATCCATGTGAACAGGGATCCTTTTGACAACATTGTCGTCTGTACGCAAAAAGTGCGAAGGAAAAACTTTTCTGTATTTAGTACTAATTAATAATAACTTGTTACATTTATATAGCACTTTTCTGGGTACTCAAAAAGCTTTACATAGGGGGGATCACCTCAACCACCACCAATGTGCAGCATCCACCTGGAAGATGCGATGGCAGCCATATTGCACCAGAATGCCCACCAGACACCAGTTTATTGGTGGAGAAGAAACAGAGTGATGAAGCCAATCAGTACATATATATATATATATATATATATATATATATATATGGGGATATGGGGAGGCCATGATGTTGGACAGAGGCCAATAGGCAAATTTGGCCAGGATGACGAGGTTAAACCGCTACTCTTTTTTGAAGTACATCCTGGGATTTTTAATGACCACAGAGAATCAGGACCTCGGTTTAACATCTCATCTGAAGGATGGTGCTTTTTTTTTTTTTGACAGTATAGTGTCCCCATCACTATACTGGGGCACACAGACCACAGGGTGAGCACCCCCTGCTGGCCTTACTTACACCTCTTCCAACAGCAACCTAGTTGTCCCAGGAGGTCTCCCATTCAGATACTGACCAGGCTCAACCCTGCTTAGCTTTAGTGGGCAACCAGTCTTGGGCTACATAGCTGCTGGCTAGTTGTACAACGTTGTTGTGTAAATGTTACCCTTGGCAACATATTGTTTGCCAAGCCACGTTATTTTAATTTGATGTGCCTGTGTTTATAGTAGACTACCTGCACCTGATGAGCTCTGCTTGCTTGCGACCCTACGCTAATTTCCATCGGTCGTAATGGAAATGAGCTGGCTGTGTCCGTGTTCTTTAATTTGAGCATTGTCAGTAGATCACCAGCAGAACTTTCCACTCCCATCTGTGCTTTGATTGCGTTTTCACGTTAATTTGCCCTATTTAGTAAATCTGGCCCTAAATATAATTCTCATTTGTGTCCATTTTTAGGAGACATCCTAGGAGAAAGGAAGGATGCTCAAAGGAAAGTTTGTGTGTAACCTCTGTGCACTAAAATTTTCCTCTTGGTTGTTAAAACTTCATGTAAACTGTTAATGTAACAGTTTCTTTTCTTTTTACACATTTAGTTCTTCAGAGGCACCGCTGTAGGAAACGGAGGGCTGTGGTAAATGTGTCTCTAGGCAACAGGGCTGGTGAAAGCCATCAGTTCTCCTAAAAGAGTCAGAGTTATGCTTGAATGCCTTGTGTGAAAAATTGAGTCCTGACAAGGGCTTTCTTGCATCAAGTGTCAAATACTATGAAATTAATTCCCTTTAGAATTGTGATTGTATTGTACATTATACAAGGCTTATTATATGCAACATAATAAAGAACCTCATTCAGTTTGTCTTGACAGCGTCTCAGGGTTTGATAGGGGTAGATTGGGATTGACAAACAAAGAGGTGTAAGACCCATGGGACATTTTGATATATGAAAGGGTAAGAGCAACTAAAACATTCTGCAAAATAGAGCATGCCACCACTGGCTATTGTCAGTGCCTCATTTGCATGTGTGAGAATTTTTTATTTTGAACACCTAGTTCTGCTGTGGTGCTTTAAAATAGCCTAGGGCCTGAATGGAAAGTTCTTGTTTAGTACATTAGTGGTTTTGTAATATTAAATACTTTAGTATGTTCCTCTTCGCTTTGGTTCTTGTTTGGATTCAGCTGCTGGTTTCTTTGACCTTCATGTGAACTCCCTTTGAACATAACGCAGAGCTTAAGCACTTCCAGTGTTCATCTCTCACACACATTAAAGAGCAGAGTGTGTGACAACAGCCACCTCTGCTCTCTCTTGCGTTTCAAGCGCACATCAAAGCCTGTCTCATTTGTGTGGAGGGGTCTTCGTCGTTTGAAGGGTGGCACCATCATTTGTCACCCAGACACTGTGGTGCCTCTGATGTGGAGTGACCCACATATTAGCGAGGAATTATTATCGACCTTTAACAGACAGACAGCACATAGGCATAGGTAAATTTGTCAAAGCTATCCTGAATGGTTGCCAAGTTTACTATACGATTGTTAGGGTGTTCTGGATGGTCACTAGTGTGTTGATAAGCAGTTGCCAGGGGGTTGTTAGGTGTGTTCTTGAGAGTTCTGGGTGGTTGCAAGGGCATTGTTATGCAGTTGATAGGGTGTTGTTATGCAGTTCCTAGAGTGTTCTGGGTGGTAAACAGTTGCCAGGGGGTTGTTAGGTGTGTTATTAAGAGTTCTGGGTGGTTGCTAGGGCATTGTTATGCAGTTGCCAGGTTGTTGTTAGGCAGTTCCTACAGTGTTCTGGGTGGTTGCCCGGACATTTCTTTTTTTAAAGATTTATTTTTGGCGTGTTTGCCTTTATTATGATAGGACAGTGATTAGACAGGAAGCGAAGTGGGAGAGAGATAGAGGGGGACGGTATTGGGAAAGGACCACTAGCCGGGACTCAAACTCGGGTTGCCGAAGCGCATTGGCGCTACATGTCAGCGTGCTGCCAATGGACATTTTTAGTGGTCCACTAAGTGATTGTTAAGGTGTTCTGGGTGGTAAGCAGTTGCCAGGGGGTTGTTATGTGTGTTCTTGAGAGTTCTGGGTGGTTGCTAGGGCATTGTTATGCAGTTGATAAGGTGTTGTTATGTGGTTCCTAAAGTGTTCTGGTTGGTTGCCTGGACATTGCTAAGTTATTGTTAAGGTGTTCTGAGTGGTAAGCATTTACCAGGGGGTTGTTAGGTGTGTTCTTGAGAATTCTGGGTGGTTCCTAGGGCATTGTTATGCAGTTGATAGGGTGTCATTATGTGGTTCCTAGAGTGTTCTGGGTGGTTGTCTGGACATTGCTAAGCGATTGTTAAGGTGTTCTGGGTGGTTGCCTGGACATTGCTAAGCGATTGTTAAGGTGTTCTGGGTGGCTGCAGGAGGATAGGCAGTTGCCAAATTGTTTGGGTGTTCTGCACGGTAACTAATGTGTTGATAAGTAGTTGCCAGGGGTTTCTGGGTGGTTGTTAGAGCATTGTTAGGTAGTTGTCAGGGTGTTGTTAGGCGGTTCTTACAGTGTTCCAGGTGATTGTCTGGACATTGTTAAGTGATTGTCAAGGTGTTCTAGGTGGCTGCTAGGGCGTTGATAGGCAATTTCCAGTGTGTCCTGGGTGGTTGCTAGGGTTATTTTAGAATGTTGCTGGGGTGTTCTGAGTAGTTGCTATGGCATGGCAGATCTAGAGTTTTTTCATGGGTTTGCTAAGCAAATGGTGTACACATTTGCCAGGGTGTTATGGTTTCTTTCTAGGGTGTTGCAGTGCAGTTGCTATGGTGTCAGGTGGTTGTCAGTGTGTTCTCTGTGGTTTTCAGGGCTTTGTTAGGCACTTGCTATGTTTTTTTTTTGGAGGGGAGTTAAGTAGTTATTATTGTGCTCTTAGATAGTTGCTGAGGTGTTCTTGGTGGTTCCCTGGCCATTGTTGGGAGTTTTCTGGGAGTTGCTAATCTTTACAGTGTTGCTAAGCACTTGTCAGGGTGTTCTGGGTGGTTTAAAGGGTGTTGCAGTGCAGTTGCTGTTAGGTGGTTGTTAGTGTGTTCTGAGTGGTTTCTAGGGCATTGTTAGGCATTTGCAGTTTTCTAGGGGTTGCTAAGCAGTAGGGTGTTATTAGGCACTTAGTAGGGTGTTATAAGTGGTTATTATGGTGTTAGGTGGTTTCTGGAGCATTATGGGTGCTTTCTAAGGTGTTCTGGGTGGTTGTAAAAGCATTATTAGACAGTCAATAGGGGTTTCTGGGGGTTGCTAAACAGTTGCCAGGGCTGTAGGTAATTGTTTACTGGCCTAAGCCAAAAAGCCCAACCCCGATTCTCTTTGATACTCCGAGTTCTTGTTTCATGTTGCCTTTAAAAGTCTTTCTGTATAATGCCTATTCATAAACAATGGCTTCTCATCTCCATTAATCATTATCATTTTTCTCTTTGTGAAAGATGAGAGCAGTTTGAAGATGAACCATGTGGATCACATTCCTCAGTCGCTGGCCAGCCACAGCCCCGTCCCAGCAGAGACCCACACCCACAGCCAACACGGCGCCGATATGCTGCAACCGGACCCCCGCGACACCTTCTTCAACAGTGAGCCTCTCTCTTTCTATTCAGATCCCCTTTCTATTCCCATTTGATTTGATTCTTCTGTCTCTCTTTTTCTGTTGCTCTTGAAATTGTCTTTCTCCTTTTTGTGTTTTGTATTTGCATTCTGCATGATAAATAATGAATTTGATAATGTGCCTCTGGTAAAATTTAACTGTCTCTCTCACAATACTCTTCATAGTCCCCATGATTGACCCTGCTCATCTTGAAAATGTATTGCCTGCCTGTCTCTACTCGCCAACATACGTGGTCAAAGACTTCCCTATTGCCCGCTATCAAGGCCTACAGTTTGTGAGTATAACACACACATTAACACACACATGCCAAATACTATAGCAGAAAATGCCTAACAATGTACTTGCACCTGTTGCCTTTTTGACTTCATGCTGCAGTGTACTAAAACTTCATGTGTGATTACTGCCCCCTTTTGGTTGACAAATGTAATTGCATAAAAGACAATCACAGTGTTTGGGATGTTTGGAATGGTATACCCTACATTTCAAGTTAATTTTCAGGGTGTCATGCCTGGTTGTTTTGTCCGCAGGTTTATCTTTCTTTTGTCTATCCCAATGACTTCACCCGCCTCACCCACATGGAAAGAGAAAACAAATGCTTCTACAGAGAGTCGCCCATCTATCTGGAGAAGTAAGCTTGTGTATAGATTGTAATGACACTAATGCTAATTCCAATCAAAGGCTGATTAACTGTAATTATATAAAGTGTATATAATGCATATTAGGAGTAATATAGGACATTCACAACCCATTTAGTGTCTGTTGTATAACATATTTACAAGTGGAACAAAATATTCAGCTGGAAATGTCTTGATGAGGATTTGATTGGATGTTAGGCTGTGATATTAACGGTTAATAATTTTCCCCGCCCATGAGGTTACATCAGCAGAAAGTCATTTCAGAGATGAAGAAATGTATTATATTTTGCTAAAATAAAAATACATACCGAAATACATAGAACTTTATAGTGAAATATAATGAAAATTTTATTTTTATTTAAGACCAGCAGGGATATTTATCAAGAAAGCAAATGTGTATTGTTTTTATTTCATGTTGACATTAACTCGGATTTCTTGAAATGAAATGGTTACTCAGAATCGCAGATGATCACTGAACTTAAGAGAAATTAATAAATATAGTTTTCTAAAACTGTATTTCTCTCTTTCATGGACTTGATCTTTCTCTCTCCATCTCTTTCTCTAAGGTTTGGCTTCTATAAATACATGAAGATGGATGAGGAGGAAGATGACAGGCCATTCTTCTTCCCTAATCCTGATGGTGAGTTTGTATGTGTGTGATCAGTGATCCAGAAGAGGAATAACACTTCATTAGTGCATCGTTCCGTCACAAGCTGCCTTATTAGAACATGGCAGATATATTCATCAGGAGATAATGGCCTTGGGTTGGAGCCAGAAATGAAATGAATGGCTGGAGTTGTTTTTATTTTCAAAGGGTTAAGGCCTGGTCACACCAACAGTGAAATGAAAATGCTAAACAAAGTGCTGACAAAATGTGTATTCATACCAACACCGAAACAAAAAAAAAAAAAAACTTAGATACATGGCTTAATGGGAAATATCCCCTCTGATAATACAAATATCACCCACTTTAATGCAAAATAACAGACTTACCTTGAGTTAAAGAAAATATTGCACAGTACAGAAGAAATGCAGTAGACTATAATAGCACTAAAACACAAACGCAATGCAATACGCTATAATACTAGTAAAATGCAGCTGATAATATAAATTTAATTTGCTTCAGAGCTGTGATGGCAAGATATAAGAATTTATCTTATTATAGCGGTAATAACGGAGAGGTCGCTCGCGAGCACCCTTCTGAAACCTAAAATGATGAACGGGACACCCTATGGTTCCTAAAGGAACACTCCACTTTTTTTGAAAATAGGCTCATTTTCCAACTCATAGTAATGGTATAGTACTAGATAGTACATTGGTGCTGGAGGTATTCAGTGTACCAATATACTAATCGCATTTGCTAATATCTCATTGGTAAACAATGTATAATTTATCATAGATTGAGATATAAACTATAAAAATAATAAATATTATTGTTTTTTTTTTTGTGCATATTATTAACTCTTTCCACGCCATTGACGGAATGTTCCATGATTTATCAGACAACGCTTCCCCGCCATCAACAACGTTTTCCAGCAGTCCATGTTTTCACTGTCCTGCAGAGTTCAGCTCCAAGCCCAGTTAAACACACCTGAACCAGTTAATCATGGTCTTACTAGGCATACTAGAACCTTCGGCTGAATCCCAAATGGCACCCTAAACACTTGCGGTCTTCCTCTGAGTCCGCACTTTCGTGACGTAATGCCGCTTTGACTGCCGGGTAAAGTCCTCTGCGTAGCTCGCAAACTTGCGGGCTCAGCTGAAGTACGCATCGAGGGTGCATAGTGGCTGCAAAGGGGTTGCTCGCAAGCACCCTTCTGAAACCTAAAATGATGAATGGGACACCCTACGGTCTCATGGACTTAACGGACACATGCACGTGGCAGCCATTGTAAGTCCACAAGACCAAAAGTACATAGAAATGTGCCATTGGGGATTCAGCCTTCCAGGCAGGTGTGCTGAGGCAAGTTGGAGCTAAACTCTGCAGGACAGTGACCCTCCAGGACTAAGTTTGGACACCCCTGGTCTATAGGAATGCATTAGATTGATTTAAGCTGCAGTGTATAATTTCTGTAGCCAGGGGGCCAGAGCAGCCTTAAGGCCCTGATATACTTCAAACGAAATCGAAGAACGAACTGATGTGACGTCATTTCGAACAAAATCAGGCCAAAACGAAGTTCGTTTTGTGTTCTTTTTGGAAGTTCGAAACGGTTTGCCAAAACGAACTTTCAGGAAAAGTTCGCTTCAGCTGCAAAACACCTTCATGCCACCATTGGTCCGTGATGATAACATAATAGGAAGTGTGCGCTGCAGCTCCGCCTTCATCCGCGTGGAAGTCTTCTCTGACTAATTTGATCTGTTGAGTTTGTTGAGGTAAGATCTCCGCGCTTTATAGTACAAAATGAAGTTGTGCTTCTGATGGAATGAAGCACTGACATTGTTTGCCATGTTTTATACTGTAAAGCTGCTTGCTTTTAAGCAATCTATTGAATAAAGTGCTACATAAATAAACGTGACGTGACTGGAGTGCTAATTTGCAGAGCTCGTGCTAACATACCCATGTTATGATCAGACACTTTTCTTATGCTTTCTATAAAAAAATGCTTGCTGTTTTCTCATTTTTGTTGTGTTTATTTTGTTAGTGAGAAGAAAGTGTACAGCATTTACATATTCATCTAACCAGGGCCTTTAAAGTACCTCTCTTCACAGATGCAACAGCTGTTATTCATTGAATAACAGCTGTGGTGCCGTATTGCTATCATTCACATTCAAAATCTATTAAAAAATTTTGATGTCATTTGCCAGAAAGTAATCTGTAAGTTTAGTTCCTCTTCTATCCTGATGATCTATCCTTACTTCACTGGTAGAGTAACACTCATAGTGTTTTTGGTGTTTTGCTTTAGATTTTCTTGAAGAAGAAGAGGGGGCAGATCCTGATGATGAAGCACAATTTGTTGGCACCCAGTCAGCAAAGAAGACTGTCCAAGCTAGCCAATCAAGTCACACCTTAAGCCCTTCTGATAAGCCTGTTCCCACAATGCTGGAGAGAAACGAGGTAGAGTCAGACAATTCAGCATTGAGGAGAGAGCAAAGGCACTTTTTCACAAGTGCAAGGCAAGTGGTTGGGGCTCAACATCAAAAGACAGACCAAGACACTCTAGACCATCAGGCTAAGGTAGGGTTACCAAAAAGTGAGAGTGTGGTACGAGGTCGTTCTCTCACTTGGGTTCAAAGAGACCGCCGGGACTTCAGAGAGGGCTGGTCAGAAGATCGTTCTCCCAAAATAAGCCGATCAGCTTTGCTATTCCCGCCGAAATCCTCATTGGTAGCTCTCAACAGTCGAGCCAAGCAAATCCTCAGCAGTCCTGCCCACACCGTCCCTTCCCCAGGTAACAATCACGCTCATGACAACAGCCACAATCCTGGAAACAGCCACGCCAACAAGGAACGCAAGAAGGAAGACAACAAAATTTACGTCACAAGACCTCGACCTGCTAAGGAGAAGCAAAGTCCTGTTTCACGCCACCCCAGAGAGGTCTTCCCTGGCGTTTTCCTGTACCAGAATGGCAAAACAACAAAGCTTGTGAACCTCAGTGCCAAACCAAAGCTCAGCAAAGGACCTCTACGTGCATCCCAGTTATTTGCACGGTCTCCTATGCAGGAGAAC
This sequence comes from Ancherythroculter nigrocauda, assembly GCA_036281575.1. Classification (NCBI taxonomy): domain Eukaryota; kingdom Metazoa; phylum Chordata; class Actinopteri; order Cypriniformes; family Xenocyprididae; genus Ancherythroculter; species Ancherythroculter nigrocauda. The sequence continues at coordinate 11,479,879 of VTFQ01000015.1, forward strand.
AAGGTCTTTCCAGCTAGCCCCAACTTCAGCAAGCCAGCGGAAAATCCTATGGCCCCAAACAGAGCAGCAATCCCAAGTCGTTTTGAGAGGAGGATACGAGGTGTCTGGGAAAAACACCCCCATTCTTTGAGGCCCATAACAACCTCTCGACCACCTCCTGCTCCCACTCCTCCGTCCGCTAACTCCTCTGAGAACGTGCTTCCAACCGAGCCTCTCCATGTCACTTCCTACTTACACACTTCTGAGATTACTGAGTCCCAACAGCAGCGGCCAGACACAGACCCTGAACCAGAGGAGGAAGGAGGCCTATCGGAGTACAGCTATGAGGATGTGGAGCCTCGCCCTGGGTGGGCGGAGGAGTCCATTAATTGGCAGAGGACGTTTTCCGTCAACAGCATGGACTTTGAGACATTGCGCTCTGACTGGAACGATCTTCGGTGCAATGTGTCTGGAAACCTGCAGCTATCTGAGAGCGAAGTGGTGGATGTACTTGCGCAGTACATGGAGAAACTCAATGAGCGCAATGGAGGGTGAGCAGTATTTTAGTGTCCGATAAGTTGGTAAAACATTATTAACTTTACAACTCTTTGATGATAGAATATTATATCATTAACATCAATAACATTTCAAATTTGTATTTTCCAACCTAAGCCAGAGGCACCATGGATGATACATTTCAAGTAATCGTACAGCCACTCGCTCCATTGATTGATCTTTTTCTCTCCATCTTTTTCAGGATTTACACTCTCCTCCGAATCATAAACGTTGAAAAGCGGCGTGACTCTGCACGCGGTAACCGTTACCTGATAGAGCTGGAGCTAATGGAAAGAGGCCGTAAAGTGGTCCGTCTTTCCGAATACATCTACATGCTGTTGCACCATGGCCGGGTAGAAGACAGTCTGGAGAATGTGGAAGGGGTCACAGCATCATCCCCCTCTTCCCCTGTCGCCAGCCCACCTGCTCCCCCATCTCGCACACCTACCCGTGGGGCCCACACCACCCCACAGTGGGGCACGGTGTATGCCAAACCTCTGCTGTGCCAGCCAGTGATGCTGCAGTGGAAAAAGGACGTCATGGTGCATTTTGTGGTGCCAGGTAAGTAATGGTTATCCAGAGGCGCCATTAGGGGGGTGCAGAGTATGCCAGGCATATGAGCCCAGGATGCTCATAGTGAAATACAATTTAAATCTGTGAATTATAGAAAGTAAGAAGTGAACGTGTGCATGCTCTCTCATCTTTTTAAAATACAGCTCATGACGTATTAAAGGTGCTCTAAGTGATCCTGGGTGGAGTAACTTCCTGTTGACGTTCGAAGTGTTGTCAAACAAAACAGAGGCTAGCTAGACCCTACCTCCTCCTCCCCCTCCCCTCCATGCTTCCTGAAACAGTCATGAACGCGCATTTAAAATCATTCTTGTCGGTTACTGGCTGGAGCATGTTTATTATGATTCGTGGTCCAGGCTGCACCAGTTTGTTTTTATTGCCGTTTTTGGAGCTTGTGGCGACTACAGAGACCGCGTTTTTTTACAGTGTGTTCAGGGGACAGGCAGCTAGTGGATAGTGAGGAGATGTTTGCTGTATGTGACAAAAAATGTTTTGGTCTAAAAACGCGTGACATCACTTAGAGCACCTTTAACTGCATAAAAAAGAACAGGATAGATGGAAAGAAGGAACACAAAAGTCAAAATTAAAAAAAAGTCGGGATGAAGGCATTAAAAGGAAGTTTCCCTTACGAAATGGGCCCTTATACAAATAAGAATAAACAAAATATTGGAGATGATTGTTGGTTGTGGGTATGTGTTGAAAGACCTAATTCAAGTATTGCAAGCGGTCTTCTGTGTGGCTGCAAAACCGCAATTGAAAAACTTAACTTTATTCTTCAGAGAAACCTTGAATCACTATTCCTGAATTTGGTTGTGTTGGCTGGGGATATCTCTGTATTCTTTGGGCTCTATATATTAGCCACCAGGGTTTGTTTTTTGAGGTGATTGTTATTTATTTAGAACATTATTAGAATGTATTCATGTTTATTTAGTTTTTCCTTTTTATTCAAAATATTGAATATATAACTTAACTATATAATGAATTGTATGATATATTCTGATTGTCAAATATGTGGACATGAATGTGTTGTGTCGTTTAAACACGTTTGTCGATAGCCATGCGCCATGAGTTTGCATCGCGATTCAGAGGATCTGTCGGATTTACATTGCGTAAATTTCCACCATATTCCCCGAAGTACATGAAATTAGGTTAAGTGGCTGGTGAACTGAGAGAAGAATAGAGTAAACAAAAAACAATAAAAACTACAAAACTAAAACTACTTTTTTTTCCTCCTTTCTTTCAGTACTTCATTTTAATGTCTATGTTTGAAACCTCGAATAAGTCTAATTAAAGGGAAACAACTGCACACTCACTGAAGCTTGTTTATTCACCAACGTTTTGGCTAGTAGCCTTTGTCAAGGTATCCTCAAATAAACATTATGTGTTTGTAAACACTGAATAGTTGTGATAGCCTATATGAAGAGCACTAAACGCGTCTGTCTCTTGGCTGTGCCAGCCAAAGTTTTTTTTGTTTGTTTGTTTTTGCACCAGCCAAAGTGCGAAAGCAGGTTTGAATTATCAGTGAACCTTCTAATCACACCGGTGTGATCGTACGTGTCAAAGGGTTAAAAACAATCGTGTTTCGGAGGTGGAGGGGGAATGTTACTTGAAATATAAATGTTAATTTTATGTTAATAATCTTATTAAACGTCAAAAAAAAAAAAAAAAAAATCATCTGGAAGAAGGGGGCCAAAAATGATGTCTTGCATACCCCCCTTAAAACCCTTCATGGCGCCCCTGTGGATATCTATCTATTTTTCCGAAAACATGTAGCTGATTAGCATCTTATGTTACGGTAAATAAATATATATCGGCAAAAAAAAAAACCTTCTTTTTAAATGTTTTGCTTAAAATGTGCATATGCAGTCTTTCTTTAAATGCGACCTTGTTTGATATTTTGTTATGTAATGCATTGACATTCATATATTTTAAAGTGTGACTTATAGTGTAACTTTGCCAATTTTCAATCTGCTTTATATTGTTACAATGTTGGTAATATATGTAAATGAACAATGTTTACTCAAGAAATTCCCATTTATTTGTCAGCAAAATAGACTTCTGACAGCTTCAGGGCTTTTATGAAAACTACAGATTATACTTCCGCATTTTTGTATCCCCACCCACGGACAGTCGGATCGACAGAGGGTTATTAACAAAACAGTTATTGTAAGAGTACAACTCACTGGATCCTTCACTGGAAACCGAAAATAATTCACTCCCACTAAACGTTTTCTCTATGAATTCTTGAACAATACAGGCCAACACATTTATGACTAAAAGTTTGTTAAGAAGTATTTCCTACTAAAGCAAGGCGGTATTTGACTCTGGTAAGCGTATCCATAGCAGACTGGTGGAAGTGGCCTTGGATGGCAACATGCCAGTGCATTATGGATGTTGAAGTTTTCCTACCTATTTGGCAAAAGGGAAGGCAACAGCTTTTTTTCTCCATTTTCTCTAGTCAAGTAGCTCCAATTTTTCCTTTCTACTGTATAGGCGGCCAAGTTTTATTGAAAGCCCATTTTGCCAGTGTTGAAGTACCCCTTTAAGTCTCTAAATACCTTTTGGGGCCACTATATTTTGAAATTCAAATCAAGGTGGGGACCTGGTTTGTTTTTCATTCTTGTTTTTGATTTTTCAATCTATTTTTGTGTAGCAATGAATTTGAACAGTTTTAAATGTGGATTACATTTGATTGGCAGATATGTGATGAAAAAGTGTCCCTTGCCTCATCAGTAATTCCATTCTTGTACGTGAAATCTGTCACAACTAGCCTAAGCAGGACAATACATCTATAATTCTGATTTATTTAGCAGAAACCCAAACTCAAACTGAACCATTTTGTATAGCACTCACTCATAGATATAAAAAAGAGAACTGTATTAAACAACAGTGACAGCTATGTCATATAAATACAGATACAGACTTAAATACAAGTCAGACTTTGTGATGCAAATAAAAAAGCAAATCTCTGTTTAGATCTTTGATATGACTGATGTATAAATGTTATGTATTATTAGTAATGTATTTATTGATGTGTTTCCTATAGTGAAGAATCAGGCTCGTTGGGTTCAGCAGTTCATTTCAGACATGGAGCTCCTGCACCGCGAGACCAAGGACAACAATTTCAACATCATTATTGTGGACTTCCAGAGTGAAGACATGGATGTGGAACAGGCCCTCAGAGAAAGCTCTGTTCCAAGGTACACAAACACCTGCTTATACACAAATTTCATTATAATATTCATTATAGAAATGTTCTAATGTAGATAATTAACATGTCTTCTGCTAAACTTCTAAACCTATTTTAAACAGAATTTTGAAAACTATTGTATAATTATTAGGAGCACATTATTTGAGAGACTAAATGGAATAATTTAGTCTACTTAAAAATATATATATATATATATATATGACACACTGGATTTAAAACTAGTGCTTTAAAATCTTCTGGACCCAAGATATTCTCTTTACCAAGGATGCACCAATACTGCACTTGTGTACTTGAAGTCATTCAAATGCTGTGATCCCAAAAACTAAGATCACACAGCATGTGTCCAGTGTTTGTGTTCAGACAAAAATGAAAATTATCCCATAATTTACTCACTCAAGCCATCGTAGGTACAATAAATATGACATTCTTCTTTATATTAAAAAATATCCTGGCTCGTCCAAACTTTATAATGGGAGTGAATAGTAACCAAGATTTTGAAGCCCAAAAAAGCACATCCATCCATCATAAAAGTAATCCATACGACTCCAGGGGGTTAATAAAGGCCTTCTGAAGCGAAGCAATACATTTTTGTAAGAAAATATCCATATTTATTACTTAATACTCTAGAATCTCTGCTATTCTACACTAGTTATTCACTCAAAACATAGCATGTTCAGGACATCTGCTGGTTAAAGCCGTGTATTTGAACATAAAAATTTTCATAAATATATAAAAAGCATAATGGACACATTATATTCTCTCTCTCTCTCTCTCTCTCTCTCTCTCTCTCTCTATATATATATATATATATATATATATATATATATATATATATATATATATATGTATATATATATATGAGGAGCTCTTTTCCAAAACGCTATAAATCCATTTTAATAGTTTTCATGAAAATGACATTTTTTACCTAGACCTATACATTTTGTTAATATTCAGTGTATCCTGTTGAAATGTTTTATTGGCTCAGTCTGAACATGTTAAACAATGATTGTTAAATGAAACAACAATTTTATTTATTTTTGTTTCAAAATGCTACAAATCCATCCTTTTTTTTAGCCTTTTTATATAAAAACATCTAGAATCTCAGTATTGAAAGGGTGACTATATGTTTTAAACAGTTTACTGAACAGGTTGATCGCCTGATACGATGTCACACACACACACACACACACATGAGGCGAGGCGAGCCAAGACACCCTTATATTGAAACGACCCTATCTCAGGAACCGAGCCGAGTTGGGGCTCCGGACTCCGGCCCCCAGGTGTAGGTCTCACTGGCTCATCCAGGCCATCAAAAGTGTTAATAGTGTTTAAAGCACTCATTTTGAAGACTGAGCACAAACAAACTCCCTCGCTTCAAAGAACCGCCATGTTAGATTGCATCAAGCACTCGCCGAATTCTGATTGGTCGAGAGGACATATCGCATTTAGGCTAAAAACAGGTTCGGCGCTTATAGCGGTTTGGAAAGAAACTGCATCTTGCAGTACATTTTAAATAAGGAAATATAGAGATTTGGCATGAAACATTGATGGAACTCATTTTTTTTTTATTTGGCGTTTATCGCGTTTTGGAAAAAAGCTCTTCATATGTGTGTATATATATATATATATATAATATGTTACTTTAATATAGATATTCTGTTACCTAATATACTGATGTATATTCATATATTATTAAAAAAAAACACTAATATACATTATTTAAATTAATATGTTATATGGACTATCTGAACATAAAAAAATGAAAATAAAAATTATAATATAATAAACTAATATTATACTGTATATTCAAAAAGCATTTTAAGTATTTGGCATATAAAAGTAGAGGTTACTATTGTACTTTTTCTGGACATTTTTGGACACAGATATGAGTATCTGAGGAGGGAAGGAAACTTTGAACGTTCTGCCGGGTTACAGATCGGTGTGGACACCATAGAGGTAATCACACACTCACACCTTTAAGACTCACAACAAAATTACCGAAACGACACATTGGATTAATTCAAATGATCATTTCTGTAATCACAGTTTAGCAAAAGTAAAATTGAAAAAAGAACAGAAAACTTTTGACTTTTGGTTTCTTTTTTTCATTTTTGCATTTGCACTGTGTATGGTCTGAAAACTGAACTGTGAAGTGTTACATGGACCACATCTTCAGAAATCCTCAGAAATGTTTAATTTTCGTAATGTGCATAATGGCAAATAAATTGTTCCTGTAGCTCAACTGATGGATTTAGGATTACCAAAGGTCATGGGTTCTGTTTTCATGTAAAATAAATCTTTGGATAAAAGAGCATATTAAAAGATTAGTTCACTTCAGAATTCAAATTTCCTGATAATTTACTCACCCCCATGACATCCAAGATGTTCATGTCTTTCTTGCTTCAGTCAAAAAGAAATTAATGTTTTTGAGGAAAACATTCCAGGATTTTTCTCCTTTATAGTGGGACTTCAATAGTTACCAACAGGTTGAAGGTCTAAATTGCAGTTTAAATGCAGCTTCAAAGGGCTCTACATGATCCCAGCTGAGGAATAAGAGAGAAATGATTGCTCATTTCCTAAAAAAAAAATAAAATAAAAATGTATATATTTTTTACCCATTGAGTAACCATGTTGCAAAGGTCATGCGTGATGTAGGTGGAAGCACAGAGCAAATGTTTACAAAGCGAACGTGCAAAGACTAAGTCAAACAGCCTTTACAAAAAAAAAAAAGTGAAACAACGATGACGGACGATTTTGAAGTTGGAGGTTGCAGTTTTTCGCGGTACTTCCGCCTACGTCAAGCATGACCTTTCCAACGTGATTACGTAATGCGTGGCGCACCGCAGAGCAGTGCAAGACAAGCATTTGTGGTCAAAAAGTATGTGTATGTATATATATATATATATAATATATATTAGAAAATGATTGATTGTTTCGCTAGATAAGACCCTTATTCCTCATCTGGGATCATGTAGAGCTCTTTGAAGCTGCATTGAAACTGCAATTTGGACCTTCAACCCATTGAACCCTGTTGAAGTCCACTATATGGAGAAAAATCCTGGAATGTTTTCCTCAAAAAACTTAATTTCTTTTCAACTGAAGAAAGAAAGACATGAACATCTTGGATGACATGGGGGTGAGTAAATTATCAGGAAATTTGAATTCTGAAGTGAACTCATCCATTAATAGACTAAATGAGTATTTTCAAAATAAACACATCAATATCACATGATATTCTCCATTCATTTTATCGGCATCTATGATCATCATTATCAACATTATCAAGACTAAAGGTTTAGGATTTAGTTGCTTTACTAGCAAGATTCTGTTGTGGTTGTCTTGATTTTACAATCAATTGGCATAAACCTTTCATATAATGCAAACTATGGGTCTGACAAACATTTTTTTTACGGTAATTCCAACATGATGCAGAATTTACGTGAGTGTGACTACCAGTGAGTCACTGTTTACGCACACAAGTCAGACGAGGTTTAAAGCCTTTCTAGTAATCCTCCTTGTGTTAATGTGGCTGGTGATTCATAGCTGTTGCTGTTTTGTAACTTAGAAAACAAAGATGACAGCAGTGCACCAGTGTGGGATGATTCTGCATGTGTGTTTACAGGACAGTCACAGTATCGTGTTTCTGTGTGACCTGCACATTCACTTCCCTCTGAACATCCTGGAGAACATCAGGAAACACTGTGTGGAGGGCAAACTGGCCTTCGCTCCTATAGTCATGAGGCTGGGCTGTGGGAGCTCACCGCAAGAGCCCGATGGTACTGCACATCTGACACACATGAAGAAACACAACAGCTGTGACACTGTACTTTGATGAAAACCATGCGTCTCTGTCTCTGTAGGTTACTGGGAGGTAAACGGCTTCGGCCTGTTTGGGATCTACAAATCAGATTTTGACAAGATTGGTGGGATGAACACAGAGGAGTTTAAGGACCGCTGGGGAGGAGAAGACTGGGAACTACTGGACAGGTAGAAGGATTTTACAAAGATTGATTGATTGATTGATTGATTGATTTTATTATTATTATTAATAATAAATTGAGAGATTTTGACAGTCACATTATTATTGTAGTTGTTAGTAGTAGTCACAATAATGTTAAATGTTGTTAATGTTATTAAAATATTGTTAAATATTTTATTGTTAATATTATTATTCAAATTATAATATTGAATTGGAATAGATTTTTACAGTGATGTTGTTATTGTTATTTTTTATTATTATACTACTATTCATAATAATAATAATAATATAATGTAATAATGTGTTAAATAAAAATTATTTTATTAATAGTTATGATATGAAATTGAAATATTTTGACTGACAATATTGTTGTTGTTAGTATTAAAATAATAATAAATTGTTTTATTATTAATATAATTATGATTTAATTGAATTGAGAAAGCTTTTACAGGGATATTATTTAATAATAATAATAATAATAATAATGATGTTATTAAATAATATTGTCAAATAAATATAATTGTATTAATATTATTTTGTTTTAAATTATAATATTGAATTAAAAAGATATTTTGACAGTGATGTTGTTATTGTTATTTTTTATTATTATACTACTATTCATAATAATAATAATAATATAATGTAATAATGTGTTAAATAAAAACATTTTTATTAATAAAGTTATAATATGAAATTGAAATATTTTGACTGACAATATTGTTGTTGTTAGTATTAAAATAATAATAAATTGTTTTATTATTAATATAATTATGATTGAATTGAATTGAGAAAGCTTTTTCAGGGATATTATTTAATAATAATAATAATAATAATAATAATGTTATTAAATAATATTGTCAAATAAATATAATTGTATTAATATTATTTTGTTTTAAAATATAATATTGAATTAAAAAGATATTTTGACAGTGATGTTGTTGTTATATGTATTATTATTATTCTACTACTACTACTACTAATAATAATAATAATAATAATAGCATGTTAAATAAAAATAATTTTATTATTAATAAAATTATGATATTGAACGGAGATATTTTGACAATGACAATATTATTGTTATTATTATTATTGCTATTAATAATTATTATTATAATATAATATAATAATACAATTGTTTAATTAATAATATCATTAAAATTGTGATTGAATTGAATTGAGAGAGCTTTGACTGATGTTAGATAAAAAATTTTAATAAAATTATATTGAATTGAGATATTCTACAACAGGGAGATACAGGTACAATATTATTGTTAGTATTATTAATAATAATAAATACAACAATGTTTTATTAATATCATTATTAAAATTATGATTGATTTGAATTGAGAGAGCTTTAATAGGCATTTTCAACAATTTTATTGTTAATAATAATAATAATAATAATAATTTAATATATTTTTCTTATATTAAATACTTTGTTGAAATTAAATATTAAAATTAAAACATTTAATTATAAATAATAAATAAATGAATAATAATTAAAAAAAAAATTGTGAAAATGAAATTACATTATATAATTAAATGAATCTCTCTCTCTTTCAGAGTTCTACAAAACGGCCTGGAGGTTGAGCGGTTAAGACTGAGAAACTTCTTTCACTACTATCACTCTAAAAGAGGCATGTGGAACTCCCAGTCCAGTAAAACTCCTAAAGGATAAAACTGAACCTCACTGAGAGACTTCAAACAAACTCGGCACAAGAACGGGACCTTAAAGGACCAAACCGTTGTGTCTCTACCTGGGACCATTTCCGTGAGGTCCGTCTCATATGAGGACACATGATGTGCCAAGCTGCTGTCCCAACTCAAGACACTCAAAAGAGACAGAGACTCACTGAGTGTGTATGTGTATGTATCTCTGTCTGTTAGGTCAGGACTTCTTTTTTTTTTGGTAAGCAAAACTTGAGAGATTATTGAAGATTTAAAGGAGATAGAAATTGTTTTCAGTGCTGGGTGAATTTTACTCTAAACTAGCTGCTCAGGCACTTTTGGGGTCACATAAATATGGTTTGCACTTGAGATATTACATGCTGAAATGATCGTCTGAAGGTTTAGATGTGTGCTGGTACTTAGACGTCCGCTTTTATATAGCTGTAAATGTCACTTCCTGTTCAGATGTGACGCCTTCTTACACTTGAACTGTAGAAATGATCTACGACTTCTGCTGTAGGCGGCCACGTGGTTTTTCCTTTCAAAGTCCTGCTGAACTTCTGGACACAACTGGACCAAGAACAGCCTGCTGAGCAATGAAATTATTTGTCTATGTATTTGTTTGTCTGAGCTGCTTCCTTTCCTCGTTTCGAATTGATTTCAACAGAGGTTTCATTTTTATTGGTTATAGTTTCACAGATGCGGAAACCTTTCAGACTGCTGTTATAGTCTGGACTTTAGACTAAACTTAATTTCATTGATGCAGTATCCATTTCTACAGAGTATAAGTCCAGAAGTTGTGTGCCTTTCTTTGACGTATTTAACATGGCAGTACATACAGGGTTAGGAAGGAGTCCTGATGTTTAGCTGTCTGGATTGTGTAGGCCCTAAATAGCATTGTTTTATGGAGATTAATGAATACTAGGGGGAAAAAAAATATTCAGAATTATCTTGAATTTTGGACTTTTCCAAAGTTTTCACCTATTATTTGGCCCAGTTTTAAAGGAATGTTTCTCTCTCATAAGTTGATCTTTTACCACAGAAAATAATTTTGACTCCTAATAGTTATTTCCAGGGCTTGACATTAGCAGTCTCCTACTAGCCACTTTGGCGGGTTGAATTTTATATATAATACACATTTTTCAATTGTAAAATAATAAATTAAGTGTAATGTAATGTTGTCAAAAATATTGTTTTTTTTCGATACATATCGATACTGAAAAATAACGCTTCCAATACTCATTTTTCGCAGAATAGATACACGATACCAGCTGCGCTTTCTCTCTCTCTCTCTCATCTCTCCGACAGAAAGTCGACACTCAAACCCGCCTCCCCTCACTCACTAGTTTCATTTGCTCCGGATGAATATTGTTGGTGTTACAGGGCTTGAATTTTGTTATGGGGTTGCGCGTATTGTGAATAATTTTACTCATTTCCTCAGATTTTGTGCTCACACCCAAAGTGCGCACACATAAAGCCGACTCTCTCTTGTGCTTAAACAGTCAAATACACACTAAATAATGTTAAAATGCCGGTCTTTATAAGTATTAATGTAAACACAGTCAGTTATGTTTTAAGTGAACGTAAACAGTTGAGAAAGAAAACGTATGTGTAACAGTATAATGGATCCGTGCATCAGGTATTAAAGTGACAGCAGCCTAATATACTTGCTGCCAAATTATGAGATGACATTAAAAATATCTATATGGCAGTTTTTCCCCTATGGTATCGATGTGAAAATGCTGAGTGGCTAGTAACTTTGGAAAACCACTAGCCACAGTGGCTGGTGAGCAAAAAAGTTAATGTCAAGCCTTAAAAAGTGTGTTAAAACGTAAAAGATGTAAAGTAGATATATAGGGCAAGACACTGCAGTGCTGTTTTAAAAATATAGGCTTAAAGCGTTAGTTCACCCAAAAATGAAAATAATGTCATTAAATTGCTCACCCTCATGTTGTTCTACAGCCTTAAGTCCTTCGTTTATCTTCGGAACACAAATTAAAATATTTTTTATAAAATCCAATGGCTCAGTGAGGCCTAAAAACATATAAAGGTACTAAAAACATATTTAAAACAGTTCATGTGACTACAGTGGTTCAACCTTAATATTATAAAGTGACGAGAATACTTTTTGTGTGCCTAAATAAATAAATAAATAAATAACTTTATTCAACAATATGTAGTGATGGGCGATTTCAAAACACTACTTCACGAAGCTTCAAAGATTTACAAATTTTTTGTTTCAAATCAGTGGTTCGGAGCACCAAAATCATGTGATTTCAGTAAACGAGAATTTGTTGCGTCATAAGTGTTTCGAAATGTCAATAGTTCTCGTGACTTTGGCAGTTTGATACGCACTCCGAACCACTGATTCGAAACAAAAGATTCATAAAGCTTCAAAACTTCATAAACTATGCAGGGCAGTGGCCCTCCAGGACCGAGTTTGCCCACCCCTGTTCTATTCGGTTGTTAAGTCTGACATCACGCGGCAGCGCTTCCGGGTCCTAACGCTCTATCTCATACCACAAGAAAACAACAAATGTTGCTAATATACATACACGATGTGGTGTAATACTACGAAAAATATATAATTATAACCTTTATCTCCATACCAAAATTTCAGATGGCCAGACAATGATTCATCTTTTATAAATCGTCAAAATATAAATATCTGTGACGCTGTGAGCACGGAGACTGTTGTGTAGACTGTAAGTATTTAAAATGTTTAACTTTTTAAAATGATTGATGTTTAAAATGAATAAATACCGCTCATAAACGGCCGTCTCAAGTAAAAGGAGTCGAGGCTTGGAAACGGAAACGGCGCTCCTTACGTCACGACTTAACAAGCGGATAGGAACCAGAGCTTAACGGCCGCTGCAGTGACACGATGACTTTACCAATCGGTGATTGGCTCCAAAGTCCCTTTAAAACAAGTCATTTCACTCGGCGGCCATCTTTGAAACGCCTCTCGGGCATCCTGGGCATCATGCAATATCTTTGAATGGGGAAACATCAAATTCTCCAAAACTGTTCGCCAACCTTACGATTAAATTCCATATTTGAAATCACCAATGAAATCTAACAACAACCGGCTCATAAATTTAGTTTCTAAACGCTCGAATCATGACAAAAAAACCTGTATTTTTCAGGCTGGATCGAGCTAATGCGCATGCGCAGACCTAAATGCGCGTCTCTTCGGAGGCGCTCGTCTGACTGTTTCTATAGAAACCGGTGATTCTAACGGCCGCTGAAGTGACGCGATGACTTTACTAGTCAGCGATTGGCTCTTATTTAGAAGGCGAGACTTATTCCGCCATATTGCGCGTTACACTTTCTCCCATTTAAAACAATACGAGTGACATGTCTTGTGTTATTCTATAGTCTTTGTTGGCTCTTAATTAGAAGGCGGGACTTATTCCGCCATTTTGCGAATTGCACTTTCTCCCATTCATAATAATACGAGTGCGCCGTCTTTCTATAAAGTCTTTGCTAAAATATTTTAGATGTTAACATGAGACAGTTGTGATAGAATCATTTATTTCGAGTCGAACTGTCAGAACCATATAAAGGAGGTAAAGATGGTACGTTACGCAAAAAAAAATACCAGAAAGTAATGTGAGGTAACTATCCGCGAACGTAACTGACGTAACTATCTGCATATATAGGCCTATATATATATATATATATATATATATATATATATATATATATATATATATATATATATCCACCCATAGCAATTATGACGGATTTATTCATTCGCATTGAACTAGTCCAACAGCTAAAGGGTTATTTATTTAGACAGTTTTACAGCTCAAACCTTATTTTCGGCAAAAAAAAATAATTAAAGAGCAATCGTTTTGGAGAAAAGCCTAAACGTAAACGCGTAAACACAAAAGTTCAGCTGCAGTTTCAGCTATTCGTCTGGAATATCTTGCCCTATAGACTTACATTACAAGTACATTACTTTAAATGCGATTTTTATTTGTTTTTCCACACTGGGCAACGAGTCGGAATGGTTTTCTGTGATAATCGACAGCATTTTGTTTGACTACCTATCTGAAAGGTTTGTAGGTGAAAATGTTTTTACACTGTCGCTGGCAGCTCGAGGGTATGAAATGGTGTATCATTTGTTTCAATGCTGTAACCTAACATGTGTAACATACTCATGTTTACAAACTGACATAACATTTTTATGTGTTTTTATTTCATATCTGAAATACCGAGAGGTCAGACCATCTTTTGTGATTTTGAACCCTCACCTTTTCAAAAGAGTAAATCGAGAAGTTTCTTTCTCCTCCTGCTGGTTCGATGTATTTTCAGGCTGCCTATTTAAAACAAAACGAAGACAAGACACTAATACATTACGCCTAATACAGGGATCTGCATTACAAGGTAATTTCTGTGAAATTGTGTAGAAACTTTTCAGAATGTTTGCATTTTATTTTAACACTTTTGGGTTCATTTTTTCTGAAAAATAAAGTTTAAAGCTGAAACATCTGGATTATGCTATGTTTGTTTACAAGATTTTTTTTTCCTGTAGCTCAACAGGCAGATCATCGCGCTAACAGTATCATATATAGGCTACACACGTTTGGATAAAATTCTGCAGCTGCCAAATGTCAGTGTAATTATTTTAATAATTTCTCTTAACAGCTTTCAACCACTAGAGGGAGTACAAGTACAGCGTTACATCTGCAATTCAGGTCAGTCAGTGAAGACTAATAAATCATATCAAATCCACTGCTCGTATCTTTTTGACTGCACATTCGTCTTTTAATCAAGATAGTTAATGTACAACTTACATAATTGTACAATATGTTACACAAGACTGAACATGAGGCAAGGAGAACAGTCAAACTCTGATTCATGAACCCAAAATAGGTATTAGGTAATGATTCGAGTGTGATTATTATGGGTCCAGTATTGGTATTATCTTTCTGTGGGTGTTTAATACTCAAGATTTTACCTGTGCGGGCTCTCTCTAACACTATGACCCTTTTCACAGCTATTTCACAGTTATCAGCATCACAAATCTTTTTTCATATTTTCATAAAAAAAAAATCATACGTTATACTTTGTGGTATATGCCATTATCTTTGCAGTAAATTGGCCTACAAAAAATGCTGCGAGGGTACAACAGCTGTGTAACGAAAATTTGACATCACTTTGGAGGTATTTATTTATTTATTTATTTGCTACTGTGGCAAATGGCAATACATTTATGGGCTATTCTACAGACAGCATTTAGTTATAGTACACTTGAACCTATAGTGTACTACAAGTGGTAACTAAATACACTAAATACAGAGATAGTATGTTAAAATCACATTTAAGTTCATATTTCATGGTGTCTCAAAATAGCATAGTTGATGTACTTAAGAAGTACTAAAGAAGAATTTTTAGTATATTAAGTACAAAATTAGTGCACGAAAATATAGCACTTTAAGTACATTATAGAAATGTACTTTTTTTCCTCCTGGGAATCAGAGTTGGAAATGTCTTGAAAAAAAATGTCTTTTTCCACAAATTTTTTATGTATGCAAATTGTATAATATCCAAGGTACACATTTCTAGTAATTGTGCAGTTAATTCTCATATTGTATTTTCAGAAAGTTTTGGAATATTTTTCCTCTCTCCAAATTTGTCATTACCGAAACACAATAATAAATAATTTAATAAGAAGGGTTACAGTGACCTATCAAGATTTTGTTTACATCTACCTTGTAAATATATTTGCAATTTTACATTTACATTTGCTATTTTTTTTTTTTTTTTTAATTAAAGCTTTCACAGGTAAATCAGTAACAATTATATTTATAATAAAATAACCCTTTTGTCACTACCAAAACAATGATGACATGCTTTGGTCGTGACAATTTCTTTGAGCCTAGCTCAAAGATGCTAATCAGCACATGTTTAGCTAGCACAGTTGTACGCAGAAAAAAAGAAAGAAAAAAAAAAAAACATTTTATCGAATAACACTCAAAAAACAATGATGTCACAACTGAAACTTCAACACATGTTTCAGTCGTGACTGTTTCGGTAGTGACAATTTTAGGTACTTTTGAGCCTAGCTCAAAGATGCTAATCAGCACATGGTTAGCTAGCACAGTTGAGAACAGTTGTACACACATAAAAACTAAATTTTATCAAATAACACTCAAAAACAATGATTTCACAACTGAAACTTGACCATGTTTCAGTCGTGACTGTTTCGGTAGTGACAATTTTAGGTACTTTTGAGCCTAGCTCAAAGATGCTAATCAGCACATGGTTAGCTAGCACAGTTGAGAACAGTTGTACACACATAAAAACTAAATTTTATCAAATAACACTCAAAAACAATGATTTCACAACTGAAACTTGACCATGTTTCAGTCGTGACTGTTTCGGTAGTGACAATTTTAGGTACTTTTGAGCCTAGCTCAAAGATGCTAATCAGCACATGGTTAGCTAGCACAGTTGAGAACAGTTGTACACACATAAAAACTAAATTTTATCAAATAACACTCAAAAACAATGATTTCACAACTGAAACTTGACCATGTTTCAGTCGTGACTGTTTCGGTAGTGACAATTTTAGGTACTTTTGAGCCTAGCTCAAAGATGCTAATCAGCACATGGTTAGCTAGCACAGTTGAGAACAGTTGTACACACATAAAAACTAAATTTTATCAAATAACACTCAAAAACAATGATTTCACAACTGAAACTTGACCATGTTTCAGTCGTGACTGTTTCGGTAGTGACAATTTTAGGTACTTTTGAGCCTAGCTCAAAGATGCTAATCAGCACATGGTTAGCTAGCACAGTTGAGAACAGTTGTACACACATAAAAACTAAATTTTATCAAATAACACTCAAAAACAATGATTTCACAACTGAAACTTGACCATGTTTCAGTCGTGACTGTTTCGGTAGTGACAATTTTAGGTACTTTTGAGCCTAGCTCAAAGATGCTAATCAGCACATGGTTAGCTAGCACAGTTGAGAACAGTTGTACACACATAAAAACTAAATTTTATCAAATAACACTCAAAAACAATGATTTCACAACTGAAACTTGACCATGTTTCAGTCGTGACTGTTTCGGTAGTGACAATTTTAGGTACTTTTGAGCCTAGCTCAAAGATGCTAATCAGCACATGGTTAGCTAGCACAGTTGAGAACAGTTGTACACACATAAAAACTAAATTTTATCAAATAACACTCAAAAACAATGATTTCACAACTGAAACTTGACCATGTTTCAGTCGTGACTGTTTCGGTAGTGACAATTTTAGGTACTTTTGAGCCTAGCTCAAAGATGCTAATCAGCACATGGTTAGCTAGCACAGTTCAGAACAGTTGTACACACATAA
Source organism: Ancherythroculter nigrocauda (assembly GCA_036281575.1). Classification (NCBI taxonomy): domain Eukaryota; kingdom Metazoa; phylum Chordata; class Actinopteri; order Cypriniformes; family Xenocyprididae; genus Ancherythroculter; species Ancherythroculter nigrocauda. Next base: position 11,497,205 of record VTFQ01000015.1, read on the forward strand.
AAACTAAATTTTATGGAATAACACCAAAAAACTTTTGCTTAATTGCAGAAAAAAAAGTTTTTGGTAGTGACGTTCCTTAAAGTTACACACAGATTTTCAGACTTTTGAACACATTTAACTCAAAATGATGGTACCCATCTACTTTGAAAGGGAGGCTATGAGAGAGAGAGGAATATTTCTTGGTCAAAAATGTAGAAGTGTGGTTAAAATCAGTCTCAGCTAATGCACTAAAACATACACCGTTTCAGTAGTGACATGAAAATGCGGGACAATTTTTTTTTTTTTTACATAAAGTTTCATGATTTAAAAATAAAATATAAAATAAATAGTTCTTTATACATATATATATATATATATTTAAAAACAACAATGGAAAAAATTGCAAAAATTAAAGACCAATTAAAAGTACCTAATAAATGATGATTTTATATATATATATATTAAGCTTACTGATATTTTAAAGGTGGAGTAAGTAAATTTTGAAAAACACTATTTGGAAGTTAGTCGGGCCGACACCAATAACAAACATAAATAACCAATCAGCATTAGGGGATGTATGACGGTTGAGGAGAGAGAACCAGCAAAAGGGATATTTGAAAAAATAAAAAAATAAATGCAGACCGAGAGATGGGACACTATACAAAAGAGCTCAAAAGAATATCACTGGAATGAAGGTTTATGACTGGGCAAGCGCTTCAGGACCCGTGTTTATATTACAAAAGCTTTCCAGCGCTGGAGAGAGCTAAGAGGTAAGGCCTGAAAACAGACATGGAGGCTGCTTTCATTCCACTTTACATGTGAGTAAAACTGGGTTTTGATAGTCTGGAGCTGCTGTGCTGTGCTCTCGCCTTGCCTGACAGCAGTGATCAGGCCGGGGTTCGAGACTGACTCAGAGCAGGGTGGTTAGGACTGGAGTGTGAGTTTTGGAGGCGGAGCAATGAAGAGAGGGGTGGGTTTGTTTGGGTTGATTTCAAATATCAACAATGTCCAACAGCGTTTTTCAAAATCTACTTATCCCACCTTTAAATGTTATTGTGGGATTCAGTAGATAATAGAAGGATCTTAGTAAACATCTAAAATTTGAATACTTAAATGCTTTTTAAATGTGTTTTTTGATTGTGGGACAACACCAATTCTGTAGATTGGCTCCTATAGCAAATTATATCTCCCGTTCACCACTATAAAAGGTTAGCCAGCTATTATTACTTCCGCTTTTGAGAACCCCAGAAATGTGAAAAAACTATTGTGAATCTCTGAAAAAATAAGAGAAAGGGAAAGAATCTTCCAGCAGTGTACACGGGTGGGGCAGCTTTATGCACAATGTAAACATTACATGTCAAGACAAATAATATCATACTGGAGGACTTTGAGACTGCTTTCAGTGACTCCTTATTAGGAGCATATAATGCCTCACAATTTAGGCCCATTCACACCAATAACGATAACTATATTAGCGCCCACACTCCAACGGACGATAACGGTCTGTTAGCACACTGCAGTTATGTCGTCTGCCATTTTAAATGCTCAAGCTCTTTAAAGTCGGGTGGATTCTGATTGGCTGTTCATCGTTCATCAGCTGAAGAAAAACTTTCTGAATGATTGATAGTTTCTCTGTGTGGTTTTGGCTTTTCTTATAGAATTAGAACGATTATTAAAGTCCCCCTAAAATCAAAATTTACATTTTTTAGCTTTTAGTATGAGTAAATTAGCCTTAATGTTATGAATAAGCTGGTGTGTTCTAGCCTGGTAATACCAGACTCTGCTACCTCACTTTGCTTCGTAGACAGAGTCTGGAATGGCATAATAGAGAAGTGTTTTCTCTCTCGCTAGGGGGCGCTTGTCTGAAGTTTAAAATCATTGGTTACCCGTAAGCCAATCAGATACGTTTAGTTATGACGTATATTATGCGCCTGTACAGCCGCATCGAAGCACAGACATCATGCATCGAACTCAACTCAACTCGCTAACTAACGGTAACAATTGATAAATTAAACTTTTCCCAAAACCAGTCGGGAGTAGGGCCACAACATCACCTCCATTTAAAATGTTTATCAAACACTCTTCTTGTTCTGGCTTCAGTTTGAAAAAGAGTTGAATGTTCTCCATAACAGAGCGAATTGCATCCCGTGTCTCGTTTCCCATTTCCGCGGTCGTTTCGGTTTTCGATTTCTCTAACCTACAATGTAAAACTCGGCGCTTAGCATCTACGTCACGGCTCTCAGCCCGCCCTCTGTTCGTTGATTGGCCCGGCTGTTTCCAGACCGGTGGCAAACAGGAAGCTCTGACGCTGTATCAGACTGAGTACAGAAGCGAAATGAAATTGAGCGGAAGTAGGAAGTCTGACGTAGTCAGGCTAGGTGTGTTCCAAAACAATGACAAAATTCGCATTTAGGAGATATAAGCATTCAAAACTTACAGTCTCTCACTTCCGCTAAAATGGATCTCGGATTTTCATGACATCACATCGCACTTCAGCTTCTCATCAAATCTTCTGTCCAATCAAATGGTCTCTAGAATCCGAAGTCCCGCCCCCTCCTACACTATGAACAGACATTGAAGCTGTGGCTGAAATCGGCCATTTGTTCACACATTTACCAGTTTCTATATGGTGAATGGCACAGAGTGCACTATATAGAGAGTAGGGAACGATTCAGATATGCTTTCCATTGACGCAAATGAAGTCCGTATTCGCGTTAGTATAACGTGAACCGCCGCAGTGGTATTAGGAGGATAAACTGTTAGATATTAAAAGGGCTGTGATATAAACAAAACGCTATTGGCTATTTAAAAAAGGGGCGGGGCTGTTTGATACATCGCCCTGTCTTCCTGTTTCAGCTGAAATTACGTCAACACATTGAATAATGCTGCACATTTCAAGACACTTCAGCTGGCCTTTATGTTATATTTATCATCCTTTGTGTGAATAAACCTTTAGTTATTTACAGCAATCACATGATTCATCACTAGGCAAACTATCTACCACTAAGAGGTTCTTGAGTGTATGTAGCCTACATCATTATGTGTAGAGAAAACACAGGCCTAACACTTTATTGAAACGTTCATAGGCGGCATAATGCAAGATTCGAAATTAATAAAAATAGGCCTATGGTTAATGATAATGTATGAAAACATATCAATCTTTTTAATGCACTTTGACTTGATGAAAGTAACTATAAAAAGTGTTATATTTGTTACATTTGTCCAAGAAACCGCTTTTGGTTCAGCCATTAGCCTGAAGCTAACATAGCTGATAAATGAGATAATGTGTGTGTGTGTGTGTGTGTGTGAGCCATTTCAATATCCCAGACTAACACAATTAATGCAAATTCCTTAAGACTCGTTGATTAGCACAGTCACTTGAAACAACATCCTTTCAGGTCTCTATTTTGATTTTAATACAATACAATTTTATATTCTCTTGATAATTTAGGCTATTTGCAGGCATAGAAAATGAATAAGAGATATGGGAACTATGGTATAAACGAAGACAAAATGAAAATTAGGTAGAATATAGGTCTATTAAAGAAAGGCTACATGTTTACACATAAAAATGTTTAGGCCTAGTCTAATGATTTATATTAAAAGTTTCAAATATAGCGCCATATCCGATTATAAATAGCCTAATCAACAAAAACGATATGAACACAATAATCTGTTCATGACTTCACTTTATGTTTCTGAGAAACCCACCCAGTTTTGATCGATTGACTCCCCGGTGACTAACTTGATTCTGTCAGCTGAGTTCGCTTAGGCTGTAGCGGTACTAAATCCTATTTATTGTTTACTCGCTTGTATTTTTATATTTACGTAGCATATCCTGCTAAAGCGTTGTTGTAAACCTCTTAAAAGCTCAAATTTAAATCGAAGACAGCGTCGTTGGTTGTAATATGTCAGAGTTGTAGCCTAGTTTGTCGCCTCTTATGCGAGTTTGGAGTGATTCACAAACGCTTCCGAATCGTTTCAAACGAGTCGTTCAGAAGTTCAAATGAATCGTTTCGCTCGCGAATCAAACACCACTACACTCTCTCGCGCTCGCCTGTTTTCAGTTCAGTCATGAGTTTCCAGTAAGAAGAGGCGTGTGGTGAGAAAGGAACATCATCATTTTTGCATAAGCCAGTCTGTAAGGATTACTTTAACAGTGAGCGTCCGATTTAGACTCAATTAATGGATATCCACTCTAAACTTTCTGTCCAGTTCGGACTATTATTTTCAAGAACTGGATATTTAAGCTAAACGAGAAATCCTGCGCACTTCACTACTCTTACGGGAATGGACATTTGGTGAGGTAAGCAAGTTTCCCCAAACATTTTCTTTCTCAGAAGATGTAACTTGGACATTTTAAACTTTCACGCCAGATATTTTTGGTCAGTAGTGTATCATAAAACTGCTACATGAATGTCAAAGAGAAGCTGAACCAGTAGAACCAGCTTGAGTTTCGCGCAGCTGGAAAGTCTCCTCTGCTCTGCTCTGTTCCTTTTTATAAAAAACGCAAGGAACCAGCAGCAATGGCAGGAACAAACCTCTCAAACATGAAAACTCTGGAGGATTTAACTCTGGACTCTGGTTACGGAGCAGGGGACTCGTGTAAGTCCTTAAGCCTGTCGTCGTCCAAGTCAAACTCGCAGGCGTTCATGAACACCCCTCACAGGGGGAACTGGTGGTACTACTCCGGATCCATGAACAGCAGGAACAACAGTTGGGATACAGTCAACACAGTGCTTCCCGAGGATCCAGAGGACATTTTCTCCAAGTGCCCACGCTTACCGGAGCTGGAGGAGTTCCCGTGGACGGAGGAGGATGTGGGGAGGGTCGTGCGTAAAGGTGCGGGGAAGGGCGCCTCGCTCTCCGCGGAGGCTGTGCGCAGACTGGCCACCCTGATGCGCAGAGCGCTCATCCGCATCTCCAGAGAGGCGCAGCGGCTCAGTGTCATGCACTGCAGATGCACCAGGTTCGAGGTCCAAAGCGCGATCCGCCTGGTGCTCAGTTGGGCGCTGGCGGATCACTGCGTCTCGGCCACTGTGAAGGCCATATCTATGTACAACATGAGCGCTGGAGAGCTCTTGCGCAAGGGAAAGTCAGCCCGATGTGGGCTTGTGTTCTCCGTGGGACGGTTTTTCCGCTGGATGGTGGACACTCGGATCGCGGTGCGCATCCACGAGTACGCGGCCATCTGCCTGACCGCGTGTATGGAGGCGCTCGTGGAGGAGGTGGGAGTGCGCGTGCTGATGGCGGAGAGGGAAGGCGCGACACCCGGCTGCGTCCTGACAGCAGAGGCGCTGGAGGGGGTCATCAATAATGATGCCGAGCTATGGGGTGTCCTACAACACTATGAGCATCTCATCTGTGGGAAGAACGCCAATGGTAGGTACTTCTCTGTTACTGTTTCCAAAACTGTTTCACTCATCAGTTCCTTGTTGTGGCTTAGTGGGTAGATTTGACTGAAAGGTGGTTGAAACCCCACAAGGGTTGATCCATCATATGCATGTGGGGAATTACCCCAATATGTGTGTGTGTGTATATATATATAAATACGTGTGACCCTGGACCACAAAACCAGTCATAAGGGTCATTTTTTTGAAATTGGGATTTATACATAATCTGAAAGCTGAATAAATAAGATTTCCATTGATGTATGGTTTGTTAGGATGGGACAATATTTGGCCCGGATACAACTATTTGAAAATCTGGAATCTGAGGGTGCAAAAAAATCAAAATATTGAGAAAATCGCCTTTAAAGTTGTCCAAATGAAGTCCTTAGCAATGCATATCCACTCACAAAAATACATTTTTGACATATTTACGGTATGAAATTTACAAAATATCTCCATGGAACATGATCTTTACTTAATATCCTAATGATTTCTGACATAAAAGAAAAACTGATAATTTTTACCCATACAATGTATTGTTGGCTATTGCTACAAATATACCTGTGTGCCTTTTGACTGGTTTTGTGGTCCAGGGTCACATATGTGTATGTGTGTGTGTGTGTATATATATATATATATATATATATATATATATATATATATATATATATATATATATATATATATATATATTATTAATAATCAGTTAATAAAATTATAAAATTATTCATCATAAAATGATTGAAATTAACTTTAACTTGTATATATATATATATATATATATATATATATATATATCACATTGTTTCACATTGTTCTTTAGTTAAAGTTGAAGTAGAAAAATAAACTAAAACTTAAGAAAAATTATATAGACATATTTAAAAAAAATACTTAAAATTAATATGAAAGCAGAAAATATAATAAAATCTAATTCAAAATATTAACAAAAACTAAAGATACTAAAATAACACTGATTTGGACAGTGTGTATTTAACTAAGTTTGAGTAATTTTAAGAAAGCACTTTTTAATCAAAACATTTCACAATGAGTTTGTTGAGTTTAAGATTTTTCAACAATACAAAAAAGTTTCAAACTGGGTATTGTGATTGTGAAACAGTAGAACATTAGTAATGATCATAATTCATGTGACGATGACGAACTACACCTGTGCTTGGACACCTGTGTGAACTTGAGGGGAAATGACTTCATACATCCTCATCTTCATAAAAACACTGCCACACCTGTTGATTATGACAAATAAGTACCTTCAAAACTTGTGCATGGTATGTTGGTAAAATACTGGCATGATTGTACTGGCAAAATTACAATTGGTGTGAATTATCTGTACTAATCTGACCCACACAAATGTTGATAGCTTTCCATTATTAGTCTTCTTGGCATTTGGTCTGATGTAAATGAAAACTAATTTGCAGAAATCACAGGTCACATTATTACAGCATTCTGCCTGTAAGAGGTCAGTACACACTTCCTCTTCTCCAGTTTTGAGAATTACCCCGCTCTGCCAAGTTCTGCATCATCTAAGTTGTATTTTCATTTTGATTTGTCTGTGGTTTACCAGCAGAGTGTGGGGTTTTCACTAGCACTTAGTTTCTTGTTTGAGCAGACCAATCTTTACTAACCAGGAAAGGAAAACAAACAATTTCTGTAGAATAAGACAACAAGTGGTTCTGATGTATCACTGTTCTGCTTTCATCACCATTCCTCATGAATTCATTATGCTCTGTTGTGATGTCATTCAGGACAAAACTTATATTAGTGGTTGACGTGACAGTTTGATATGCATATAAAATTCAGTATGTATACTTGTATGGGTCAATGACGTGACAGGCCATTTTCTTGTCCAAAGGCCTTAATAATAATAATAATAATAATAAAAAACAAGGATATGACATCCAAAGTATGTAAGGTAGTACAACTAGATCTCTTTTATTGAATCCAAAAGGTTTTAATTATATTTTGCTAGATATAAAGGTATTTTAAAGATTTTGAAGTGTCAAAATGTCATTTGGTTTAACCTTCCAAAGGCCAATACAGCCATTTCATTTGTGATTAAAATATCTTAAAATGTAATAAATGTATATATTTTTTATTCTGGCATGATTTTATAACATCATATATCAACATAGTGCAAAATGGTATTAAAATTATGTGTAGAAGTCGTTGCTTTGTTATGAGAAAGAATGTCCGGAAAAAAGAATTTCATTGATGTCATTCGGAGTAACCAATATAAAGGGACCATTTTGGGTCAAGTCATGCGGTCAATATCATGTGACAGGATGTGACATCATTCAGACACCTGCACAGGACCACATGAAGTTGTGAAGCAAAGTAACTAACTCTCTTTTAACTATGTGAAAAATTCATGTTTTCACTTGCTCATACGCATGTCCCGAAACATCACGTCATTCGGTGCAACCGCTATAAAACATGGAAAATGTTCTAATATTTAAAAAACTTGTACTAAATATAAAATGTTTGATTGTCCTTTTGCTAGCTAGCTAGATATCAGACTGTTTGCATTGTTTGAAAATACCGTCATTCGGTATATAACTGAAATTTTGGTTAAACCGAATGACTTTTTTTGGTGACAGATTTTGTAAAAATGACAAAAGCAGTGTTAATTGATTATAAAAAACACAATATCATTGTCAACAACACTTAATAAAACTTCAAAATTAATTATATCTCCATTATTATTATTTTTTTTAGGTTTTTTTACACTTTTAAAAACCTTATTTGTCAATGACACCTCTCTGAATAGAGTTGTGCTTGTCTGTGCAGAATTCACCACCACAATATTAGGGTGTTGTTAATGGTTTGTTCATATGTTCATTTGTTCAACTGTTTGTTCATATTTAGCAATAACAACAATGTTTAGTAGTCTTATCAAGTATTATTGATATATTTCTGAGACATTAACCATCTCTGAGTTGATTTTGAAAGCTAATTTGTCATCCTGTCATCTTGACCCTGCTCCTACTCCTCTCCTAAAATTGTGCCACTCTCTTATTTCTGCAACTATTTCTCATTTCATCAATGCATCTCTTACCTCTGCCGTTACCCTAGTTCTTAAAAAAAACATCCTTGATCCCTCAGTTTGATCTAATTATTGTTCGATTTCAAATTTACCGTTCATTGCCAAATTACTGGAAAGCACTGTTGCCTCTCAGCTTCAGTCTTTTCTCTGATCTCTTTGATCCTTTTCAGTCTGGTTTTCGACCATTGCAGAGTACTGAAACTGCACTTGTAAAGGTACTGAATTATTTACTGCTCTCTGCTGACTCTGGTTCTTTCTCTATATACTTTTGCTACTTGACCTTAGCTTAGTTTCCCATGATCTACTATATCTCACCTTTCAGATGTGGGTATTTCTGGTGCTGCTCTTTCTTGGTTTTCATATCTCTCAAGGCAGGAACACACTAAGCCGGCGGTTGGCCGTCGGGCAGTTTTTGTTTGTCGGCCGACTAAGTTTTCTCAGTGTGTTCCGCACCATCGGCTGAAGTTGGTCCTCGTCTGCTTTTTTCCAGCCGAGCTCGTCGGTACGTCGGGCCATCTGATCATTCTGATTGTCTGTTCAGCTACTGCCACCTGCTGGTACGAAAAGGCATTTCATCTTACGCAGGCGCAGAACAGACGTGCTACTTGGCCGTCGGCTGTCGAGTGTTGGTTTGGTGTGTCAGGGCAACTTTGGACACAGACGCTGCCGACGTGAGCCAACCCCGCAGTTTGCTTTCGTCGCCACTAGTTCGTCTGCGTTGGCTTGGTGTGTTCCTGCCTTCAGACAGACAGTTCTACATTTTGGTGCAGGTCTTTCGATCCCCTACTGCCCATTTGAAGCAAGGTTACCCCCAGGGATCCGTTCTAGGCCCACTACTATTCATATATGAGTGATGACATTCAAATATACTATATCTGTAGACCAGCTCTACCAACACGCTTCAATGGGGGGTAGATCATTGAGCGTTGCTGCACCAAAATTATGGAATTTTCTCCCTCAATCACTCCACTGTGTCAATATTAATATCTCTGAATTTAAATCACTCCTCAAATGTTTTTATACAAAAGTTTGAGTTGAAATGAAACATTGAAATGCTCCAACAGTGTAGCTAAGATGCTAACTGATTTCAGCTATGTTACAGATTGAAGTGAATGAAACATTGCTTCTAGTCTAGCTATGAGAACTCTGCTGACATTAAAATGACAACAAAAAAGATCAGAGGAGTGTGGGCGCAATATTTAGCCTACATTAGCAAAAAGCTCTTTTTTGGCATGGGTAGTCAGGATCTCAGCTCTGCATAATCCTTACACAGCCCACTTTCTCTGGGATGACCATGTGGGCAACAAATTAGGTCGGTCCATAAAGACGACCCAATGGATCAATGTGCTTTCAGGGCTGCCGTGTTAACAAAGTGCTGTGCGTGCACTTCACAAAACCCTCCATTTCCATTTCTGTTGATGAATGGGCATCCGATCCACTGCGTTTCCTCGGTCAAGTGCAGTAGATTGAATCTAAAATGCCTTAAAAGTGGCTCATTGGTGATTTAAGCTGTGACTCAGTGGCCTTTCAGAATGTGTTCACAGTACTTTATTACGCAAAGCATCTCGCAACCAGATTATTCATTGTTGGCTGCTATTATTGTGCCTGGGAATGCTTTTTAAACAGCCCTGATTAACATTGGATCAACACACTTATAAGATACGTTTACATAGTTTGCTTTTGATCCCTTGGCTTTAAAGTCAACACATCTTTTTGACTCAGAAAAGTAAAGTGGAATGTTTGGCATGACATCAAAACTTTTATTTTCTGCTGACATCATCAAGTCCTTTTATTTTTCAACCCCAGCCCTGCAGCTACCTGTCATATAACACTTTTCACAGTCAGATTAGTTCCTGATGGATGAAGTCCCGTCTTACAATTTTAATAATTTGATAACCTGTTAGACTCAAAATCACATTATGAAGTAAAGTGACTTTAAAGGGAACCTGTTATGCCCATTTTTAAAAGATAAAATAAAACGAGTCTCTGGTGTCCCCAAAATGTGTCTGTGAAGTTTGAGCTCAAAATACCCCACAGATCATTTATTATACCATGTTGTAAATGCCCAATTTTGAGTGGAAGGAAAAACATGCAGTTTTCATGCATGTATCTTTAAATGCAAATGAGCTGCTGCTCCCCGCCCCCGCTTTCCAGAAGAGGGCGGAGCCTACAGCTTGTGCTTTGGATAACAATAACTAACAAAATAACTGTTTGGTTTTTATCATCTCTATCGCGTAGGGCTTTCAAACACTTAATCGCAATTAATCGCATACAAAATAAAAGTTTGAGTTTGCATAATATATGTGTGAGTACTGTGTGTAATTAATATGTATATATATAAATATGTATATATATAAATACACACAAATGAATGTATATATTTAAGAGAAATATGTTATGTACAAAATATTTTTATTTATATATAATATAAATTATATAAAAATATAAATAAATATACTTGTAAATATTTCTCAAATATATACATGCATGTGTTTGTATTTATATATACATAATAATTACACACAGTACACCCACAAATATTAGACAGACTCAAACTTTTATTTTGTATGCGATTAATTGCAATTAATCGCGATTAATCGTTTGACAGCCCTACCTCGTGTTCACTCTCACGTGACATTGCAGTTCTTTATCATCATAAAAGGTTATTATCTGCATGTGTTTTAAAGCCATATCAGTCTAAACGTCTGATATTTGGTTTTCTGGGCGCACACATCCGAAGCACGCGCACAGAAAGCTGGATGTCAGACGGTGCGTCGTGTGAGTATTAAACTAAGTTCTCTTTCACATATTATTGTGCTTAAACTGTCAAATACACACAACGGTATGTCAGAAACACACAAATTTCACATAAACACAGTCAGTTATTTCTGTGAATGTAAACAGCAAGTAAAGACATTTCATATGTAAATCTGTGTGTTAATATGACAGCAACGTAATATACAATACCTACTGCTGCATATGCTGTTAATATGAATCAAACAACAAAAGAAAAACTGAAAATCACTCACTGCTCTTGATTAAAAACTTTAGTAGCTTTAATAAGAATACATTTCTTACTTGAATGCTGCTGTTAGATGCTCTGGCAATGAGAAAAACATGGCGGACAGTGTACAGCTCAGTGAGGGCCGGGTATATGCTAATAGGGTAGAGCCAATCAGCACTTGTGGGCAGGGCCTAATCATTTGTGATGTCAAAAAGCTTCAATCTGCAACACTGCTTATGATTTATAGGGATTAAAAAAGGAGGATTTTTACCATTATAGGATGTGATGGTAAACTGCCGACACACATTTATGTTTAAACACCATGTAAAAGTGAATTTTGCATAAAAGTTTCCCTTTAAAGTTACTGTGATGGTAGAAGTATCGTTACTCACAGGACTACAGAGCTAGGTACTTTCAGAGTAATTCATAGTCCTTTTGCTACAAAAGTTCTTCTCTATCATCTGCCAACCAGCCCCACATCTGGAAGTCTTTAAGACTTACTTGTCTTTGCCAACTCAAGTCACTCCCACTTTCTTCAACACGCACTCCATTCCCCTCTCTGCCTCTTTTCTATTTACTTTAGTCCTTCTTTCCTGGAGCCGTTTCTGTGAACACGCACATGCTTTTAACAAGGCGCCCACTGTACCAGCGTCCCATTTAAAATCCAATGAACATAAAGGTCAGGAGGTGGACTAAATGTATAGTTTTCTCTGGCTGATAGTTGCTATTGATATTCACATTGCAGTTGAGTGTGTAGTGACTGCTTAGGTGATTTATGGAGAAAACATCTTCATACTTGACTCCCGAACAAGTGCTTTCTCAAACTCGCTTCTCACTGTTGAGAACATCTGTGAACTCGACCCAGATCAGGACGTGAACTTTGTCCCTTGTCATTTGCGGTGAAACAAGACTCGGGGCGATACTGGAATTTCTGGCACTGTGTTCGTACACTGATGGAAACATTTCAACCCTAAAATATACTTTCATTTTTGAATATTAAGTCTGCAGGCTAGTGCACTTGTCTTGTGGAGGTTATTTTTATCGTTCATGGATTTAGGATGGCAGTAATAAGGAAAACACCATCTTGCATGGTCAGTGGCACTGTTTATGCATACTTCAAGCCAAAACCAAAGGCCCAGCTGTACAAAAAGCTAAGACTACTAGCAGCTAAAAACAGCACAAGTTCAAAAACATTTCAAGGGAGCTGCTTAACCCTCTGGTACTCTTCGTGTGTCGGTCAAAAATGACCAATTTTTTTTATTTCAATGAAATGAAATGTACTATATTTTAGCTCAATAATGTTTTTTATTTGATATTTTGTATATTTGGGGTACTAAATTATATTTACGCTGTAATTATAATTTATTTATTCACATTTTGAGCATAAACCTGAAAATTTCAAACTTAAACTCTTATAAATTTTGAATTCAGACTTAATTTTGGTTTCTTTTTAAAGAGGACACTTGGCAAATTATTGCTGAAGTGAAAAAGTAAAAAAAAAAAAGTTAACTTAAAGTTACAGAATTTTAAATTTATTGTAATGAAAAATGCACAAATATAATATTTTCAATTTTTATATGAAATATGTATTTTCACAAACATGTTTTACTCTAAAACTGAAAAAAAAAAAAAAATAACTAAAAATCAAAGCCATGAATCTAAACAAGTTGTGTTCCAAATTTGAGCTTGATATCTCAAAAAATGAGCTTTCAGTAAGATTTTGTTTGGCCGCAGTACCAAAAGTTCTCACTAGATGAAATCCATCCCCTATTCATTTCCAATGCGGCCATTTTTGAACACAAGGAACACAAGTGTGACTGTTTTTTTCACGACCATTTAACCTTTTCGAATCATGTCCATGATTTTTTGTGTTGAAGTAAAAAATTCTAATAAAAACAAAACGTGAAATATTTGGGACAAAAAATGACAGAAAAGCACCAGAGGGTTAAAAACATTCTTTAACTTCATTATCTAGTCATTAGCTAAAACTTGTGAGTTGTCAAACTCTCATGGAACCTCATAAGTGACTGAAATGGAACACACTATATAGCGTGAAACTACATAGAAGTGCACTAGAGATTCGACTCACAATTGACCCTTCGCCGGTTGTTTGATTGACAAGCGATCTAACCAATCATAACGCCGAATCCGCCATTTTGTCTGACAAAGCAGTCAGGAGTTAGAAGATTAACCTCGGTGGACTTGAACTTGAAAAATTGTGTGTACTGACGTCTTTCCGCGTTTTGAAACAACATTCCTTCTGATGTTCATTCATGTTTATTTGATGCTATAAATTAACTAGTTGGAAGAGATGATCGGTTCCCGAGCCGCTTGAGCTGAGGTGCTACAGCGATCTGTCACGACACATCAAAGAGCCACAAAATGGTATTTATTGTTCGAATTTCTTAAAAAATTACACAACTTGAAAGCAGTAGATTGCAGTAGAGTTTGATGTTAGCGAGTGGCTAAGCTAACAACATGATACTCTCTTTCTTAAGCATAAAATATATATCACACACAAATATTAGGTGAACCATTAATCAAAATGAAGACCTCACTTCATGAGGTGGTTTTTCTTCTTCACAGTATTGCATTCTGGGATTACCCATAATTGTATCTAAGTTAGCTTCTAACACAAATTTGCTCCCTGCCATTTCTTGAACATCCTTTTGTGTCAAGACTCCATCTTTGATGCCCGAATAAGTATCTAGGTTGGCAGCTCACTCAGAGCATTTGAATGTCTTGTTTGCCTAGTCAAGTCATATTTGCAGAAAGCGTAGATACGCTAATTATCATATGCTATCTCTTTGTAACGGTACTAGAACGTTTTGTTAACAAACGTTTGAGGAATTGTGGGTTTTAATGCAAATACTACAGCATCAATAACGATGGTGGTGTCGAGTGTCTCTGTGCTACAACTGGAGGCTGTTTATGGAATCGCAAGATTTAGTTTGGGACATAATCCTGTTTAAAGTACTGGAGGATTGTTGGAAAGCAGGAGAAAAAGGCGGGTGAATAGCGAGCAGATTGAAGCCGGTCAGCACGTGGCATTGTGTTTTGGCGCTCCTGCCTCTGTCTGGTCCAGCTATAAACGTTCTCATAGGTCAATCCTCTGCTTGTCGCCATGACAACACTGACCCCAGACAGGAAATTAGGGGAAGTATGGGAAAATGGCCAACAATGACACGTGCAGGAGTTTAATGTTGGGGTGAATTATCGTGAGGAGAAAATGCAGTCTTGCATTTTCCAGCAGTGGAACGCTTAAGAAGGGTAAAATGGAGTGATTATGGATGAATAGTTCTTCTTACTAACTGCAAAGTGTCAGAAAACGTGCTTTTCAGTTTTCACGTGTCACACGCACATTTACCTGTCAGAAGACAGCTACGGAAATAGCTGATGGTGACAAAAATAGCCTTCAAAGCTCTTTTTCCCACAACATTGTGTTCTACAACTTTATTATGTAGGCCTATTTGTATTTATTTTAATGCATACCCCATATTTTGGGATTTTAACAGCATCCTGAGATTATCAGCACATATTAAACCAATTAAATAATCAATGAATTATTCCACAATAAACAAAGAACAAAACTGCAGATTTTATATTTATATTATGCACCATATGTCATGTAGATATTATAAATATGTCCATATGCTTCCATCAACGATTGCATATTATGATTTATCGTTTTGGCTTAAGTGCCAACATCTGTCATGATAATTATGAATAAAATAACCCATATTTAAATGTTCTTTTCAAACAAGACACTTTTTCTTTTATCCCTGTGGTTGTTTCTCTCTTTTCAATGACTGATTGTTTCACATTTGGAATGATCCAATGAAACTCCGTCTATCTCTCGTCTTGTCTTCAGATGCAGCAGGGAGGATTTATTGCTGTCGATAAGCAGCCATTTGCAAACGTTACCGTAACGTTTAATTGCTCTGAATGGTAGCTCTCGCAGTAAATGGAAACTTGCTTGTAGAGATATGCACAGTAATGGCCCCTGTGTTGGGTTTGAATTGTCTGTAAAGTGCTGAATCAAGTCTTAAAATAGTCTCCAAAATCCATTTAAACAAGTTACAGTGAGCTTTTGGGTCATGTGTCTGTAATTGTTATTACACTATTGTTGGGTGTTTATGATTAAGATGCAGGAGTTATTCTAATTCATGTTGTTTAAAAAGATAATTAAGCAAATAATAGTAAAACCAGCACTGCAAAGTGGATACAGTGACCCCAAAAATCAATTGGACGCTTGAGTGTATAGCATTAGACAACAAACTAACAACATTTGTAAGTTTGTCTTATAAACCTGCATGTCATACTGTATGTTTAAAGTGGACCTATAATGCACCTTTTACAAGATGTAATAGAAGTCTCTGGTGTCCCCAGAATGTGTCTGTGAAGTTTCAGCTCAAAATACCCCACAGATCATTTATTATAGCTTGTCAAATTTGCCCTTATTTGGGTGTGCCATTTTTGTGTGTGTTGCTTTAAATGCAAATTAGCTGCTGCTCCTGGCCCACTTTCCAGAAGAGGGTTGAGTTTTAAAAGCTTGCTCTTCAGTTGCTCAACAACAACAAAACTGGAGAATCTCACGCAGTCAAAATGAGGATTGTCAGTAACGGTGTTCAGCCTTATATTGTTCAAACCGGAGTCGGACACTGATGGAGAGACTCAGGAAGAAGTTACAACTTTTAGAATGAAACTGGATGTTTCTGAATGGTTAGTGGATAAATTTATGTAGTTGCTGTGGAGTTGATTCAACTTGTCAACTAGCATTTTCCGTCATTCCGTTAATCTTTTGTGCAAATCCATCGTTTGTGAATCAGTCCGGCGTAAAATGACAGCATGATAACAACACTCTACTACAACAACTCTTCCTCTTCTCTAAAGCAGCCCAACATGGCCTCGTCCCCTTTGTTGCGTGTTCTCAAGGGCGGGGTTTATGTAAATTTCGGGGTTTGTGATGTCCCTAACTCGGGAAGAAGCTCTTTGTAGTCCCTCCCAGTTGTTTGTTGTAGTCTTTAAACAGAGAATTCTTTAAAAGAAAATATCTCCCTTTACATTAAACTTTGAGCATTGTAACTTTGCAGATGTTGTTTATGCTCAAACAGCAACATTACACACTAACTAAAGTTTAAAAAAAGTGAAATCATAATCAACCACCCCTTTAAAGTCTTTAAGCAATATAAGTTTGTAATCTTATAGTAACCAATAGAATCAATAATTGGTGGAAGACCTCCATTTATGACAATAAAAGTTTGCTTTCCACTGAGATCCTTTTAAAAAGGAATGTAGTTGAATAAAAGTTTAATGAAGACAGAAGGTCAATATACAGGCTATAAAAGCTTAATAGCTGCTGAGAGGTTTTCTTTGAGTAATGTCCACGGTGCTTTCTTACCTCTTCAGTGCCCTCAAAAGGTTTGCTAGTCTGGTAAACCAAACAGCCCTGAGCTTTCCCACACGGGTTTCCTCAAGTCATGCCTGTACACCACAACAACAACCGACACTCAGTTTGTTCTGTATCTGTACTGTTAAAAATAAATGTGATTTTACAGGCAATGGTCTGTATCTTTTTACAGAATTTTCCCATTTTGTCATTATACAATGAAATTGTTTCACAGATATTTGCTGTAATTTACATTTCCACTATTAAATTTACATAGAATTGTACAAATCAAATTTGTACAATTAAAAATAGAAAACCTGGAAACGGATGTATAACTACAGAAATCTGCAGTCAATCAACATGTTTTTCTTACCATTTATGATAATGTGTTGGTTAAAGTGAGTTTTTTTTTTTTTTTTAATGTTAAATAATAGTATTATGTGTTTTAGAGGTGTATGATTGTATTCTAAAAATTAATGTATGTTAAAAGAAAAAGATTTTGTGTAGAATTACAGTAATAAACAGTAATTATAAGGAATAAATTACTGTTTTTTTGTTTGTTTGTTTTTTTACAGTTTATATGTTTTGTTTTTTGTTTTTTCTGACAGTATTTTTCTGTTTTTAAACAGACATTTTCTGGCACCCCTACACTGTAAAAAGAATTGTTAGTTTAACTTAAAAAAGTAAGTTACCTGGTTGCCTTAATTTTGAGTTCATTGAAATTAAAAATTTGAGTTAATACAATGAAGGCGATTGGTTTAATCAACAGAAACTCAAAATATTATCTGAACCACATTAATTATTGAAGTTTATTTGACAAATGATTCATTGAACCAAGAAGAAATTTTGCTTAAGAACACTTTTCCAACAAAAGTTTATTTTGAGTTGTTTTTTAAATATCTTTTTGTCAAACATGCCCAGGCAGGGGAAATCTACAACATGTTGCCAGTTATATAAAATAACGTAGAAATGTCTCATGCCGTAATCGACTATAAAATATCTCTCACCCAAGTAGGAATTCACCCCACGGGCAAAAAAGATGCATGAAACAACTGGTAGAAAGAGAGAAAGACAATATCTGCCTTGAAATTGGGAGTGTGCATTGCCAACAGAAAACATCAGCACAATATATTAGTTCATTAGAAATTACCCTACCTTTAAAGTGTCATGAAACCCACTTGTTTCACCACTGGCCGTTCTTACCTCAGATTTAAAAAAAGTGTAAAGAAATGGGTGTATAAAGCTGTGGAAAAGTGGGAGTGTAAAGCATGGGAAGAGAGGAGACAACAACCAGAACAATTCAGATCTACAACACACTTATTATACAGACAAATGAATATAAAATATGAGTTGTTAAACTCATCATGGCATTCTCTGAGCGTATTTCATATTTTAGTTACAGTCATATTTTCTGTGTGTTGGTACTGGTAGTCAAAATCCAGCTCTGACCACATCGTGGCGAAAATGCAAACAACACTTTTGTGCTACTTTATTGAAGAAATATACACTTACAACACATGTCTGAAGGACAAAAACAGGCAGAGGTGAACAAACAGTGCTGAAACTGTCTTTCTTGACATTTTCTTGAAATGTCTTCTTGACATTTGAATTCTCCGCTGTAATGCAATCTCATGCATAATACAGTGCAGAGATTGGATTAAAAGAGTTTATTCTCATGAATAACGCGGAGAAAAGCTCCGAAACTGATGATGACTAATGATCTTTCATTGACGTTGGTTCAACTTTGCTTTTTAAACCGGAAGAACAAAACTGCTCTCCTTAATAATAAGTTAAAGGATTAGTTCACTTTCAAAAAATTATTCTTGATAATTTACTCACTCCCCATGTCATCCAAGATGTCGAAAAGAAATTAAGGTTTTTGATAAACATTCCAGGATTATTCTCCATATAGTGGACTTCAGTGACGGTTGAAGGTCAAAATTACAGTTTTAGTGCAGCTTCAAAGGGCTTTAAACGATACCAGACGAGGAATAAGGGTCTTATCTAGCGAAACGATCGTCATTTTCGAAAAAAATGTAAAAGGTATATGCTTTATAAACACAAATGATCGCCTTGCACGTGTTTCCGCTTTCCGTATTCTTCAAAAAGCTTACACTGTATGTCCTACGCCTTCCCTATTCTATACGGAACGAACGCAGCGCCAGTTCTGTTTTTTCCGTAAGTTGAATAGGGAAGGTGTAGGACATACAGCGTAAACTTTTTAAAGACTACGAAAGTGCGGTTTTGGTGGAAGCATGTGCAAGGCGATCAGTTTGTGTTTATAAAGCATATACAGTTGTATTTTTTTCGAAAATGACTGATCGTTTTGCTAGATAAGACCCTTATTCCTCGTCTGGTATCATTTAAAGCCCTTTGAAGCTGCACTGAAACTGTAATTTTGACCTTTTGGAGGCCATTGAAGTCCACTATAAGGAGAATAATCCTGGAATGTTTTCATCAAAAACCTTAATTTTTTTTCGACTGAAGAAAGAAAGACATGAACATCTTGGATGACATGGGAGTGAGTAAATTTCAGGAAAATTTTATTTGAAAGTGAACTAATCCTTTAATAAGTTTCCCCTTAGTAATAAACATAATGAGTGCTATCATTGTTTTCATTGATGTGCAAACTTGTACTTATCTGTTCACATCTCAAAAAATGTGTTTTATGGTTTCATGGCCCTTTTAAGACCATTAAACATTTCAGTTTAAATTATGTTTTATTAACAAAGTTCGGGAGGAACACTATCAAAAATGATCTATCCAATTAGCATGAGAGGAGGCTTCTATATATCTGCATCCCTCTACCACCCAGACCCCTCACTATTGGCTGGTTCCCAACCAGGAATACGGGGGGAGTAATTTCTGGCCAAATTCCGAGCTTGGAGCACTCCCCTCGGATAGTATGCCAAATATACAAATTCTTTACTCTATCTGATTATTTGTAAGTGTGAACTCATGAACTGAAAGTAAAAGTTTTAGTTGAAGTAAAAGTTGTTTACGCAGGCAGCGTTCCCGCATTCTCTTTCTGTGATGTTCAGTGCGATTGCATCTGATTTGCATGAGAGACGTTGAGGCACGTTGTGTCTTTGCTGTTGTGGAGGACAAACTGAATGTTCTAGATCTTTCTTTTCTGGTGGCCTGGAGGAACAGCCTGTTACTGAGGACAGATGTAACCTTATTATTGTTTAGGAGACCCTGGTCACCCTGATTTTGGACAGGGTTGTTAAGTTGGACACAACTCAGTCATTGAGGAAGCTTGCCATAAATCATGTAAATGCAACTTTTAGAACTTGGAGTTCAGACAGCTGGACAGTTTTAAAGGACACCATTGTCCTGACCCTCGACGGTTGTTAGTGATCAGTCATATGTCAGTCACTTATCTCGGGCGGCGTCTGTGTCTTACATGCATTTTTCTAGTTATAACAAATGTAAAATTCAAACATCTGCCCCATTTAAACTTTAACTGCACTTTAAGAGCACAGAACAACAATCACAAAATGCATTTGTTGAGGAAAAATATCATAAAGCAATAAGACTCCATGTGATTTTACTCGCATTAAGGGGTTTTTGTAGGCATGCTGTGAATTGGGAAAACACCTTTACCATAGTAAAATTAGTGTAAATATGTGGCATCTCATGGCTTGTTGTTTTTGTTGGTAATTTAGAAAAAAATTAGTATGATAAGGGACACAAATGTTCAATAAATGATTAATAATAATAATAATAATAGGCCTACATGTTTTAATAAATGTGATAAAATAATTAAAAAACAATAATAATACTTTAAAATAATATCACTTTAATCTTTATAGAATCTTTATGGCTTCTACTTATTATAAGGTAAACAAAATGGAAATGGTTGCCCAAGAAAGTGGTCAAAAAATACAGATAATTTGACAATATACAAAAATATTTTACCAAATGATGCCACCATTTCAATCAAATGATTCCAGATAGGTGTGTAATAAGTGAATAGTTAATGAATATATTAATAAATTAATTAATTAATGACTTAATGAATATTAAGTCACTTAAAGGGTTAGTTCACCCAAAAATGAAATTTCTGTCATTAATTACTCGCCCTCATTAAAGGGATAGTTCACCCAAAAATTAAAATTTGATGTTTATCTGCTTACCCCCAGCACATTCAAGATGTAGGGTGACTTTGTTTCTTCAGTAGAACACAAATGATGATTTTTAACTGCAATCGCTGCGGTCTGTCAGTCTTATAATGCGAGTGAATGGGAACACAATCAATAAGAGTCGAAAAAACTTGCATAGACAAATCCAAATTAAACCCTGCGGCTCGTGATGACACATCGCGCTCTGACAATGGCAGTGATGTCTCGCAATTATACTTCAATGAGTGCTAGACATCACTTCCGCTGTCAGAGCGCGATCAGACCTCACTAACCGAGTGCTGAAAGCAGTTGGACATAGTGGTGTATTAGAGGTAAAAAAAATGATATAAATACTGTTCAGTTTCTCACACAAACCGATCGTTTCGTGTCTTAGGACATCAGTGTGTCGTCACGAGCCGCAGGGTTTAATTTGGATTTGTCTGTGCAAGGTTTTTTGACTCTTATTGATAGAGTTCCCATTCACTCACATTATAAGACTGACAGACAGAAATGGTTGCAGTTAAAAATCATCATTTGTGTTCTACTGAAGAAACAAAGTCACCTACATCTTGGATGCACTGGGGGTAAACAGATAAACATCAATTTTTCATTTTTGGGTGAACTATCCCTTTAAGATATTTTTGAAGAAATCCGAGGGTATCTGCTCCTCACATAGGCAGCAATGTCATTGCACCTTTTGACATCCAGAAAGGTAGTTGAAAACATGGTTAAAATAGTCAACATGACTACAGTAGTTCAACCTTATGTTATCAAGTGACGAGAATACTTTTTTGTGCGCAAAAACAAAACAAGAATAACTTTATTCAACAATTTGAACCGTTGTCATATGTAGTGAACGCAGTGCAGACTTCCTTGTTTACGTCCGAACGCCTACTCAGTATTGGCCGAAGCTGAACATGTGAGCAGCACGACACATTCATGTGATGCTGACACAGGATCCAGCCAATAATGAGCCGGCATTCGGACGTAAACAAGAGTTCACTACGTATGACAACAGTTCAGATTGTTAAATAAAGTCGTTATTTTTGTTTTGTTATTGTGCACAAAATGTATTCTTGTCACTTGATAACATTAAGGTTGAACCACTGTAGTCACGTTGACTATTTTAACCATGTTTTTAACTACCTGTCTGGACGTTAAAAGGTGCAATGACATTGCTACCTATGTCTGGATCAGACATCCTCGGATTTCATCAAAAATACCTTAAAGGGTTAGTTCACCCAAAAATAAAAATTCTGTCATTAATTACTCACCCTCATGACGTTCCACACCTGTAAGATATTTTTGTTGAAATCCGATGGCTCCATGAGGCCTCCATAGGGAGCAATGACATTTCCTCACTCAAGATCCATAAAGGTACTAAAAACATATTTAAATCAGTTCATGTGAGTACAGTGGTTCAATATTAATATTATAAAGTGACAAGAATATTTTTGGTGCTCCAAAAAAAACAAAATAACGACTTATTTAGTGATGGCCGATTTCAAAACACTGCTTCATGAAGCTTCGGAGCATAATGAATCAGCGTGTCGAATCAGCGGTTCGGAGCGGTTCGGTTCGAAGTCACGTGATTTCATGATTCGACACAGAAGAATCATAACGCTCCGAAGCTTCATGAAGCAGTGTTTTGAAATCGGCCATCACTAAATAAGTCATTGTTTTGTTTTTTTGGAGCACCAAAAATATTCTCGTCACTTTATAATATTAATATTGAACCACTGTACTCACATGAACTGATTTAAATATTTTTTTTAGTACATTAATGGATCTTGAGAGAGGAAATGTCATTGCTGGCTTTGGAGGCCTCACTGAGCCATCGGATTTCAACAAAAATATCTTAATTTGTGTTCCAAAGATGAACGAAGGTCTTATGGGTGTGGAACGACATGAGGGTGAGTAATAAATGATAGAATTTTCATTTTTGGGTGAACTAACCCTTTAATTTGTGTTCCGAAGATTTATGAAAATCTGAACACTAGTCTCACTTAATTCATTCTTTGTCTTCCAGTGTGAAGGCCTTTGTTCTGAATTGTACGTCTCAGTGTCTCTTTGTCACTCTGCTAATTGGCTGGGGACAGACTTATGACTGGACACTTTTGTCCATGGTTATAAAACCAAGCTGTGCTTGTGGACGTGTGTGGGAGAAAGACATCACATCTGTCCTTCTGCATGTAATGGGGGACATCTGCAAGTCAGGCTTAAAGAGGGACAAAACCAGCGTTATGACCCTACTTTAATTAACCCACACTCATTAAAGTGAGCTATTTAGGAAATGATGCAAGTGTAATGACTCGCACTCCTTTGGCTCAATGTATGTATTACAGCACTTTGGACATCAGGAGAGTTTGTTGGGCCCAAGGGATGTGGGGTGGGTGAGTTGTGTTTAAAGGAAGTTCTCCAGACATAACAATTGAACAAACGACAATTGAGAAATTAATCTACGTCTCAATTGTTCTACAACAATGTTTGCCTGAACATAAGCTATAAATCACAATTGAGTTTTAAAACGGAGTTCACTAATGAGCTCTTTCATTAGCGTATGGTTAAAATCAAAGCTGTTTTTTACAGGACAACTTCAGAAGAACGGCCTCAACAGGTTTGGTATAGTTTGCCAGTACCTGTTGTACTAGCATGTCATAAATTACCAGCCAGGAGAGACCACACAAAGACCCTGCGGCCCCCTGTAGATCCGAAGCGAGATGGAACGTGCCGATTGCTTTTCCAGATGAACTTTGTGACAATTCTGAGTCCATAAATAACTCATGCAGTACATCTTGCAGTAATTCCAAATAACTTCTTGTCAAATAACGCAAGTGGGTTCAGATGTGGTTGATCTGGATGTTAAAGATAACAGAACCACCACTTGCATTGCTGGCTTCCCAAATTATCGTAGTGTAGGGTTGTCAAAAGTCGGTACTGAAATGTTAAAAATATGAGCACTGTTGAGCGGATACTTAAACACCTTTGATTGGCCATTGTGTTCATGTGCTTAATAGACATGTCTGTGATTGGCCACAATGATCAACACTTCAAAAACATGTTGTAAATAGACATCTTTGGCGCTCTTACAAGATACACATAGCGTTGATCATTGTAGCCAATCATAGACATATATGTTGAACCCTGGCGTAGTGTACATGATATTCGCATAATGTTATCTATAAGATTTGTGTTACTGGAGATTACTGTTTTTATGGCCCTGTGTTCTTGTGCGCATGTCTGTATGGTCCGCAAGATGGTATCCCAAGATGGTGTCCCATTTGTCATATTATGATTCAAATTGTTGCTCCTGACCGCCCTTTTGCAAAGCTTGTACTGGTACAAACTTCAAAGCGGTCTACCACCCAACAGTCCATGTGGCATTACGTCACCAAGCGTGGACTCCACAAAAGAGGACAGCAAGAACTGAGGGTGACATTTTGGATATGACCTAAGGTGCACACACTAATAGTTAGGTTTTCTAACTAGGTCAACTAAGGATGTTTCATCCTGCTCTAGTGGAGTGAAGTTGTGCTGCCAAGCCTCAACGTCTGTCCACATTTGCATCTTGAATTCCCATTAAGCCAGATTGCGAGGTTGAAACAGATGGGAGTTAAAGGTCTACACTCTCCTGGGGTCTAGATCAAGACCATGCCTCATTAACAGTGGTTACTTTTACTTTTAAGGGTCTTTAATTTGTCTTGAGAGAATCAATCAACCTTTGTGTAAGACTGTTTCAAACAAAGTGTTTGAACAAAACATGTTAAGGGCATCTATTTTTCAAATTTTGTTGAGAAATACTAGTTGAGGTTGGGTTTTTGTAAACTCACTGGGTGTATTCCTAGTATTCTAAGATTATCACCCTTCAAAATGAGGACAGACTTGGCTCATCTCATGTAGCCTGAAAGCAAGTCCAAGCCCTTCTCTCAATCATTGTTGGAAGCCCTGTTAGACCTCAGCCAGGTTCTTGCCAGGCAGAGTTGATGGAGTAACCACAAAGGGCTCATAACGTTATACTGAAACTCGTGGGAAAATGGAGAAAATCATTTTCAGAGGTTTCTTGGGAAGGTTGAGGAAAAAAAGAGTAGGGAAGCAGTTATTCAACATTGAGACAATAAAAGATTCACTGCCGCATTTCCTGTTAAAGTGACGCGATCTTCATAAATTATGCATGTTTTTATGTCTCTGTTTATCATACATGTGCAAATGAGCAACTCTTGCTTAGTGCTAACAGCTTTTCACACACACATAGCTGTAGAAATCACCTGCTTTTATGTGAGAAACCATGCTGTTGGATCACAAGTCTGGCACAGTCAGTCTCCTAAAATAACAGAGAAGAGGTAATTAGCACTTCCTGCTTTTCCAGTATTACATGAACCATATGGAAAGGGGAGACTGGAATATAGGCCCTGTTTAGACCTGGTATGAATATCCATCTCGGGTGATCAGATCAAAAGTTGTCAGCTGAGACTTTACACCTGCTACAAACATGCAAGTCATTTACTCTCATAATGGATTTTATCAAGGAGGTGGTATCTGATTTTGTGACTGTATCATATTATGAGTTTTTCCAAACTTAAAGGATTAGTTCACTTTCAAATTAAAATTTCCTGATAATTTACTCACTCCCATGTCATTCAAGATGTTCATGTCCTTCTTTCTTCAGTCGAAAAGAAATTAAGGTTTTTGATGAAAACATTCCAGGATTTTTCTCCATATAGTGGACTTCAATGGAGCCCAAATGGTTGAAGGTCAAAATTACAGTTTCAGTGCAGCTTCAAAGCGTTCTACGCGATCCCAGACAAGGAATAAGGGTCTTATCTAGAGAAACGATCACTCATTTTCTTAAAAATCATTTTCTTTTAACAATAAATGCTCATCTTGAGCTAGCTCTCTTCTTCTTCTCTATTTGAATTCCGGCAGTGTAGACACTGCTAAGTGTATTACTGCCCTCCACAGGTCAAAGTTTGAACTAATTGTTATATACTTGCACTAGCATATTGTATATGACAATTTAGTTCAAACTTTGACCTGTGGAGGGCAGTAATACACTTAGCAGTGTCTACACTGCCGGAATTCAAATAGAGAAGAAGAAGAGAGCTAGTTCAAGATGAACATTTATGGTTAAAACATATAAAATTTTTATTTTTATTTTTTTAGAAAATGAGTGATGGTTTCTCTAGATAAGACCCTTATTCCTCGTCTGGTATCGTTTAAAGCCCTTTGAAGCTGCACTGAAACTGTAATTTTGACCTGCAACCATCTGGGGTCCATTGAAGTCCACTATAAGGAGAATAATCCTGGAATGTTTTCATCAAAAACCTTCATTTCTTTTCAACTGAAGAAAGAAATACATGGACATCTTGGATGACATGGGGGTGAGGAAATTATCAGAAAATTTTAATTTGAAAGTGAACTAATCCTTTAAGTACAGCAGAATTGACATTAGCCAGGATTAAACAGTCCCATAAACATGATGTCTTACTTTTACACTGCAAAACATAAATGTATATATTTTATGCTGTTTATCTTAATCATTTCTCTAACCACACTATTAAAAAAAACAAATCATACAAAAATTATACTTTTAAGGGTACAACAGCTTGTCACTGGGACAGTATCCTTAAAATGACCCTAAAGGTACATATTAGTACCTTACAGTGGTAATACATACCTTTATGGTAGTACTATAAACCATTTAGAAATAATAAGGAACAAAGATTTCCCTTTGAGGGTACTGCACCAGTGAAAAGCTGTCATACATCTAAAGGTACAAATTTTGCATATTTATTTTCTGAGATTGCATCATTTGTCTTAAATGTTATCTTAAGTCTAAGATTAGCTTTCAGGATTTGTACCATCCCCCAATTCTACAGCATCCTGCTATTAGTACACGCCAGAGCAGACTGATAATTACAGTGTCAAAGAAAACATTAGACCAACTAGAACACAAGAAATAAAGCAGGCTAATGTCCCATGAGACTATGCCACCGTTTAGCACGCAGTCAACCTAAAGCTCAGCTTTTCATCCTATGCATATGTCTGCTGTTTATTTAAGAACAAGTATAATGGCAGAGGGCATCTGGGTAGGCTGTGCTGTTAGCACTTTGAACGGAGGGGGAAATGAAGACAAATTTGGAGCAGGGAGCTAGCTGTTTTCACAGATGCTAGCTGTGGTAATAAAAGAAGGATGCTAACCCTTCAGTCCTATTTTAGTGTTATTTGGGTGGATTGTTTAATGGGCTGAGATGTTTTGGTAGTTTGTGAAGGCAATGCTTTATGTGGTAAGGCTATCTTATAGTCACTAAACCAAGCTAACTAAACCAATTTAGCCTATGTAATAATGCAACAATTTCAATAAAACCCTCTAAAACAATCTAACCTCACATTTCTTATTTATGAAAAAGTGTCATATTTCTGAAAAGTTTGTTTAATACTGTAATAATCCATAAGACACAATTATGTCATAATAGCAGGTCTTAGACTGGAAAAATATTAAACAAAATGGTTTGACCTTTTCTTTACCCCGTAGAGAAGTTAGGAAACGCCTATAACCTAACCATCTATGCTCCGAAACGTCTGTAGGATGCGAACAGGATTTTGCAAGGGAGTATGTCTTGCCTCAAGACCTTATTTTGAGTATTTTGTGGCAAAGGCAGATGGGTAGGTTTTAGAAGGAGCGGTCTTCCCCAAATGCCTTTTTTTTTTTTTTGCTTTTTCCATCTGGCTTATGTGCCTGAATGGGGTTTCTGTGGGTGGTCCCAAAGGCCTCTGGGCTATAGCTTTCCAGCTCTGAGCAAACGTGAAATACCCTTAGCTTCAGTGCTAAGATAAATTGAATTGATTCTCTTTGCATGATTTGGGAAGTAGTCTTAAACCAATAAACATCTGCAACCTCTAACAAGACCTTCAGTACTGCTGATTTCCGATTCATGATTCTAAGGTACTTGGCTGTATCAATGGAAAGTTGATTAACAAATAAACAATCTGATTTAAATAAAGGATTTCAGTTCAGAAAGTTTTAAGACCTTCTGCCCAAATAATCGGCCAGTCTGAAGGAAAAGCAGTGCAGGTTCCCCTGAGAGCAGAACATGTTTCCTTCCGTTCTGTCCGAGAATGGGGGTGTGGTGACACGGAGGTATTTGAATGAGCACGTCTGTGTTTACCCTAGAGTGATTGTTTGTGATGGTCAGGAATTACGAGAATAGTTGGCATTTAGGAATGCCACAATATAAGCCACTCCAAGAGGCACCTGTAGCAATGGCAGCTGGGTCCACACAATGTTGAGACTGTGGAATTCTGAAACAGGTGTATTCAAGAGAAATATGACAGACATTTTATTGTTTGCAGTGCCTGTCCAGTGCAAGTTATGCAATAGCAGCATGCTCTCCTCAAAGCAGACATGATTAGTGTGGCACCTGAACAATGTTTAGAATGGAAGACAGAAGGCCCACCTATGGAGATAGAAGTCATTGTTTTTAATGTAGGATGCCAAACCAGAATTAGCATTATAAAACCCATGATAATCAGAATTTGTCTCAGTATGTCAGGATAGGTGCCAGCCAAATTTTGTGGCAGGTGGCTTTTTAGAAATACTGGATTCAGTCCTCAAAGGGAACATCCTAAACTAGTGGCTAAGGTTCTAGAGACTTTCTTGGTTTTAAGGATGGATTAATGTGTTTAGATGTTTCTGGAAACTGTGGTGGGGTCCACCTGCATCACCCTGAGTTGGAGATGTGGAGTAGGGTGGGTGGGAGCTTGGGAGAGTGGCCGATGGGAGCTCACAGGGAGATCAAGAATTAGGGGAGGAAGGGGGATGGTACATAAGGGAGCAGAAACCCCCTAGGAACCCGAGATGAGGGGGAGGGTTGGGCCAGTGTTTGAGAGTCAGATCTGTTGAAGAACATATTTATCTCATTAGCCCTATCCAGGTTCTTCTGCACCACCAGGTTACAAACCAGTTTAGTTCCACTTCAGGATTCATTCATATTTTTCTTCTGAAATTGCTCGTAAGGTTTATCAGTTATTTTTCCTCTTTAGCTCCGTCTGGACTTGCTTTGGTTGCTTCCAATCTGAAGACTGTCTTCTTCCTGTTTAGCAGGTCTTTCTGGTTCATTGTGATCCATGGCCTGTTCATGAGAAAACATAGTCTTGTAAAATAGTCAGTCCCTCAAAGTCCTCAACACATGACTAAACATGTCCCAAAATGTCTCTTTCAATGCAACCCAAGTATCCACCCCTTTATCCAGTTTCTCACAGTTTAAATGTTTGCAGGCAATCACCGGATGACTGGTTTGTATGTTTGGATAATCCACCAATTTGCGGTTCAGTCTGTCCATGGATGGCAAAGAGTTTTATGCCTTTTGACTTTTCTATACAACAGGTCTGGGTCTTGTTTTCTCTGGTTGTGCAAGCCACAAACTTAAAGAAAGTTGTGAGGGTGGAGAACGGTGACCGTTTAAAACCCCAGAGATGGCAATGAGTGTGTTTGAATGATCTGTGGTGAGTTTGCAAACCACACTATTGCCTCTGTAGCAGGTCCACTCCCTATTTTTTGTCATTCTCTCTCAAGCTTCTGTCTGCTCACAGAAATTGATGTCCATGCAGCACAGCCACAAATTTGGGAGCCTCAGGTCTTTGCCAGGTTTCTTTCAAGCACATGGAACCACATTTTAATTCTCGATAGTTCCAAGTCAGAAGTATACAGACCTATAATGATATTGATAGTGATCAGATATCGTCTATATTTTGTCTGGGTGTTCTGTAACCAGACGGCAACTACCCTTCATTGGCGTCAGCATATCAGCTGTACCTTTAACATGGTTGCGTGCATAAACAAAGAACGCATGTTAAGCAGCTGTTGTTTCTTGTGCTAGAATACCTTTCATGCAAGTCCCCTGTCAGAGTTTTCCAAAAAACTTATTATATTACATGTTGATTGTAAAATGTTTGCATGACATCGCAGTACGTAAACTCTTGCATAAATAAAAATGCAGCAGACGAGTTACAGTTGCTCAGAGCAATGAGGTAAGGTAATTGAAGACATATTAGGATAACATTTTCAGCTTCAAATAACAAACCTTCTGAACCAAAATTTTGCTATGTTCGTGTTTGGAGTTGAAACAATGATATCTTTTTGAATGACATGTTTGGGTGGATTGCCACAAAGAAGCTTTGTTTCACTGCATGCAGCAGGGTCTGCTTTTCGTGCTGATGGCTACACTGGAGTAAGACAGAATGTTTGACTCATTTAGGTGTGAAGGTCAGAGGTCAGAGGCTTAGGGTGTCGGGATGATTTTTCACATCTGTGAGTTTCTGTCCCCTCAAGCCTAAGGGATCAAGATACACCCTCCTGTCATGGGTGTGAGGGATTCCGGTGGAATTTTGACTTTTTTTTAATGGAAAACCCCTTTAATGAGCAGTACTTGTTTTAAGAAGAGTATGTTCTGTTAATATTTTACTTTTTTTTTTTTGTTTTGTTTTACTTTTCTTTTGAGAAGAGATCTGATTACTCATTATTAATTATAAAATAGAGATTTCAACTACTTTTGCTGGAAATGTAATAAATAGACTTAAAGCGGTGTGGTACTCATACTGGGGTGAATATAACTTTTGTAATTACAGGCAGTATATTAAATGCAGTGTAATTGGTCTGAATATCACTGACTTTGTGCCAGGAAAGTGAGGTTTGGGTCTTTTCCTGATATGAACCAGGTTTCCACTATAAAATGGTGGACGACCATTACAAGATCTGCCTGTGATGTTTCAAATAAGCTCTTCTAGTAATTTTTATTACAATATTTAAGATCTTTGGAGGTCCTTCATTGTTAAAAGGGGATTTTTTCAGAATAAATGAGCAATTTATTGCACACCCCTAATTCTTGTAACTGCATGTTTTTATATGTTAGGAAACACAATGATACCTAGATTTTTTTTTTCTTCTTTTTTTGTGCTTCTCCTAGTGAATGTTTTTTTAAATAATGCCTGTTGACTCACCATGTCAAAGTATGACCTTTGAGTTCATCTGTAATACTGAAATAACAAAACAGACTTATTCAATTGCCTGTAGTTTAAACATTATGCAAACTTTAAATATACAGCACCCTGTGTTTTCATAAATGACACTAAAGAATTCATTTTCCTACTGAAACAAGTCATCTCGTGTTTCCAGCAATGTCTGTGTCCAGCAAATGTGTTAATTCATAGATGTTCTTGTTTAATGAAGTGGCAGGCCTTGAAACCTGACATCTGAAGGAAGACGTATAGTGAGTAAGCGTGTGTGAGGCAAATGGGGGAAAATAAAACCAACATTTGACACTATGCTATATTTCCATTCATCCATGCTGAAGTTCCAAGTCCATCAGATTTGCCATTGCTCCATTGCTCAGAGGCTGAACAGCAGCCCTATTGTGTTGGGTCCCTCTTAATAGGGAGGTTGTGTTCCAGAGGCAACTACAGCAGTTCTTAAAGTGTTGCTTTACATCTGATGGGTAAAGGGTGAAATCAATGAGGCAAGTGTGACTATTGCTTTTGATCTTGTAACTGGTTCTACTCAGACCGCTCAGAGTGGGATTCGAACCAGTGTGACTCGTCAGTCGCTAGTGCACCTCTTGAGGCCAAGGGAGTTAGGTTTACTCACACAGCTCTTACTAGCTGACCTCCATTACACTCACCCCCCGAAACCTCACTCCCATCAGGGTCACGGCACCAATATAACTGGTCCTACTCACACTGCTCCAAGCAGGATTCAAACCAGTATCACCGGCATGGGAGCTGGGTGCCATTGCTAGTGCGCTTCTTGAGGCCAGGGGAGTGAGGTTTACTCACTCAGATCTTACTAGCTGACCTCCATTACACTCACCCCCCAAAACCTCACTCCCATCAGGGTCACGGCACCAATATAACTGGTCCTACTCACACTGCTCCAAGCAGGATTCAAACCAGTATCACCGGCATGGGAGATGGGTGCCATTGCTAGTGTACTTCTTGAGGCCAGGGGAGTGAGGTTTACTCACTCAGATCTTACTAGCTGACCTCCATTACACTCACACCCCGAAACCTCACTCCCTCCAGGGTCACGGCACCAATATGTAACGTAGGCCAGCTAGTAATCGCTGTACGAGTAAACCTCACTCCTCTGATCTCAAGAGATGCTCTAGCGACTGACGCTAGGGGTTGCAGCCTTTAGCCTCCTTGTTAGAGCGTCCAACTCCCATGCCAGAGACCCAGGTTCGAGGCCTGTGAAGAGCGGGGCGAGTAGGACCTGGTTGAGGGGTTACAAATATAACTGGTCCTATTTACACCGCTCTGAGCGGGATTCGAACCAATGTCACTGGCATGGGAGGTGGGCACCATTGCTATTGTGCTTCTTGAGGCCAGGGGAGTGAGGTTTACTCACTCAGATCTTACTAGCTGGCCTTTATTACACTCACCACCCACCTCACTCCCATCAGGGTCACGGCACCAATATAACTGGTCATAATTACACCGCTCCGAGCGGGATTCGAACCAGAGTCACCGGTATGGGAGGCGGGCGTAATCGCTAGCATGCTTCTCGAGGCCAGGGGAGTGAGGTTTATTCACTCAGATCTTACTAGCTGGCCTATGTTCTAATCTTAGTGGTTTGAACAGACCATTGACCGTTAATATTAAACTTTGCGTAATATTGAAGTTGGGACCCAAGTTGTATCTAAAGAACATTATAGAAATCTGAGTGCCTTTGCAAAACACCCTGTAGTGGAATGTTTTTTTTTTTCTTTTTCTTTTTTTTTTTATAGGCAAGCACCACTCATATTTTATTAAGAAAACGTAAAAAAAAAAAATGGATTTGAGCAAAATGTGGAGTAAAATCTATTACCTGTAACATGAGAACAATGAAGTAATTTGTGGTAATTTCTTGTAAACATGAAAAGAAACCACTGGCTCCACAGTTTGAATTCATAAAGCAAGATCTACATTAGGAATGAAGCCATATAGTAATAAAGTTTAATATTTGTTCTGCTTATGATGGTGGATATTTCAAAGCATAGTCAGAGGATCATGGAAAGAGATTTCCTAATCTCAACAAAACCAGAAAGCCTCCTGGGAACTACTGCATATTCTGTGCTCCATCATTTTGGATATCCATGTAGCATGCTTTTTTGTCCCCTTAGGGTTTTTGTTTTTATGATATTTATTTATCTTTAGAGAAACACATCTGCTTGACTGACTGGATCAGTGGCAAAATCATTTCTAAGAGCTCTCCTGAGGTGTGATGGGCAGTCAGTCTTCCTCACTGTGATTAATTAGCCCGGCAAGCACGTGTGAAGTGATCAGTGCCTGCCGATGTGGGCTCTAATGATATAACCCAGAACACTCAGATGTAGATAAGACTCTGACTAGACACATGCTTAGTTATTTTTGCCCACTGTATAAATGACCAATCACAGTCACACAGCTGACCACCCTCAGAGCTCTCAGTTGCTATAGCTAGACTGTTAGCACTACTTTAAATATCCTCAAACATCCATATTCATCAGTATGCTTACTTTTTGTCATCAAATAACAGCATTACTGCTATATTTGTCATTTTTTGACTGATTTTGTATAAACATTTGCATAATCATTACAATTTAATTTATTGTCAAATTTTACGGCAACTTTATAGTAAATTTACAAGGATGTTCTATGCATCTTGACGTTTCCATCCAGTGTTTTTTATGCGATAGCCCAAAATGCGTATAAAAATTGGTGGATCTGGCCTCATGTTTAGTATTTCGTATTGTAATTGTTGTTAGAATCAGACTGTAAAAATGTTGCAATAAGTCACACATACAGTACAATGGAATAGCTGAGTCCAGATGTCGACATTTACTGCATTTTTTTTATTATTATTATTTATTTTTTTATCTTACGTTATCTTCTCTATTAGCTACTGTTTTGTGACATATCTCAGGTCAAGTTAACATATTAATACAATTACTAAATGGATTAAAGACCCCTGACCTCCTGAACAGCTGTTTTTAGGTGCAGCTAACGTTAGCCATGTGCCAAAATTTACGATCCACATCTGGACTCAGCAGTTCCATTGTTTCTGTGTGTGTGGGCAGAACGGGCCAAAAACAGGTTGGATGTATTGCAACATTTGTGGCCTTTTTATGTATTATTCTGTTTTAATCTTAAATGACTATCATCTGAAAGGCCATTTTATTTCAGCAGGAAATGACTAAAATGCTGACCAAGGCCGTTATGAATGAAGAGCTTGTTTTTGAAGCAGGTGGCCTCCATTGAATGTGAACGGCCACTTAGACTTCAGAGAATCAGGCCTCTGGGCCCATAAAGGAGAGAGACCTCGGCATTTAACACGCTCGGATACACACACAGGAACAACTGACACGCGTTAGACCAAACACATCTTTATTTCCAGACCAATTATCCATCAGGAATGCACTCAATACTGACACCGCTGCTGTTACCAAGAGAGTGGAATGGGCTACTTCAAGAAAAAGACTTGAACAAGAATTTCAGTAAATACACCCAAATAAAGAAGTCTGTTGGTCTAGTTCTTAAAATTGATTTTCACCTCAGTTGTACAGGAAATAGCATCCCTGTCTTTCTTTCTCTATGGTCACACTTTTCTCCCAGAAGTGGTGATCTAAGGCAGACAAGGGAAGGAGATTCTTTGTGTGTGAGTGTGTTGGGATGGGCTGTGGGAAAGGCAGGCGGGTGTTCAGACGAGGCGTGCACTCATGGGAGATTTCTCGCTTGTACTGCCAGTTTCTAAACTTACAGCAGCTCGACTAGCCGTGCTCTCATGGTGCAAGAGCGAAAATTATGTGTGAAGTGCTAAGAATACTTGGAAATAGAGTAGATCGGATGCTTACCTAATGTCAATCATTCATAGCATGAAATACTGAATAAACATTAGTGTGACACCCAATCTGTATGGTGCAATTTGCTTTTTAAGCCAAACTTGGAGAACTCTTACACATAAGAATGAGTCCATACAGTTTGATGGCAACAGAAATGCTTAATGGTTTATCTTTTTTTTTTTATTATTATTATTATTTACTGTACTTCGGTTTGCTTAGAATTAAAACAGTTACTTACATGTGCATTACTGTTGAGTCCATATCGTAAAAGTCTGTTTGCAAAGCCTGCACCAAAATTGCGACTGATTCACCAAAGAATCCAAGGTGAAATGTACCGAATACAAATAAATAATGCTCAAATGAGACATTCACCTTGTTGAAAATAAATAAACATATTCCTAGCATTAGGAATTTTTGAAAGGTAATGTTATTTTTAGTCCTGTATCGCCCTTCACTCCTTGTCATCTCAAACTAACACGCCAGTGGGCGGGGCTAATGTTGCAATGATGAAGTAGGCGTTGATTTTCTTCTGCAGAGGCAGTCTAGATAGGCATTACATAGAAAGGCATATTCCACAATGAGTCGTAATCTGGGCTTGGTTACAATAAAAACTGTTTTTGGACTAACAAGGAAGTTTTCACCGAGCCGACGGTTGGACAGTCGGGACAAGTTTTTGTTCGTCAGCCGACTAAGTTTTCTCAGTGTGTTCCGCATCGTCGGCTGAAGTTGGTCCTCGTCAGCTTTTTTCGCCCGATTCGACATGTTGAATCGGTGTCGGATCTCGTCGGTCAGTTGGGCCATCTGATCATTCTGATTGGCTGTTCAGCTACTGCCACCTGCTGGTACGGAAAGGCATTTCTTCTTACGCAGGTGCAGAACGGACGTGCTACTTGGCCGTCGGGTGTCGAGTGTCAGTTTGGTGTGTCAGGGCAACTTTGGACCCAGACGCTGCCGACCTGAGCCAACCCCGCAGTCTGCTTTCGTCGCCACTAATTCGTCGGTGTGTTCTGGGCTTTATACTATGATGAACTCTTACATGTCAGAAGCTCAAGGAAAATTTTATTTCTCAGTTCCTGACCCCTTTAAAATGTTCCCATTCTACTGACATTTGTTATGACATCTGCTTCAAACATTACAATGCTCATGATAACTTTTATTAACTCTATAATAAGTAAATCTACTACATCCAATATCCAATAGTGTCAGTGCAGACAAGTCAGTAATATTGCCGAATATTAAGTGTCCCCAATGAAGCAAGCCAAATGGTGACAGTGGCAAGGAACCCAAACTCCATTTGTAACAGAAAAAAACTTGGGAGAAACCAGGCTCAGTTGGGGGACCAGTCCTCCTTCTATAAACCATTACAGAAAGAATATCCTAAAACTGAAATTTAAACGTTTTTCAAAATATCATAAAATATTATAAAATTTGTGCCTGTCTAACTAGACACCAGCTCCTTCTGATGAAACCTATAAATGGAAATACATCATAGGCATGTGAAATGACACCCTTTATGACCCTTGTAAGTAAACGCTAACCGGATTGCAGTGCAGTAGAGAGCGTGTTCAGTGTAGTTGCAGGCATGTGTGCTTATTGTAAAGCCGATTCCATTGTAAAGAACGGCCAGCATCAGCAAATACTCCAGGCTTTGTCCTGCCCTATATACAGAGAACCAGACTCACACACAGCCGCTTTACCCACTGCAGCTGGACAAATTTGTTGTGGGTTTGATTTTCACAGAGGGGTTTAGAATGCTATTTGATGAAACCTAAAGCTTCTCATAAACAGCGGTTTCTCATGCTGCATCCTGCCACATCTTATGTTTGTGGATGGAGACGCGCATGCATCTGTACATGTGTTTGCAACTCATCTGAATTTGTGCATACTCATATAATGCTTGCGATCTGATCCATAATGTAGCTAAAATCATAAACAAATTAGAACCACAAAACAATCCTGAAATGGGAAGTACAGTAATCATTTACTCACATGTGCGTTCTCTCTGACTTCCCTGAAATCCTGGCCCACAATTAATTGGACAGTCATGGAGAACTAACCAAGCAATATATTTTTATACCTAGCCATATGTTTTATATTTACAGTCATGTACCACAGGAGAGGAAATCAGGCCTTCTTGAAATCTCTGCATACTGTCAGCCATATTTAGTGGTGCATCTCTTATACTCCTCTCTCTTATTCTTAGTATCGTTCCATACAAAACTCTGGTGTATAAAGGCCGGGTATGCTTCATTTTCCGCGTTTCACTCTGTCACATGCACAGTCGTGTCCACACAGCTTTTAAAGTATACTCAACCGTGGATGAGCTCAGATGGACGAGTTCAACACATGCGCAGTACATTTGCTTTCCTATACTCTACAAGACATCAGAGGGCAGCACTGAGTCATGTCATTTACAGGACATTTGCTCGGAAGGATAGAAGAAGAAAAGTAGTGGATCCGCCATTGCATGCACAGTTTAGAACAAGAACCAAAACAAAAACGATTGAGAATGATATGCTGCCTTGTTTACTGTTCTTGTTGTTTGTTTTGTATCACTCTTTTTGCACTCTTCTGCGACTAAAACTGAGTATTGGCACCTAGTGGACTCTTCTGTCTCAACATTCATCTCACTGTTGTAAGCGCGCCATCCACGTGAATACAAAAATAGGGCTGCAAACATACCGTTTGTGTGGACGTCTGTGGATCCTCCTGATGAACACGGATGGCCGAAGTATACTTTGGGCATAACTCGTCTCACATTATTTGTTATACTGATAATGATACCTCAATGATACATGTAGCTTGTTGACAAGAGGTGTGTTATTATGATTCTAAGTGACGATAAATCACCGTGAACACACTAGCAACCACACAAAACTCTTTAACAACCACACAAAGCATTTTACAATGCAGACACTACATTAGCAAACAGAAAGAAATGACCTAGAATTCACCCCAAACACCTTAGCAAATATGTACTGTACTAAGCAATCCCCCAAAACACCTTAGCAACCACTCACACACCATCAAAACATGTAGAAATGTTGTAGCAACCACTTAAGCCCAAAGTATACTTCGGTTTATAAGCGAACTGACAATTTCATTGTCAGTTTTTATTGCACACATACTGTACAAGAACAGCCCGATTTTTCTAACTCTGCTTACTCTTTACACTCAGCTCAGCTTGCACATATGCCTTATATTTTGTTGCACTGATTAGTTGGTCCTCAAGGTGGCAACACTGCCTGAGGCTGTTGTTTCACAGTCAAAAAAAAAAAAAAAGGTTGAGGCGGAACTAGGGTTGTCAAAAGTACCGAATTCAGTACCAAGTCTATTGGCTACGTACAACATGTTTTTGAAGCGTTGATCATTGTAGCCAATGACAGACATATCTGTTGAGCTCGTGAACTTTATAACCAATCAGAGGTGTTTAAGAATCCATTCAACAGTGCTCAAAATGCTAGGGGGAAATGCTGGTATCTTCACATTTTTAAAATGTCACTACACTAGACAGTACAATAACAAACTACTGGCGACGCTTCAACAACAGAACAGAACACATTTTGTCAGTCTGAAGAGAAATAGCGGAGACACTGAATAAAGATCAAACTTTCTAGCGTGCATATGTCGAGCGCCTGTGTTCGTGCATGCTATCAAATAGAGTATACTTATTTGTAAAGCCCGGAACGCACCAAGCCAACGCCGACGAACTAGTGGTGACGAAAGCAAACTGCGGGGTTGGCTCACGTTGGCAGCGTCTGGGTCCAAAGTTGCCCTGACACACCAAACCAACGCTCGACAGCTGACTGCCAAGTAGCACGTCTGTTCTGCGCCTGTGTAAGAAATGCCTTTCCGTATCAGCAGGTGGCAGTAGCTGAACAGACAATCAGAATAATCAAATGGCCCAATGACCGACGAGCTCCGAAGTCGATTCAACATGTCGAATCAGCTGAAAAAAAACAGACGACTTCAGCCGACGGTGCGGAACACACTGAGAAAACTTAATCGGTTGACGAACAAAAACTGCCCGATGGCTGACCGTCGACTTGGTGTGTTCCGGGCTTTATTCTTTGTGTTCAGCTGTACGCTAAGCTTTTGTGTCAAAACTGAAATATACTTTAGCTTTACTATAAAACAGTAACCACTCAGTAACCACTTTAGCATCATCAGAACACCCAATCAACCACCTAGAAAAAACCCTTACAACTAGAGATAACACCATAGAAACCACCTAGCTACACCCTGGAACCACCCAGAAGCATTTAGCATTTTGCTAAGGTGGTGTCTTTGGAAACATATATTTAGGTTCTCATGTATGTAAAAAGGGTTATTTCCCTCTGTGTATTTGATATCATGTCACATTTGTTGTTGGTACTCAGCCACCCTGAAGTTGTAAATGTACAGTAGTAAACATAAATCACAGACACCATTATGAGAGTGTTTACTATAAACAAACATTTAGCTTTGTCTACTGGAATTTATGATCCCTGTGTCTGTGAGTAGTCTGAGGAGTCATTCCCATAGTACTTTACTGTTACCACATTGTGGTATTATAAATAGGCTGTATTCATGAAACCTGGAACCACCCTCATCTGTAAATGTCTTGAATCTTTGGCAGAACCAGAAACAATTGGCATATCTTGAATCTAGCCCTGTGGGTATGATGGAAAGGCACTTAAAAGCATTCTGGACGTATCCTTTATAGGGTTAGTTCACTCAAAAATGAAATTTCTGTCATTAATTACTCACCCTCATGTCGTTCCACACCCGTAAGACATTTGTTCATCTTCGGAACACAAATTAAGATATTTTTTGATGAAATCCGAGATTTCATCGTGAAGTGAAGCAACTGATGCCATAGGTCAGACGATGAAGCCAATATTACAAATGTAGTACATCTGGATTGCATTCATAATACATATTAGAACATACGTTTTAATGGTTGTGAAGTGTGTACTTCATCAAATTTAGTAACTACTCATACAGTATGCAATTTCAGTACTTTAACGATAAATAATTTGCCCCGTTCACTTCCCTTGTAACAGCCTCATTGTAATGGAAAGGAGGGACAAGAAGAAACTAATGTTTGTTTGTTATGCCACAAATCATGTCAATTGAGCTTAACTTGTACTGAACCCAGAGTATTCATATAAAGTTCACAGATGGGATTGAGATCCATCTTTCCTGTGAAGCTCCATCCATAAATCAGAAACAGGACTAACAATATTGCTTTGTTTTTGCTTCTCTGGTAGGGTTCCTTGCTTGTTTCCTTTTCCTTGGCAGGGCTCTCACCCCTGAAGGCCAAAGCAAAGTTTTGTCCAGAACTACAAAGAACCAGTGAGAAACTTAACTACACAAGTTTCCCCTTCCTTGATCGCTCTGTTTTTCCTGATCCCTCCATATGGACAGGAAGTCACTACTGGAGACAACTCAACTAAATCAACCAATGATGGCTCAGCAAAACACAAATTTAAAGAAGGAAACTGTAGCATGAAGCTGTGATTGTCTCATAAACCAAACTCTGAGTCCAAAACATCCCTACAAGACTGGAAATAAAAAGAGGTTGAAGGAGCCTGAGCAGATTGTGTTATGTAACTGTAACCATTTTTTTTTTTTTTAATCTGACATAAGTCATTGCTTTAATAAAGCCATCATGGTCTTATGCAATTGTTTAATTAGGCAGGCGGTCAGATTAAAGTTTAGAACATGCTGCGTTGCTCTGAGAACCTTGAGTCGATTCATTCTAGTTAGATTATAGTGGGAAAGTCCCATTAACTCATCAACACCGAACCACCAGGTTGTTCTAGAAAACAACACTGTTGACGTGATAGAAGATGTTTACAGAGGAAGTGACTGTCCTGACCTTGTGCAACCTTTGTTATCTAAACCAACACCTTGGAGACAAAAAGACACAGTTCTAGTCAGCACTGGTTGTCATTTTCATGATTTCTGGTCAAATACAACTCAGTGGAGAGTGATGTTTATTAGTAATGCTGTTTGGATTTAGTCATCAAGTGTTTCACATTCCCAGAATAGAATCTACTGAGGTTTCAAATTCTTGCATTTGTTTGTGTGTTACTCCCTGAAGCATGTAAGCCTGTGTAAAAAGTGTCTTTAGAATTGAAATTTGTGGTTTTCAAGGTTTTGGTGTGGCTGTGGATCATAATGCAACTTTTGTTTTTCAATCTCTCTTGTAACTGTAGTTTTGAAGGTGATAAATATTGCAAATTAAAAACTTATTTTGTGTAGAACAAGTTTCTTTTGCATCTAAATCTGAAAAAAAAAAACACGGCAAGATCCATGTTTTTAAAGGGTTAGTTCACCCAAAAAGGAAGTTGTTCCAAACCTGTATAAATTTCTTTGTTCTGCTGTACACAAAGAAAGATATTCAGAAGAATGTTTGTAACCAAGCAGATCTCCCCATTGACTAACATAGTATTTTAGTACCTACTTTGGTAGTCAATGGGGGGCGAGATCTGCTTGG
Organism: Ancherythroculter nigrocauda; assembly: GCA_036281575.1. Lineage (NCBI taxonomy): Eukaryota > Metazoa > Chordata > Actinopteri > Cypriniformes > Xenocyprididae > Ancherythroculter > Ancherythroculter nigrocauda. The sequence continues at coordinate 11,538,483 of VTFQ01000015.1, forward strand.
TTACAAACATTCTTCCAAATATCTTCCGAACAAAGAAATTTATACAGGTTTGGAACAACTTGAGGGTGAGTAAATGATGACAAAATTTTCATTTTTGGGTGAACTATCCCTTTAAATTAAAATTTAGTTTAATTATTTGCCCACAAGTGACAATTTCTTTTATTTTGTCGAGGAGATTTATTTTAGTCCTCAAACAAAACTCCTTATTTGTACGCGGTTCTCCTTGTGGCGAGTCAAAGTACTACATGTATTTGTAAATCTAAGCAATTATTGTCGCTCGTCATTCTCAAGTAAAGGATTTTGATGTTAACTGGTGCTCTTTTATTTGTTAATGACATTAATTAGGTGCCGTTTACATTAATTAGGCGGAGCTTCGAAACAATTAATCTGAAACCAATTTCAGCAACTTTTGCGATTTATAGATTTCACTCATTTGAGAAATGAAGGGTAGCATTTCCCAAAAGCACCGTAAGCCTAAGTTGATCGTAGTTCTATTGGTGGCAATGGTTCTATGATCAACTTAGGCTTACAATGCTTTTGAGAAACGCAGCCTAGGATGGTTGCTACACATTTTATAAATGAGGCTCAAGATTGCTCAAATTCCTATTGAAACAAATGAGTTTTGCCCGAAAGATTACTCCAAGCAACAGTAAATGTAACCGCATTTTAAGTGTCATTTACATTTACAATTTGTCTAACTGGTTTCCTTTCTTTGTATTCCAGGTGTTCTGTCACTTCCGGCTCATTTCAGTCCGTACACAGAGGGATGTCAGACGGGATTGGAGAGCAGAGAAGATGCGTACGCTGAACTGGAGCTGCGGACACTTGAGCAGGCCTTACTGGCTACATGTGTGGGCAGCATCTCAGAACTGAGTGAGTGTCTTGACTTCCTTCCTGTCTGTCTGCTATGTCTGATACTCTTTGTTTCTCGGTTTCTCTCTCTACTGTCCATTATGTCCATTATGAAACATACTGAATCATTTACAACTGAGAAAGGTCACATTTAAGCTATAGCTTACGAGAAGGTTATACAGGCTGGAATCTTTCAGTATGTAATTGCAAATGTCACATCCTGAATATTGAATGAAACGTTGAACCGCTTTTCATATTTGGATAACTAATTGTATTGGATTCAGTGTTAATAGTGCAAAATAATAGTGCATCAAGTAAAATAAATGGGCAAATTCATTGCAATTGGAATATATGAATATATGCATATAATAGTTATATGCATAAAGAATACATGAAAATAAATATATATATATATATATATATATATATATATATGTATCAAATTATATTATATATAAACAGGCTATAAGTTTGATATTGTGTTAACACAACAGTTCGACTGTCCACTGATGAAAGCGATATCTTTGTCCTTTAAAAGTTAAGAGGATTTCCCACATCGCTAAAACAACTTCCTTGTTCTGACTCACTCATAAAGAGTGGCATAATAATGTAAGTTTAACTGATACTATTGATGGACCTTTCTCAATATTAATATGATATTTATTGAACAACAATATTTAAATTAACAACAATAGCCATTATAAAAGACGAAAACACAAGCAAACAATAAAAAACACAATCAAATAAATAAAAAATACAAGCAAACAGTTCAGTCAAACAAACAAAAGTAGCACTCTAATATAGGATTTAAGTTAAATATAGCCTATATATAAAGTTATGAAACTTACTTTTCCCCTTAACCCAAATCATTTAGCTTTGGAACAAGTAATAGATTAATAAGTCTAAAGATTTGCCCGGTATCTTTATATCTCATTTTACCACTAAATGAATTATATCTCATTTAACCACTATCTACATAAGAGCCAGTGGCAAATTCCCAAAGGACTGGCCGAGATGAAGCTGTTCTCAGTGGGTACACGAGCACTGAACGGCCGCTGACAGCCTGGAGTTTGCATTTGGGAAAGTGTCAAAACAAATTGTAAATTGTGTTTATATAAGAGTCACATATTTGAGCTCTAAATAACCACATTCTCAACTAAAAACTCTTAAAACTACATTTTGTGACATAACAACAGTAGTCTTTTTTTTTATTTTTTTTTAAGTATGGTGGATTTGCTTGACCGCCATGACAGTCGGCGCAATATAAAAATGGTGAAACGGCACCAGTGCTGATACGGGGAGAATATCGGACTGCTCTTAGCCAGTCAAATTCGAGAACCAGAAAGAACTATTGTGTATATACTGTATATTCCATGTATATATTTACATTCCTTGAGGTTAATGTCTCTACATGTCATAGTGCTTGCATTGACACTAAACAGAGTCAAGATTGTAGCAAACTATCATATAGAGGCACAATTGCTTGGTGTTATCCCTGCAAACACAACATGGAAAAGGAGATAAAGTGGACGCTGTTTATCTTTCTGGCCTGATTAGCCTATTATTTTATGCTCTGGATAAACACCTCCATATTGTTCCTATTGAGCAGGGATGTTTGCTTTCTAAAAAGAATGTTCAGTGACGGAAATAAAGAAAACAACCGACAAAAGTAGGCTGGAAGTCAACTGAAAGTCTTTTGGTGCCTTGCGTATCTGTTATTCTAGATAATTCCTGCAGGATGTTATGGCGTTAATAGACACACTCCTGTAAGGATTCAATGAAGATGAACCATTTTACCAGTCTCTCCTGACTCATCTGCACTGAAATGAAGCATGTCTGTCTCAACACGGTTCCCTTGATAAAAGCAACATCTGGTCTGGGATTTGTCTGGGTTTTGGATTGTATACAAGTGGAAAGCTGAACAAATGTAAAGTACAAAGATTACAGTACCTTATTCAGCAGAGTCTGACTGTCGGTTCATTGTGCAGTGTTTTGGTTCCTTCCTCACACAAGTTTACATTTGAAAATGGGATATTTCCCTTGCAGTGAAGGAGTTCTTTGTTGGCATGGGCTGTCTTTCTCTGAGCTGTTTTACCTGTGTTTACCCATCATGCCACAGGCCCAGAGGTGGCAGGGTTAGTGGCTTACTGATGGAAGGCACAAATTTCCTACTGCAAAAGCCCAAACACTTCGCTGCTTGTCTCCCACAGTACAAGGGTACGTTCATGCAGACCAAGCGTTCGGTTGGGCATTAGCAATCGCACACAAACTCAATGAATTCATTGAGAGCTCTCTTTGTGCACTGCCTGTGAGGTTGGCACCACCCCATGAGCTCTCATATAGGTTTGATCCAGCTGTACCCAGGGGATGCAGTGGAGAGTGGGGCATCTGTACGTCCTCAGCTGCCATGAAACCCCACAACCTAAAATGTAGGGTTTAGGCCCACAAAACAAATCTGGGATGTAAAAATTTTGATGTTGTTTGTGGCCAATTGGTTGAAAGGGGAGAGCCTTAACCCCTTATTTACACTGCACAAGTCTGTGGCACATTACGGCTCAGACGAGGTTTAGCTCCATCCTCCACGCGGTGCCAACTCGCACCAGGAGCTTTTTTGAAGCAAAGCAACTGAATTAGCGAGACCACAAGATTTGCCTGTCCGACGTTCATTTTTCGTGTTTTTTTTTCTTGATTTTGTCCAGTTTGTGTTTATTGTTGTGTTTATTTGTATGTCCTACTTTGTTGTGCCTACAGACAAAGTTAATACACTTAAAAGTCCAGTTTTGAACAAGTATAAAAGATTTGTAGCGCCGCAGACGTGCGCAGTGTAAATAAGGCGTAAGGCCCTGATATACTTTAAGTAAAATCAAAGAACGAACTGATGTGACATAATTTTAAACAAAAGCAGGCCAAAACAATGTTTGTTTAGATTTTGTTTCGGAAGTTTGAAACAGCTTGCCAAAGCAAACTTTTAAGAAAAGTTTGCTCCGGCTGGTAAATTAACATTGGTCTGTGGTGATGATGTAATAGGTAGGTGTGGCTCTGAGGCTCCGCCTTCTTTGACATGGAAATCTTCTCCTGAAAATGTCTTCTGTTCAGTTCGTCAAGATAAGATGCGAGTAGAAACATGAATGCACTAGAGAGCTGCTTCAGAGTAGAAATTGAAGTTGCAGTTCTAATTAAAAGTGACACTATTTTTATGTTTAATGCTGTAAAGCTGCTTGCTTTAAAGCAATCTATTGTAGTGTTGTCAAAAGTACTGACTTGGGTACTTAAATTTTTTAAAAATGTGACCCTTTGAATGCTTTTGAGCAGATTCGTAAACATCTCTAATTGGCCACTGTGTTCACGCACTCAACAGATAAGTCTGTGATTGGCTACAATGATGCTTCAAAACATGTTAGACATAAATTATGCTCTTCACTGAGCGCTTACACGGATGCATACAGTGGACTGGTTTGCTGATAGATGCCTGCTTTCAAACACTCCCTCTCCCGCTTTCAAAACGCTTTCAAACACTTCCGTGTGCTTTTGAATGCTCCCGTGCATTGATAATTGTAGTCAATCATAGACATATCTGTTGAGCATGTGAACACAATGGCCAATCAGAGGTGTTTACGAATCCACTCAACAGTGCTCAAAGCGCCACATTTTTAAAATTTCAGACTTGGTACTGAAGTCGGTAATTTTGACACTAATCTATTGTATAAAGTGCTATATAAATAAACGCGACGTGACGTGACTCGACTGGAGTGCCGAACTTCTTACCGCTAAGCAAACAACAAAAATGATCTTTGCTGTGAGTATACCAGTGCCTTTAAAATGCAACAAGTATTACCATGAGCTTTGAGGATGTTGTATTTAATAACCCTGGTCCAATCACACTGATCTCAGCCTTCAGGGCAGGCATTAGTGGCAAAGCCCCAAACTTCCTGATTGTTTCATAAAATCTCTTAAGACCCTTTGTAGGGCCTGGCAGAACACAATAGGGCCCCTATTGCAACAAGTTTAGCATCTTTCAGATAATAACAGAGGATTCTTCTACTTACAAACCACTCTGTGGTTTGAAAATGAACCCAAGGGGTGATTACCACAAATGAAGTCTACATGTTCCCACAAATGGAGCAACCAGCCCACTACTTTGCTTCTCAACATGCATTGCGTAGACATGCATTGAATGCTAATCTGTGTATCTATATGTAGTTTAGTTAATACTAGGACTGTTTCCTACCACATGCTGGGAATCCAATTTTCATCATACTCATTGGTATGATTGTAGGGATGTTCATATGTTGTGGAATTGTGTGATCCATGAGGAAAAGTCATCAGTAGGTGGGTGTTTCACCCCCAAAGGACCGTGTTCTATCTCTTTCACATTTACTTTCCACATAGCCATGAAGGCCAACTTGTGGTTTTTGGTTTCAATTAGTGTCCAAGGTCTTGTTAGCTTTGATATCTGGGCCAATGGCAAATAAAAAAAAAAAAGAAAAGGAAAAATCTTTTTAAAAATTGTGTAGGCTACTTTTTGTGCTCCGTTTGTTGGTTTTTGTGGTTTTGAAAAATGTTTTGTTAATTTTTTTTATTTTTTTTCAGTTAAATTTTAATTAAAAAATAATTGTACCTGTTCTGATTCATTCTATCATTATTTTAAAAATAAAATAAATATATTAATATTATTATTATTTTATCCATTATTATTATATATGTGTCTTGGTGCAAGCATTGATAATCTTATTTTGTGCTCAGTGAGTAAGGAGTGCTTTTATCTATCTCTAACTTAATTTCTCACTTAATATGCTGAATGTTTTGTATTTCTTTGATTAAAAAGCATCAATAAAAAGAGTTAAGCTAAGATATGTATTTTGAAGATAAAGTATTTTTTATTTAATTTGAATTATTAATATATAAATATGTTTTTGGAAGGTTGTACCATGTGACATTTTACAACCTGAACTAACCTGGCCATGCCATATAAAGGATAAATTATAAATTTATATTATATATAAATTTATAATTTATATATATATATATATATAAAGATTCATTCATATATATATATATATATATATATATATATATATATATATATATATATATATATATATATATATATATATATATATATATATATATATATATAATAATATAAATAATATTTTTTCTTTATGGTGGTTGCACCACATGACTTGGATTTGTGTAATGAGTTAACAAAAATTCTCATTGCTCAAACCAATGTGAATATTGCTAAATAAAATAAAATATTGTGCCAAACTACTTAATTATTCTTTATAAAATTATTGAAAAGAAAACCTTAAGTAGTTTTAAGGCACTTTAAGGGTTTTTCTTCATTATGATATCAGGACAGTTGTACCACCCTGACATTTTTGACCTTATGCTCAAAAAAAAAAAAAAAAAAAAAATCAATGTAAGGTGTATTCAAGTCATTGTATGTACAAAGTGCTTGTTAATGCTTTTTTTTTTTTTTTTAAATTAACATTTCTGATTTGTCCATTGTCATCATCAGGTGACCTGGTGTCACGAGCCATGCACCATATGCAGCGCCTCAGTTCTGTCCGTCACGGTCTCAGTCCGGCACGTCATGCCCGCCAGCAGCAAGTCTCCTGGTCTCCAGACGCCCTCCACACTCTCTACTACTTCCTGCGATGCCCTCAGATGGAGTCCATGGAGAATCCCAACCTGGATCCGCCCAGGATGGCCCTGAGCAAAGAAAGGTAAGCCTCATTACTATTCCCCTCCCATTAATCCAGCCTCCAATTCACACAATGGGTGCTAAGCTAATTAACACCCCAAACCCCTAATGGCCCATTGATATGTAAGTAAGCTCTGTGAAATCCAACAGCCTGAAGGTACTTTAAAACTGTTAATGATATAGTAGATATGTGAGGAGCTCCTCAAACCTCTTTTCCAAGCTGCTGTTTTCTGGGCGTCCATTATATTTTGTTCTTAAAGAGAGGTTTGTTTTTGACTGGGTCATTAGCTGTCCTGTATTGCTTCAAGGATGTCCTCAGGATATTACCTGCTTGCTAAAGGTAAATAAGAAGGTTTATATTATGCAGGGTTCAGTTACTTGTGTACTGTAAATATTAGCTCTTCACCAAGGTACTCTTGGAAGGATGCCTGTTGTTAGGATTCAAAAAATGTTGGAGTTATGTCATGCTAAAAGCTACTGTACTAATAATTTAAAGGGATAGTTCACCCAAAAATGAAAATTATCCCTATGATTTACTCACCCTTAAGCCATCCTAGGTGTATATGATGTCTTCGTTTCGTCTTCGTTTAGACGAACACAATCAGAGATATATTTAAAAAGAAGTTAGTTATTTTAGTTTATACATTTTTAAATATGTATATTTTTCTTACAAAAACCCATCTCTTCACTTCAGATGGCCTTTATTAACCCCCTGGAGCTGTATGGATTATTTTTATGATGGATGGATGCATTGTTTTGGGCTTCAAAACAGGCCCCCAGTTCACTACCAAAGCTTGGAATAGCCAGGATATTTTTAAATATATCTCTGATTGTGTTTATCTGAAAGAAGAAGTCATATGCACCTAAGATGGCTTGAGGGTGAGTAAACCATGGGATAATTTTCATTTTTGGGTGAACAATCACTTTAAGGCAATCAAATGACAGTAGCTACCATTTTGATAAAGTAGTTAGCTACAATAGCTACAAGCTATCAACAAAAAGTAACTACACTGAAGCCATTTAAGGGGTCAATGGACTGCCACAACTCACTCAATGGGGTAAATATTAGCAATGAAGCTACACAACATACATATCGACTATACAACTACGCAACACATATCTCAAACATCTGAGTGACTTTTACGTTACTGATATCATTAAAGCTAAGCTAACATTCTTGTTTGTGAACCCTTTGAGATGTTTCTTTTTGACATATAATAGATTTTGAAAACAATTGTAAGTTTAAACAATACACTTTTCGCAAACTTTATCAAAATAAGCCCAAACTTTACCAAAATCAAATGGGTCACACAGGTACAACAATTTCTGGAAGCTTTACTACTGCATCCAAAACCAAAGTAAATCCAGTCCTTTGTTGATGGGCTCAGATGTTTGTTTCTTTGATGTTTGTTGCTGATTGTCAAACACAATTGTCCACATGTTGTGATTTGTGTGTATACGTATGTTTGCAATTATCAGGTTGTATGTTTTGTAAGTAAAGGTCAAATCTTGATATTGACTACAGTTGGATCACTTGTGTAAGACCTTCAACTAACAAACTTAAGTGGAAAACAACAATGGAGTCTTACTGCCAACTCCAGGACTCCAATCATGAATCTTCCTTAATGCTTGTGCCAAAAAAGATTTCCAGCAATATTGGTGCATTTGTGGATATGGTAGAAAGGCAAAATGGGATACAGGTGGTGCTTCACTCCTGGCAGTAATTACGGTAAAGGGCTCAATCATTATTTAAGGTCTCCTCAACACGCCTTCTATTGAAAAGTCTATAAAACCTTTGCTTGAAATGAAACCACAATGGCACACAGGCGTACTGTGTGGTCCTAACAGAGACCCGTAAACCGAAAGGGGGCGTTACAGATCCAGTGAAGTCTGGATATGTGAGCTAGAGGTTCGTAATAGGAAGAGTTGATTTATGATGGCTGAGGACAGGCTAAGTGTCTCTTTTTGAGTGGGTGGAGAGAGAGGGAGGAAAGGGTCAGAAAGGTGAACAGGAGTGCTGTGTGGTAAGTGGTCACACATCAAGGAGTCATTGTAAGATGAGAGGGGTGGAAGGTATGCTGACCCCAGATCAGGACAGAGAAGACAAGACATATCCATACATACCAGCTAATTGGAGTTTATATGTACATTTACATTTAATCATTTTGCAGATGCTTTTATCCAAAGTGACTTACAAGTGAGGAATACAACAAGCGAGTCATCGTGAAGAGGCAAATAGACACAAGAAGTGCTCACGATACAAGTGTCAGACATTGCTTAAGGCTGATTTATACTTCTGCGTCGAGTGTACGGCGTAGCTACGGCGTAGATTAGATTACCATAAGCTAGAATAGGGAGGGATTAAAGGAAGTGAAAGCATTTTTTTATGATGAGATTGTGCTCTCGAAAAAGAGATGAGTTTTCAGCTGTCTTTTGAATATTGCCAGGGATTCTACATTTCGGATGAAGGTGGGGATTCATTCCACCAGCAAGGAACAGTGAACGAAAATGTTCTGTAGAGTGATTTTGTGCCTCTCTGTGATGGTACCATGAGCCTTTGCTCATTTAGCATTCGCAGGCTTCTGGTAGGGATGTGGACTCGTAAGAGTGAGTGGAAGTAGGAGGGTGCTGAGCCTTTGGTAGATCTGTAAGCAAGTGTCAATGCCTTGAACTTGATGCGAGCAGCAAGTGATAGCCAGTGAAGAGAGGTGTGACATGGGCAAATCTTGTCACACCAGACAAGACATTCTGCAGCATTCTGAATCATTTGTAGATGTTTGATTGCTCATGATAGCAGTCCAGCCAGAAGAGCATTGCAGTAATCAAGCCTAGAAATGACCAAGGCCTGGACGTGAAGGTGGGTTGCATGTTCTGTTAGAAAAGGCCTGATTTTCCTGATGTTGTATAGTGCAAATCTGCATAACTGAGCTGTCTTTGCAATGTGTTCTTTGAAAGTCATCAAAGATTACTCCAAGATTTCTGGCCGACCTTGATAGGGTAATCGATGATGTACCTAACTGGATGGTGAAATCGTGCTGTAGAGTCGGATTGGCAGGGAAGATGAGAAGCTCTGCCTTTGCCAGGTTGAGCTGCAGGTCTTTCATCCATGCCGAGATGTCCGCCAGAAAGCTTGAGATTCATCCAGCTACTGTGGGATCATCTGGATGAAATGAAAGGTATAGCTGTGTGTCATTAGCGTAGCAATGGTAGGAGAAACCATGTGCCTGTATGATGGGTCCCAGTGATGTAGTGTATATGGAGAAGAGGAGAGGTCCAAGAACTGAACCCTGAGGAACTCCCATGATCAGTTGATGTGCTTTGGATACCTCCCCTCTTCCTGAAAGACCTACCTGTGAGATAGGATTCAAACCATCACCAATGCTTCTTACAAGCTCATTTTAGAAATGAATACATATTATTATGGATGATAAGTCAGTAAGTTAGTAGACCAGTGTGCCAGGTTCAACAGGTGTGATTGGTAATATCTACCCATAATATCGACGACCCATCAGTGAGGTGGAAACAATAATTAAATAAGGCAGCAATTTTGAATGAGCTGTTATAAAACCATAACATGGTGTTATTTCTTTAAGCAAGGCCTTGTGGGAAAGGCATTTAAAATTCAGTAATCAACTGTTATATAAAAGACTCTTTATGGAAATATCAATGGTGGGCTATAGTATACTAATTACACACGATTTTTGAACTCAAACAAATATACTAAATAACGCTTCCATTTAAAGTGATTCTGGGATTAATCATCATCCGCTGCCAAACCGCTAGAAATTCCTGGCTTGAAAACCACGGCGTTTAATTTGCAGTGGCCATAGAGTCGCCTGCCAGACACTAGTGTTTGTTTATGACTCAGAGACATACTTCAGCGTTATATTTGCTTAAAGCGAGGGAAACAGCCGTGTGGTCTCAGTAGTGAACTCTTAATCACTGTTACACATCTCTAGTGTAGTCTAGTCACGTTAGAGGCCTTAACACATGTGTAAATGCCTGTGTGCGCTAGTCCACCAAATTAGCCCAAAGCGCTATAAGGTTTCCACAAGCCCTGATTAGCCAAGCTTTGATGTAGGCTGAAACTGAGCTTGGGTTTCGGGTCGAAGGCCACGGATTGAACTTGAGCCCTTGATTCAGAATGCACGGGTCATTGTGTGAAGCGTGACCCAGGGGCCAACATGAACAAGAGATGAAGGGAGGCAGAAAGACTTTTGTTTTTCACTAGCATAGCACTCTGACAACAGAACAAAGCAGAGTTGTAAAAATGTGAAGGGCTTAAATTTCATGCTGGTTTTGTTTTCCATTCATAAAAGAGGAGGTCAGAGGAGTGGACTATGCATCAGTAAGTATACATTTGTGTGTGTCCCTGAAAGTGTGACCAGTAGTTGTAATCTAACATGCTAACTGCTAACAGAGCTATAATCATCTTCTGTTTGTTGGTCAAAAAGCTTTGAGGAATCAATAATTCCATTTAGCAATGGAAAAGAGCTGACAGGCATAGTATCAAGTGTGTATTTAGATTTGAGTGCTGTACATATAGCTTTTAAATGCTGTTGGTTAGATTTTTTTTTTTTTTTTTTTTTTTTTTTTAAAGTGGATTTTAAAATGCAACTTCCAAAAAAAAAAAAGAAAGAAAGAAAATTATGCTTTTTAATTTTGAAAATATGGTGCCCCATGATAAGATCAAATAAATAAAAAATAAAATAAAATAAAAAATATAAAATAAAACTTTTAAAGGGGATCTATTATGTCCCTTTTACAAGATGTAATATAAGTCTCTGGTGTCCCCAGAATGTGTCTGTGAAGTTTCAGCTCAAAATACCCCACAGATCATTTATTATAGCTTGTCAAATTTGCCCCTATTTAGGTGAGAGCAAAAACACACCGTTTTTGTGTGTGTCCCTTTAAATGCAAATGAGCTGCTGCTTCCGTCCCCCTTTCCAGAAGAGGGCGGAGCTTTAACAGCTCGTGCTTCTGTTGCTCAACAACAACAAAGCAGGAGAATCTCACACAGCCAAAATGAGGATTATCAGTAACGGTGTTCAGACTTACATTGTTCAAACCGGAGTCGACACTGATGGAGAAACTCAGGAAGAAGTTACAACTTTTAGAATGAAACTGAATGTTTCTGAACGGTTAGTGGATAAATTTATGTAGTTTCTGTGGCGATGATTCAACTCATCGACTAGCATGTGTCGTCATGTTAATCTTTTGTGCAAATCCAGCGTTGAATTGACCCTCGTTTGGGAAGCAGTTCAGCGTAAAATGACGGCATGTTAACAACACTCTTCTACAACTCTTCCTCTTCTCTAAAGCAGTGGAAACTATGGAAGCCTGTTTCTGCCACTAAATAAAAAATAAAAACCATAATTGCGACTTTTTGTCTTTTTTTCTCACAATTGCGAGTTATAAAGTCAGAATTGCGAGATATGAACTCGCAATTGCATGATATAAAGTCACAATTCTGACTTTTTTTCTCACAATTGAGATATAAACTCACAATCGTGTGAAACTTTTTTTTCTCACAATTCTGAGTTTTTCTTGCAATTGCGCATTTATCTCAGAATTGTGACTTTATATCTCGCAATTCTGACTTTATATCACGCAATTGCGAGTTTATATCTCAGAATTGTGACTTTATATCTCGCAATTCTGACTTTATATCACGCAATTGTGAGTTTATATTTCAGAACTGTGACTTTATATCTCGCAATTCTGACTTTATATCACGCAATTGCGAGTTTATATCTCAGAATTGTGACTTTATATCTCGCAATTCTGACTTTATATCATGCAATTGCGAGTTTATATCTCAGAATTGTGACTTTATATCTCACAATTCTGACTTTATATCATGCAATTGTGAGTTTATATCTCAGAATTGTGACTTTATATCTCGCAATTCTGACTTTATATCACGCAATTGCGAGTTTATATCTCAGAATTGTGACTATATCTCACAATTCTGACTTTATATCATGCAATTTTGAGTTTATATCTCATAACTGTGACTTTATATCTCGCAATTCTGACTTTATATCATGCAATTGTGAGTTTATATCTCAGAATTGTGACTATATATCTCGCAATTCTGACTTTATATCACGCAATTGCGAGTTTATATCTCAGAATTGTGACTATATATCTCGCAATTCTGACTTTATATCACGCAATTGCGAGTTTATATCTCAGAATTGTGACTTTATATCTCGCAATTCTGACTTTATATCACGCAATTGCGAGTTTATATCTCAGAATTGTGACTTTATATCTCGCAATTCTGACTTTATATCACGCAATTGCGAGTTTATTTTTCAGAATTGTGACTTTATATCTCGCAATTCTGACTTTATATCACGCAATTGCGAGTTTATATTTCAGAATTGTGACTTTATATCTCGCAATTCTGACTTTATATCACGCAATTGCGAGTTTATTTTTCAGAATTGTGACTTTATATCTTGCAATTCTGACTTTATATCACGCAATTGCGAGTTTATATCTCAGAATTGTGACTTTATATCACACAATTGCGAGTTTATATTTCAGAATTGTGACTATATCTCACAATTCTGACTTTATATCACGCAATTTTGAGTTTATATCTCAGAATTGTGACTTTATATCTCGCAATTCTGACTTTATATCATGCAATTACGAGTTTATATCTCAGAATTGTGACTTTATATCTCGCAATTCTGACTTTATATCACGCAATTGTGAGTTTATATTTCAGAATTGTGACTTTATAACTCACAATCGTGAGAAAAAAAGTATTATGAGATATAAACTCGCAATTGTGAGATAAAAAGTCAAAATTCTGAGATAAAAAGTTGCAAATACTTTTTATTTTCTTATTTAGTGGTGGAAACGGGCTTCCATAGGAAACTGGTACAACGTCGTTGCTTGTGAAAAAATGGCGGCGCAGTGGGTGGAAACATGCAGATTAAGGGGCGGTAATATTATAATAAGATCCGCTTCCTACATCACTAGGGGAGCGAAATCTGAGCGGCTCGTATTTTCACATGCTTGCAGAGAAAGGCTTGCCAAAACAAAGTTACTGGGTTGTCCTTTTTCACATTTTCTGGGTTGGTAGAAAAAGTCAGATTTTCTTGATATGTCCCCTTTAAGATAAGTGAATTTGAAATTTAACTTAATAATTAAGTTATTTGAATAATAAAACTAATATTAATAAATTATAATAATACATCTCAGTTTGATAATTATGCTTTAAAAAAAAATCTAATCTAAACAAATGCTCTTTGTGGTTGCTTTCTATCCAATACATATTCATATAGTTATCTGAAGTGTATGGAAAAATCCCCATGAACTTTTCCTGTCTCAGACTCATTTAGTGTACTGAATGATATCTTTTTCCACACAAACACACTCACACTCACTTACAGATATACAATCAAATCCTTATATGCTCTCACAGATATCAACTCCCCCAACACCATCCACCCCGTCCTTTGAGCGACCAAAGTAAACATACTTAGCAGGCTGCAATCTATTAGTCTTGACAGTGGTTTTAAGAGCCTTGGCACTTGGAAAATTCCCTTGATCAATACAGTAGGCTACTAAAATGCTCTTCTAGACTATTTTAGGGAAAGTATGTGGTTATTAAGTGTGTTTCTTTGCGCCTCTTCCCTCACTTTCCCATGAAGATCTTTCCTTACACTTGGATTAAGGTTGAGCTGTTTTACAACCACAAGTCAAACAAATGTTACTAAACCTCATCTGTTTTTCTGGTTGTAGGCATTACAGCTCCTGGCTTGCAATACAATATTAGTTTTATCTTTGGTTTTGTTCAGACAGGCAGATAAAATCAGATTTTTGGCATGTCCTAAACAAATCTGTTGTTTGTAGTGCACAAAAAAAGCATGATTTTTTTTTCCCTGTTTGTTTTTTCTTTTCCAATTATAGCTACAGCAACCAATGTAAATGTAAAAAGCCAAAAAAATTATATATGCAAGTACATAAATATGAATATTTGGCCAACGTATTGCAACTGTACTGCCATTTTAACGCATGTCTTGTAGGGGTACAAACCTCTGTACTCAAGGGGGCGATAGAATTCCCTTCAAATGTTTACGTCATTTCACCAAACATGTTATTTCTAGCTATAAACATGTCAACTTTAACCCTGTAGAAGAAGACACTATACTTTACCCTGATGTCCGCTACTGCTCTATAGCGCCCATTGTGGCAACACTGAGAATATTATGCGAACTGATTTAATCACCTGCAAAACATCTGACAAATAATAATTTGATGTGGTGTCTTTTTGTATCTTCCCTCAAGATTTAAATTTAGCATCTGTAAATTTAGCTTTGCCTTCAGATGTTTCACACTTGAAAGCTGACTTTAGAATTTTAATTGTCTTTCCTTTTGAACCAAAATGGCTCCCATCAAGTTGTCATCTGCAAAGTTGATCTGTTTGTTGTGGTTGAGCGCGTCTGTAGGTCTCAGGAGATTAGATTCTCTGTTGCGCATATCTTGTGTGTTTAATGAGCTTCACGCTCCTCACAGTACGTCTCATTTGCATGTCTTACCGGGCTGACAGACTCTCGGCGGGATGACTGTTTTTTTTTATTTGACGTCATTGTGTTCCTGCTGTGCATCGAGCGCTCTGGGGACAAACTTTCACATTGGTATCTCCCTAAATCGGATGTGAGGCTCACTTTCTCTGAGGGGATGGATGACTGTGGAGACGTTATGAAACACCAGCAGTATGAGCTGGTTTCACTTAGAAGATTAGATTAGGATTTTGAGAATGGGATCCTGGACCTGTATCAGTGCCTGCTGAGGATACTTGGATGTTAAATACAGCTAACTGATTATGGTACAACTGAACGGTGATAATACCAGTAGCAGTTTTTAGAACCCAAAACACTTAAAGGATTAGTTCACTTTCAAATTAAAATTTATTGATAATTTACTCACCCCCATGTCATCCAAGATGTTCATGTCTTTCTTTCTTCAGTCGAAAAGAAATTAAGGTTTTTGATGAAAACATTCCAGGATTTTTCTCCATATAATGGACTTCAATGGCCTCCAAACGGTTGAAGGTCTTAGTTTCATTGCAGCTTCAAAACGTTCTACACGATCCCAGACGAGGAATAAGGGTCTTATCTAGAGAAACCATCGCTCATTTTCTTAAATATATATATAAGTTTTAACAATAAAAATATTATATATGTTTTAAAAATAAGTGCTCATCTTGAACTAGCTCTCTTCTTCTTCTCTATTGGAATCCCAGCAGTGTAGACACTGCTAAGTGTATTACTGCCCTCCAAAGGTCAAAGTTTGAACTAACTGTTATATACTTGCACTAGCATATTGTATATGACAATTTAGTTCAAACTTTGACCTGTGGGGGGCAGTAATACACTTAGCAGCGTCTACACTGCTGGAATTCAAATAGAGAAGATGAAGAAGAGAGCTCATTCAAGATGAGCATTTATGGTTAAAACGTATAAAATAAGCGATGGTTTCTCTAGATAAGACCCTTATTTCTCGTCTGGGATCACTGTAAACTGTAATTTTGACCTTCAACCGTTTGGGCTCCACTGAAGTCCACTATAAGGAGAATAATCCTGGAATGTTTTCATTAAAAACCTTAATTTCTTTTCAACTGAAGAAAGAAAGACATGGACATCTTGGATGATGTGGGGGTGAGTAAATTATCAGGACAATTTTATTTGAAAGTGAACTAATCCTTTAAATATTGGATGATGATGTTGATTAATAATAATAATTACAAATTGAATATTAGTATATTAGCACACAATATTTAGAGCACCGATGGTGTGAGGACACTATTGTAATTGCTGGGTCAATTCTTCTTCTCTGAAATGAATCACATTTTTGAGGGCCTAAACATGCTCGAAAACTTATCAAACTTTGCACATGCATCAGAAGTGGAAAATTTACATCTGATATGGGTTTCAGAATGGCTCAATAGCGCCACCTAGAAAATTTCAATTAAGCGCCCTTCGCGCTACTTTTCACGTACAGGTATGAAATTTGGTAGACGCATCTAACAGCCCAATACCTACAGAAAAGTCCCTGGGTGCAAAATCTGAAAACCCAACAGGAAGTGAGATATTCCAATCAATAGTTTTACTCAAAGTTGAGCATTTTATGTGTGTTGAGCAAGTCAGTTGTGTAAAACAAGTTGGGCCACAGTGCACTAAATCTGCTAGTGTTTGTAAAAGAAGGCCTTGTGCAATGATGACAAAGCGCAGCTTTCACAGAGACGGCCCGCGTCTTTCAGCAGCCTGTCATATCAAAGAATTCACGCTGAGAATGAGATACAGCTGCTGAAGTCGTCTTGTTTTCAGCAGCTCATTGCCACTCCCTGCAGACATGAATGTGTTGTTTGTATGTGTGCAAGCTTCTTGACAAAATCTTCACATGAGGACAGATATGGGCTGTTTACTGGACCCAGAGCAAGACTGTTACGCAATAATAATTCTGAATTTTGACAAGTCTCAACCTCTGAAAAGGTGAAGTTGATGTTTTAAAAATCTGCGCTCCCATTGAAAACAATTGGAAAAGTACCCTAGCCTCTGGTAAAAATGCTTACGTGTTCATCTAAATAAGGGCATAGTGTCTATATATAAAAACAATATTATATATTACTACAGATTTATTCTAATCCACACCCTAATGATAAAAGAAAACTTTACATTTTTACTTTTTTTCCCTATATGAGGGCATCCCTACATGAGGTTTTGTCAGATTTAGCTCATTTTTGAGGACAAATCTGGATTTATTTTTATAATTTTTTTTCAATAAAGGGCCATTTTTATTTATTTATTTATTTTACTATTTACACAAATTTTAAATACTAAATCTGAAATCAGTTAATGGCTGTCAGTATCGTCATGAGCATACAAAAAACCATTGTAGTTGCTTACAACAAATAATACAATGAAAAATGGTTACGATATTAAATGATTAGTTCACTTTCAAATAAAATTTTCCTGATAATTTTCTCATCCCCATGTCATCCAAGATGTTCATGTCTTTCTTTCTTCAGTCGAAAAGAAATTAAGGTTTTTGATGAAAACATTCCAGGATTATTCTCCTTATAGTGGACTTCAATGGCCTCCAAACAGTTGAAGGTCAAAATTACAGTTTCAGTGCAGCTTCAAAGAGCTTTAAACGATACCAGACGAGGAATAAGGGTCTTATCTAGCGAAACGATCAGTCATTTTCGAAAAAAAATTGTAAATGTATATGCTTTATAAACACAAATGATCGCCTTCCAAAACCGCATTTTCGCATTTTCTACTCATGGAACGAACGCTTTTTTCCGTAAGCTTAAGCTTTTTGAAGAATACGGAAATGCGGTTTCGCATTGACATGGGGGTGAGTAAATTATCAGGAAAATTTTATTTGAAAGTGAACTAATCCTTTAATAGCAACAAAGAATTGGAAACAAACTTGTAAAGTACATGCTCTTTTCTTCTGCAAACCCCAGGCCGTTCCTCCTCCTCCCTCCTCTGATGGAGTGGATGCGTGTGGCCATCGTTCACGCGGAGCATCGCCGCAGCTTATTGGTGGACAGCGATGATGTCAGACAGACAGCACGGCTACTCCTGCCTGGGCTAGACTGCGAACCCAGACTGCTGAAGTAAGTCATTAAAATAATAAAACATATCCTGACTGACAATGAGTGAATTAAATCCTAGACTTGCATTGAGGAACATTAGCCAAATCTAGAGACCAGAATAACATGGAGACAATCAGCAAAAACTCCCCAGAAGCCGCACCATAGCAATGCATGAAAAACACTCTGAACACCCCGTAGAGCAACACCCTAGCAACATTCTAAATACCTTAGCTACTGTAAGATATTGTGTGTATATATTCAGAATAATTTGCATTGATGATTCATGTAAAGCAAGGGTCATCCAATTTTAAAGGTGCTTTGTCAAGTTCTCCAATTGTGGTGACCTTGTTTTCCGAGTGTATATTTTATTGCATTTACTGCTCCAAATGTTTCTATCACAACCTTGTAAGACTAATTAAATCTATTTTTTAAAATGTCAACAGACTTTTAAACACTGAAAAACACAGGCACTTAAAGTGTCGCAGAGCTGAAGGTATTAGACATGATCTCATGCTGCCTCCTTATATGTGACTTTCCATCGGACTGTATTAAAACATTGGCAAAGAGCTGCAGCAAAGCCTCAGATTTTTACTGATCCTCATGCTGATGTCAAGGCTTATTCTTAATGATTTGAAAACACTGCAGGAAAATACAGCACTCCACCCATGAAAGCACTATCCCTCTCCTCATTCATTCACTTACTCTTTCCACTCATTCACGTACTCAATTATTCACTCACTTATTCATTCACTTATTCACTCACTCATTCATTCCACTCACACATTCATTCACTCATTATTCACACACTCACTCATTCAACTCACTCACACACTAATTGATTCCACTTAATCATTCATTCATGCACTCACTCACTTATTCAACTCACTCTTAATCACTCTTTCATTCCACTCACATTCATTCACTTATTTATTCACTCATTCACTTACTCATTTATTCACTTACACATCCATTCACTTATTCACTCACTCACTTATGCACTAATTGATTCCACTTAATTATTCATGCACTCACTCATTCAACTCCCTTAATCACTCATTCAGTCCACTCTCTCACATTCATTCACTTCTTTATTCACTCATTCACTTACTCATTTATTCACTCACACATTCATTCAATTATTCACTCACTCACTTACTAATTTATTCACTCATTCATTCCACTCACATTCATTCACTTATTCACTCACTCATTCATTGATTCCACTTAATCCATTCATGCACTCACTCATTCAACTCCCTTAATCACTCATTCATTCCACTCACTCTCACATTCATTCACTTCTTTATTCACTCATTCACTTACTCATTTATTCACTCACACATTCACTTACTCATTTATTCACTCACACATTCACTTACTCATTTATTCACTCACACATTCATTCACTTATTCACTCACTTACTAATTTATTCACTCATTCATTCCACTCACATTCACTTATTCACTCACTCACTCATTAATTCCACTTAATCCATTCATGCACTCACTCATTCAACTCCCTTAATCACTCATTCATTCCACTCACACTCACATTCATTCACTTCTTCATTTATTCACTCACATTCATTCACTTACTCATTTATTCACTCACTCACACATTCATTAACTTATTCACTCACATTCATTCACTTACTCATTTATTCACTCACTCACACATTCATTAACTTATTCACTCACTTATGCACTCACACATTCATTCACTTATTCACTCACTCACTCACTAATTTATTCACTCATTCATTCCACTCACATTCACTTATTCACTCACTCACTCATTAATTCCACTTAATCCATTCATGCACTCACTCATTCAACTCCCTTAATCACTCATTCATTCCACTCACTCTCAATTCATTCACTTCTTTATTCACTCATTCACTTACTCATTTATTCACTCACACATTCATTAACTTATTCACTCACACATTCATTCACTTCTTTATTCACTCATTCACTTACTCATTTATTCACTCACACATTCATTAACTTATTCACTCACACATTCATTCACTTCTTTATTCACTCATTCACTTACTCATTTATTCACTCACACATCCATTAACTTATTCACTCACACATTCATTAATTCCACTTAATCCATTCATGCACTCACTCATTCAACTCCCTTAATCACTCATTCATTCCACTCACTCTCAATTCATTCACTTCTTTATTCACTCATTCACTTACTCATTTATTCACTCACACATTCATTAACTTATTCACTCACACATTCATTCACTTCTTTATTCACTCATTCACTTACTCATTTATTCACTCACACATTCATTAACTTATTCACTCACACATTCATTCACTTCTTTATTCACTCATTCACTTACTCATTTATTCACTCACACATTCATTAACTTATTCACTCACACATTCATTCACTTCTTTATTCACTCATTCACTTACTCATTTATTCACTCACACATTCATTAACTTATTCACTCACACATTCATTCACTTCTTTATTCACTCATTCACTTACTCATTTATTCACTCACACATTCATTAACTTATTCACTCACACATTCATTCACTTCTTTATTCACTCATTCACTTACTCATTTATTCACTCACACATTCATTAACTTATTCACTCACACATTCATTAATTCCACTTAATCCATTCATGCACTCACTCATTCAACTCCCTTAATCACTCATTCATTCCACTCACTCTCAATTCATTCACTTCTTTATTCACTCATTCACTTACTCATTTATTCACTCACACATTCATTAACTTATTCACTCACACATTCATTCACTTCTTTATTCACTCATTCACTTACTCATTTATTCACTCACACATTCATTAACTTATTCACTCACACATTCATTCACTTCTTTATTCACTCATTCACTTACTCATTTATTCACTCACACATTCATTAACTTATTCACTCACACATTCATTCACTTCTTTATTCACTCATTCACTTACTCATTTATTCACTCACACATTCATTAACTTATTCACTCACTTATGCACTCACACATTCATTCACTTATTCACTCTCTCACTCACTTACTAATTTATTCACTCATTCATTCCACTCATATTCATTCACTCACTCACTCATTGATTCCACTTAATCCATTCATGCACTCTCATTCAACTCCCTTATTCATTCCACTCACTCACATTCATTCACTTCTTTATTCACTTACTCATTTATTCACTCATTCATTCCACTCACACATTCATTCACTTATTCACACTCATTCCGTTCACTTGCACACTAATTGATTCCACTTAATAATTTATGCACTCACTCATTCAACTCACTCTTAATCACTCATTCATTCCACTCACTCTCACACATTCATTCATTTATTTATTCACTCATTCCACTCACTCACACATTCATTTGTTCATTCAATCACTTACTAATTCATTCACTCACTCACTCATTCATTCACTCCACATCACTATTCATTCACTTATTTATTCACTCACTCATTCTGCTCACTCACTCACTCACACATACATTCACTTATTTGTTCACTCACACTCATTCATTCCACTCACTTTCAATCACTCATTCATTCCACTCACTGTCCTCTTTTGTTTATGTGTGTTTTCTAACTCTTCTTCTGTCTTTTGTAGGCCTGAGTGCTGTTTTAGTTCCTTCAGGCGGCTGGATGCCAAAGCCGCCACAGATAAGTTCCAGCTGGACCTGGGCTTCCGCATGCTCAACTGTGGCCGCACCGATCTGATTGGCCAGGCCATCGAGCTGCTGGGGCCAGATGGTGTCAACAGCATGGATGACCAGGTACCGTAAGATCAGAACCGCAAGCCAGACGTTAACACCACCTGTCAGCAACTAAGACCAAGCTATGCATCACTCTGTTACACTGATATCATGTTTTGGATCCAGATGTCAAACTCTGCTCTCTCTGCATCTGTGGCAGGGTATGACCCCGCTGATGTACGCCTGCTCAGCTGGAGACGAAGCTTTAGTCCAGATGCTGATTGATGCTGGAGCCAATCTGGATGTAGCGGTATGTACCACCAGTTACTATATTAGTCAGTCACTATTTTTGGATGTTAAGGCCTGTTTATAACAAGTTAAATGGGAACTACCTTACTTGAATTGATTTGCCAAGGACAAGCCAGCAGAACAATTATTAATAAATAAAAGCCCTAACCTTATTTGTCAGACTGTTTCATTAGAATGTTTTTTGTGAAGAAATGGAAAATGGCTCCATATGAAAGCTGACAGTCTTTTGTGTTCAGGTACCCGTTTGCTCTCCCAAACACCCTTCAGTCCACCAAGACAGCCGCCACTGGGTGGCGCTTACGTTCGCTGTGTTACATGGACATATATCAGTAGTGCAGGTAAACTGCTTGTTTTATTAATTTATTTGCCTAAACCAGTTAAGTGCAAACCCTACAGCCGATTCTAAAGATTTCATTGGTCATGCTAGTCACAAAACTGAAACAAATACTAAACCTAACCTTAGTGTAGTGAATAGATCATCCATATTTCTGACTGAAGTCTTCTTTACAAGCACTAGGCTTGTTCGAGATGCATCGGCGCTGCGCAGACTGATCAGCGTATGACATCAAAGTACCGCGAGGGCGATTCAAAAGCATAAGGAGTTGAATGCTCGCCATTCACTCTTGCGGTACTTTGATGTCATACGCCGATCGGTCTGCGCAGCGCCGATGCATCTCGAACAAGCCTAATGTTTCACTGGTCACATGATTGAGTTGATCAGCTGCAGGCCAGGGTTTGCACTTAACTAGTGTTGGAAAACATTGTTTTACTTTTTTTTTTTTTTTTGCACAATTGGTTATGAGGAAGATGTGATACTTCTGACATCCATATGTCTTACTAAGTATACTTAGTTAAATTTAAGTAAATATTTTCCAAGTTTACTTTATAAAAGTATACTTTTAAAGGTGCCCTACAACTTTTTTAAAAAAAGATGTAATATAAGTCTAAGGTGTCCCCTGAATGTGTCTGTGAAGTTTCAGCTCAAAATACCCCCTAGATTTTTTTTAATTCATTTTTTTAACTGCCTATTTTGGGGCATCATTATAAATGTGCCGATTCAGGGTACGCGGCCCCTTTAAATCTGGTGCTCCATGCCCCAAGAGCTCGCGCTTGCCTTAAACAATATAAAAAAAGTTCAAACAGCTAATATAACCCTCAAAATGGATCTTTACAAAGTGTTTGTCATGCAGCATGTCTAATCGCATAAGTACAGTGTTTATTTGAATGCTTACATTTGATTCTGAATGAGTTTGAGGCTGTGCTCCGTGGCTAAAGCTAACATTACACACTGTTGGAGAGATTTATAAAGAATGAAGTTGTGTTTATGCATTATACAAACTGCAAGTGTTTAAAAAATGAAAATAGCGACGGCTCTTGTCTCCGCGAATACAGTAAGAAACGATGGTAACTTTAACCACATTTAACAGTACATTAGCAACATGCTAACGAAACATTTAGAAAGACAATTTACAAATATCACTAAAAATATCATGATATCATGGATCATGTCAGTTATTATTGCTCCATCTGCCATTTTTCGCTATTGTCCTTGCTTGCTTACCTAGTCTGATGTTTCAGCTGTGCAGATCCAGACGTGTAATCCCTTTCATAATGTTGGGAACATGGGCTGGCATATGCAAATATTGGGGCGTACACTGTAACGTAACAGTCGGTGTTATGTTGAGATTTGCCTGTTCTTCAGAGGTCTTTTAAACAAATGAGATTTATATAAGAAGGAGGAAACAATGGAGTTTGAGACTTGTACTTAGATGTAAAGTAGTTGTGTACTTAAAGTTTACTGGTATTGCACTTAAGTTTTTCTTTTGTACTGAAACTATACTGTTAACTTTAAGTGTTATTTTATTAGTTATAGACTTTTTGCCCACTTTTAGCTTATGAAAGTCAAAATGTGTAGTTTACTGAGTGTATACTTGTAAAGTTTTCTTAAAGTGAACTCAACAATGTGCTTAGTACTTTAAGTATACTATGCCGTTTCTAAAGTAGTATCATTTTTAAATAATCCTTTAACAGTACTTTAAGTTAACTTCTACTGTACACAAGTATAGGAAAAATATACTTAGACCTTTGTGTATTTTTCAGGAGAAGCCAAGCATACTAAAGTATATATACTTTATTACACTTGAATATACTTATTTATGTAAGGGGTGTAACATTAGGTCACCTGAGTTGTAGGTTTCATCCTCGTGTTTATAGTCAGCAGTATTTTTGCTGTTACTTTCTTAACATACATGCTTGTCTGTATCTTCAGCTTCTATTAGATGCCGGGGCAAATGTGGAAGGAGCAGCCGTCCGTAACGGACAGGAGAGCAATGCCGAGACGCCTCTTCAGCTGGCATCTGCAGCAGGTGTGTGTAGCACAACTCCCTTACTCATATCAGCCTCTCCCAACTTCCACCAGCTCAGATTTACAGCCTGCCAGGGAAGGCTGGTCACTCCCATCCCAAACAGGAATCCCTAAAAATATGGCCATGTGTTGGCAGACCAGAGCCAAACTGTAGAGGCCACAAACTGTATGAGAGTTGACAGAATTGGGTCAGGAAGATGGTGTTTTGCCACAGTTCAGAATGTTTGGTTTTTAAAAACATTTCATTGGTGTGGGGCATTTAACAAGAGGTTCTGCAACATTCAAAGGAGTCGTATTTTGATTTACCTTTAGTATGTAAAAGGTTTGGTATACTTTACCACCATCTATCCTACAGTATCTAACCTACTATCCATCCTACTTTATCCTTAATACCTCACTATGATTAGGCAGTCCAAGTTTTTGAACTTCAGTAGGCAATCTTTATTGTAAATGTCGGCGGTAATGTTAATATTTCACTTTTCTGGTGTCAGAAATCTAAAGAGTTAAATCGATTTTGGCCAAAAGATGTTGCGAGTTCTAAAAGTTACAGTATGTTTTCATAGTACATCAAGCTCTTTTATCTCAAATGATCAAGGAAAAGTTGATTCCTTAAGACATGACCCTTCCAAGATCATTACAGTAATGATCATGAATTGTGATCTTTTCTTTTATTGTGGTTCTCTTTCATTTATTCTACACATCTCACCATCTGTTTCTCCTTTACTTCTCCTCTGGTCACTCTCCTGCTTTCGCAACCTCTCAGGGAATTACGAGATGGTTAGTTTACTGCTGGCGCGGGGTGCAGATCCCCTGCTGAGGTCCCAGGACGGTAACACACTGACATCATCGCTCTATGAGGACATGAATTGCTTCAGTCACGCTGCCGCCCATGGCCATAGGTAATACCTCCCATCATCCTAACACAGCTCAAGTACACACTCACCCCTCGGCAACTCTGAATATGATCACTTATGACAACAAATACACAGCTGCATTACCTCATAATGGGTTCATATTTAGCAAATATGTAGGTTATGACACTGCTTATCTACAGAATATCAATCTTTCTAATCATCCATATTCTATCTAGCCAATATCATCATCATGATCATCTATCTAATGAATCAATCTATCCATCCAACCAATTTAGCCAATCATCGATCTATCTACTCAGCCAGCTGTCTATCCAATCATTCAGTATATATCAAGACAACCATATATCTGACAAATCATTCATTACCTACCCAGTCAGCTATCTGTCTAATCATTCACCAGCTATCTATCCATCTAGCTTTCTATCTTATGTCCTTGCATTCATGATCTCTCCAGCTATCTGTATACCCATTATCTACCTGCTGTGTATCAAAACATCTATCTTTCCAGTCATTTATTTTCTACCTAGCCAGCTATTATCATATCCAACTATCTCCCTGTATAATAGTTCACCAGCTATCCATTCATCGAGCTTTTTTTATCAAACAGTCTATCCATAATAAGCCCAAACATTCATTATCTATCCAGACAACCATTTATCTACCTATCAATCTGTCTACCATCCATCCAGCAAAGAACTAATTGAGAACTATGTTCTCCAGGAATGTTTTAAGGAAGCTCCTCTCTCAGCCTCAGAAGGTGAGGGAAGACGTGCTCTCACTGGAGGAGATCCTGGCGGAGGGTGTGGAGGGCGAGACGCGGGCGTCTGGCCGGAACGGACATTCTCTACCCCCTCCTCCATCCCCTAACCTCAGCCTGGTGTCAGAAGATGCCCTGCCCAAGCTGTGTAAGGCCCGTATGAAAGCTCTGCAGGAGGCATCATTTTACAGCGCAGAGCATGGCTACCTTGATGTCACCATGGAGCTCAGATCATTGGGTAGGTTAGACACATACAGTATCTAACAACAGTCATAAATTATTTACAGAGAATACACATAGTAAAGATGATATCATAGAGTAACACTTTAATAAATTCATTATCAGGTTTTCTGTGATAGATACAAAAAGCAGAGCTATTTAGGAAGCATTTGTTTATTTGTAAACAATTCTCTATATATCATGTGATCCTGCAGGAGTTCCGTGGAAGCTTCATGTATGGTTGGAGTCACTGCGCAGTGCTCAGCAAAAGTCCAGAGCTGGAGTCACACTCTCCCTTTTGCGTGACTTCATTTCCATCAGAGAGGAGGACTACTGTGAGGAACTGGTCTGCGTTGGTTTTCCTCTGATGTTTAACATCCTGAAAAATAGCAAGGTAAAATACAACGTAACAATGAAAAAAAAAAAAAATCTATATATATATATATATATATATATATATATATATATATACATACATACACACACACACACACACACACAGTTGAGCTCAAAAGTTTGCATACCCCTTACAAAATCTGCAAAAATGTTAATCATTTTATTTTTTATTTAGTACTGTCCTTAATAAACTATTTCACATAACAGTTGTTTACACAAAGTCCACAAGAGAAAAAAATAGCAGAATTTATAAAAATGACCCCATTCAAAAGTTTACATACCCTTGATTCTTAATACTGTGTGTGGTTACCTGGATGATCTACGACTGTTTTTTGTCTTTTTTTTGTGATGGTTCTTCATGAGTCCCTTGTTTGTTCTGAACAGTTAAACTGAGCTCTGTTCTTCAGAAAAATCCTCCAGGTCCTGCAGATTCTTCAGTTTTCCAGCAGTGTATGATTTTGAGATCCATCTTTTCACACTGAGGACATTTGAGGGACAAAAGCTGCAAACATTCACTGATGCTCCAGAAGGAAACACGATGTGTTAAAAGTCAGGGGTGAAAACTTTTGTGCAAGTTTTTTTTTTTGTTTAAAGAACATTTTTTTAATTTAGTTCTGCCCTTTGGAAGCTACAAAAGATACTTGCATGTTTCCCAAAAGACAAAAAAAGTATTTATTCTGTTCATCCAATTCAAAAAGTTTACATCCCTGACTCTTAATGCATCATGTTTTCTTCTGGAGCATCAGTGAATGTTTGAACCCTTTTTAATAGTTGTTCCCTCAATTGTCCTCAGTGTGAAAAGACGGATCTCAAAATCATTCAGTCACTGCTTTAAAGGGTTCAAATATGCAAAAGATGCTTGAAAACTGAAGAATCTGCAGGACCTGGAGAATTTTTCTCTGAAGAACAGAGCTCAGTTTAACTGCTCAGAACAAACAAAGGACTCATGAACAACCATCACAAAACAAAAAAACAGTCATAGATCATCCAGGTAACCACACACAGTATTAAAAACCAAGGGTAAGTAAAGTTTTGACATGCATTGTGTTCTAAAAATTTTAGCGGCAAAAATTCAGACTTGGTGCTAAGAGGCCTTTAAATAATTCTTACGCTGCATCCGAAATTGCATACTTCCTTACTATATAGTAGGTGAAAACAGTATGGCAAGAATGTTCGAACTCACAGTACTCATAAGAGTAGTACTCAAAAGTACCCAGATGACCTACTTCTTCCAGCGAGATTCTGAAGTGTGTATACAATGGACACTTTACTATCCCATGAGGCCACAGGAGAATATTTGTGAAGCAACACAACTGACGCTGGTAATGGCTGGACGTGATGTAATTACTTATTCAAAATAAATACCTACTGAAGACAGTATGTGATTTCGGACACAGCCATAGTATTTGAAAAACAGTAGGCGAAAAGTCCCCGGATGACCTACCACAGGGTGCCTAACCCTGTTCCTGGAGATCTACCTTCCTGCAGGGTTAAGCTCCAGCCCTGCTCATCACACCTGTCTGTAATTATCAAGTGCTCCTGAAGATCTTAATTAGCTGATTCAGGTGTTTTATCAGGGTTGGAGCTAAACTTTGCAGTTAGGTAGATTTCCAGGAACAGGGTTGGGCACCCCTGACCTACTACTTCCTGCGAGATTCTGACACTTTTCAATAGAAATTTTTCTATCCCTTGAGGCCACGGGAGGGGATTTATGAATGGAAGTGAATTGACGCAACTGATGCTAGTAGGTCACATGACAGTAAAAACATGGTGGATGTAGCACATCTGAATTTCATTCATAGTACACATAGCGTACTTTAACGGTCGCAAAGTAAATTCAAATGTAGTACCTACTCAGTACGTGACCTCTGATGCATCTTTAGTCTCTAGTTAAAACTACTTTCTGACTAACTCTTTCTTTTTTCTCTATAGAACGAGGCAATAATCCAACAGTTGGGTATCATTTTTAGTCACTGTTATGGTCCTGCTCCACTTCCTCCTATCCAAGAAAAGAAGGCAGCTCTCTCTGCTCAACTTGGTAATTCACTCCATCTTAGTACAGTTATATTTATGAATTAGCAACATTGACCATTGGATCCACCACAATAATTACCCAACATTGATTTAAAATGCAAAAACTAAAGTGTGTTTGTCACTGATTCTGGTGATTTCGCTTTCATTTACATGGTAGCATTGTACATTACATTGTACTTGGTAATTTTTTTATTTTGCAGATTGTTTCATTTGTATTTTTGTCTGTAAATGATTAGTCTGTTAAAATCTTGAGCAAGTCTGATTTCTCAGATTCCTCTTTCCACAGACCCTCACTTCCTGAATAACCCAGAGATGTCTGACGTGAAGTTCCTAGTGGAGGGCAAACCGTTCTATGCTCACGGGGTTCTGCTGCTCACCGCATCCGATAGGTGAGCCTGTTACCTTAGTGACAAAATAAATGTGTTATCTTGTAACACGTCTCTCTGAAGTAAATATATTTTGAAACGATGGAACCGTTATGAATAAAGGATGTTTGTTCTGTTATCAGGTTCAAAACTCTGTTGGCACTGAATGGGTCGGACAGCACTCAGCCACGCAAGGACATTGAGATCAGCAACATCAAGTACAACATCTTCCAGGTAACATCAGATGAACTCTCGTTCAGCGGGCTGTGTGACAACAGGGCGTTCCAAGATGTTATCAGGAGTTAATCACAATCTTATTGTGTTTATCCAGATGATGATGTCATACCTGTACTGCGGGGGGACAGAGTCTCTGAAGATGGGCGTCTCAGAATTACTGGAGGTAAGACAAACAAGATATAGTCCAACCCAGCAAAGTACGGCCTTTGCCATTAAAACTGGAAGGAAATATTCTTCATGCAGTGGATCCTTCTGAGTATACCTGCAATAATTTAAGAAGAAACGTTATCTTTTCGCATTTGTTGAGATTCTTCTTGGCCAGTAAAATATTTTTGTAGATTGAAGCAAGTAATAAGACATTGTTCACCCTTGTTTCCCTTCTCTAGTTACTGTCAGCAGCCAGTTTGTTTCAGCTGGGGGCGCTACAGCGGCACTGTGAAATTCTCTGCGCTCAGAGCATTGACCTCGACAATGCTGTGAACATCTACCAAACTGCTAAGGTAAAAATATAGAATTGTTTATATACAATTTACAATTATAAACAAACACATGCCATTAAAAAAAGAATCAGAATAATGTTGAATGTAAAATAATAGTAACTGACCAAACACATTTCCTTTGTCATGAGGAAAATTTATTTTGGTAGGATCACGAATAATCTATAAAATGAATTACACCAAGGTCCCACAAGTTCACTTTTATTTATTTTTTTAACCAAAAACATTTTCCCAGAATGTCCCAAGGCTGTTAAAGGAACACTCCACTTTTTTTGAAAATAGGCTCATTTTCCAACTCCCCTTCTGGCGGTACCACTTTTAGCATAGCTTAGCATAGTTCATTGAATCTGATTAGACCGTTAGCATCACGCTTAAAAATCACCAAAGAGTTTAGATATTTTTCCCTATTTAAAACTTGACTCTTCTGTAGTTAAATCGTGTACTAAGACCGACAGAAAATGAAAAGTTGTGATTTTCTAGGCTGATATGGCTAGGAACTATCTCATTCCGGCGTAATAATCAAGGAACTTTGCTGCCGTATCATGGCTGCAGCAGGCGCAATGATATTACGCAGCGTCTCTCACAAACGTCTCCATGGTTGCAAGGCACGTTCCCTGTGCAAGCAGGGGCTCACGGGCGCTGCGTAATATCATTGCACTGCTGCAGCCATGGAACAGCAGCAAAGTTCCTTGATTATTACGCCAGAATGAGAGTATAGTTCCTAGCCATATCAGCCTAGAAAATCACAACTTTTATTTTCTGTCGGTCTTAGTACACGATTTAACTACAGAAGAGTCAAGTTTTAAATAGGAAAAATATCTTAACTCTTTGGTGATTTTTAAGCGCGATGCTAACGGTCTAATCAGATTCAATGAACTATGCTAAGCTATGCTAAAAGTGGTACCGCCAGAACCGGAGATCGGCTGAATGGATTCGAAAACGGTAAATCTCAACTGTTTAACTCTAGGGGAGTTGGAAAATGAGCCTATTTTCAAAAAAAGTGGAGTGTTCCTTTAAAACAAACTGCGCTTACCTGTTCGGCGTGATGTGTCCCTGACAGCCTCTGTAGTCCCATTTAGCACCTTGTTAGCAACCGCCTTTTTTTTTAAGCTGTTACATGTCTTGAAAAAGTCACAAGTGCGGTAATACTGATGTATTTGTCTTGAGCTTGAGTTCACCACAGACCTTATTTCAGCCATTTAACCAAAATCCCATTCAAAAAAATTGACCGACTTTGGGACAATGGAATCGGAAGTGCTAAAATGCTAATTTGTTTCTACGTTTTAGCCTACAAAGTGATGTCATACCTGCTCCACTCATATATATATATATATATATATATATATAATAATATAACAAAAATAAATTAAAAGATGACAAAATTATGGTACATTTTGCTAATATTTACTTTGAAAATATGTTTTACAGGATATGAGCAATTTAATAATTGTTACTCCGTGCCTATTTTATTTATTTTTTTCCCAGGCTCATGGTGCAGTGGAGCTCATTACATACTGTGAAGGTTTCTTCCTGCAGAACATGGCAGGTCTGTTGGAGAGGGAAGCCTTCCGGGCGCTGATCCTGGGGTCCGGGACACGAAGCGGGTCTGGAAAAGACTCTCTTCTGGAAGAGCTTGAGGCAACGTTAACGCGCAGACTACGCTCACTGCTAGTGACTTCTCGTGTGTGAAAGGAAAAGATGGAAAAATAGAAGGAAATACACAAAGAAGAAAGGACATGGATGTGTAGATGTTAAGACAATATGGAAAGACTGAGGAAATGTGAAAAGGAAATGCTGTTGGAAAAAAAAAGATGGACTGACTGAAGTTGAGCTTTGTGAACAGTTTCATGAATTCTAAAAATCATTTAATGGACACAAGCTTGACATTAAATGCTGCAGCATTTGTGTGGCTATAGCTATCGACCTAAAGTATGTTAAATTTGTGGACAACAGTTTTCCCACACTTAAACATGCCATTTTGTACAGAGTTTGGCTAAAGTGGGAGGCTAGAGTGTATCTTTTTTCCTCTTCATAATTGTTTTATTTTAAGCTATTATAGATTAATCTTGTAATAGAGATAAACAAGGACATGTTCTATTTAAAGATGTGAGATTATTTAATTTGCTATTTTATCTTGTCTCATGCCAAGCAAATAAAGTTATATATAAACAAAACTTGTATCTAAAATTTTTCCAAACAGCAGCAGTAGACCACAATTAAGTTATGTAAATATATATACATATACACACACACATATATACAGTCAAACCAAAAATTATTCAGATATTTTACTAGTAGGTGCAGGACACTTTCATGTAAGTGAGGATACCAAAATAAACTAAACTGTGACAAATTATACCCAAAAATTCTTCATACAGTGGACTACCTGTAAAATTGATTTAAAAATTTGCTCAAGTGCCATTAAGATGAATTTTCTATAACACAGTTTAACTCCGAGATCTTGTCATATTTTAAACTATAGTGGATAAACTGTATTAATGAATGAAATGTTTAAGGTGTCTGAATAAATTTTGGTTTTACTATATATATATATATATATATATATATATATATATATATATATAAACGCTAAATCTACCTACGAAATATGAAGTACTGTGTGTTAAGCTGGAGCTGAAATAAGTGCAGAAATGTATGAGAAAAAAAACTGAAGGGAGATTTGGTAATGCTTAGTTTAATTTAAAATTGTGCTGCCACCTTCTGGTTATTGAGAGCACTGCATGCTGTTAAACTGCTTTCTGATTCATAACTTCGAAGTGTACAATAAATGAAAAAGAAAATAAAGAACTTAACAGGCTTGAAAGAAACACCAAAAGTTGATGAAAATATATAAAAACATTGGTTTCCAAACTGCAGAATTCACAAACTCCTAATAAGGGAATAAAACTGCAGGGGTGTGTGAGACTGTCACAGAAATACCAAATGGTGCACTCACTAACTTAATACATACCACACAATGAAATGAACATTACCTTTTATGTTCACTCACATGAAGAGATGTAGACTCCAGTCCTGTAAGTAACCTAATAAAAAAATGATTTATAGCCTACTACACAGAGCGGGTCTTCTCATGAGATCACATGACAAGCGGTTATATGCATTACATATTTCTAGTAACTGAAAACATTTTGCATGATGCTGCATCATGCATAAATCCAACACAACTGTCATCCTAATGCAGCAAACAAAATATTACTACAGAACATTAGCTTTAAGTAGACCATTTTTAACATAAAATTAAGTCCAAATATAACCTAAAATCTGATACAAAAGTTAGTCATTAAAGATAGGGTAGTAGGCAATATTTTTCAGCTTCTTGTTATACTGGTTAAAACTCTCTTTATATTCTGATGGCAATCAATAGTCCAAATGCAATGATAGGATGTCTTGCCTACCTGTCAAGCTATGTATTTGCATACCTCGGCACACCTGCTCGCACAGACATAACACCTCATCACGCTTTCTGTAAGGCTATGCAGAAATGTAAGACAGTCACCGAGTGCCGCAAACAGCAGCCACCTTTTACAGTTCCTCCTGAACCAAAACAACAAGCTTATGCTGCGTTAATGCCATACCGTAATTTCAAGATGAGGTAATTTAATGCAGTCTCGTGGAGCTTTGCAGACTCTGAAAGCATAAGATCCCACCCTCCCTTCAGAGCAAAGTTAGCTTGCTATTGCTAGCCTCTCCGAAATTGCCTACCGTACCTTTAAATGTAATATCTTTGTCAGAATTTAATAATTTATCATACAGCTTCAACAAACAAAAAGGTAAAACCCCGCATTGAACAAATTCTCAAGTTTGTATCAATTAAGACTCCTAGACAAAGTTAAGAGCTTTCTATCTTTTAAAGAGTTTGCACAAGTTATACTTGTTTTTGTCTACTCTCGCCTTGACTACTGCAATTCATTATATACAGGAGCTCTTATATAAATCAGTTACAACTGGTACAAAATGCTGCTGCTAGACTTTTTTACGGGCACTCGGAAATACGATCACATCACTTCTGTTTTAATGCCCCTGCATTGGTTGCCAGTACATGATGGAATTGATTTTAAAATTTGATTTGTTTTTAAAGCTTTGAACAGATTGGCACCAACTTATCTTTCTGACCTTTTGACTTTTAACTCGCAGTCTAGACATTTGAGATCATCTGACCATAAACTTTTGAAGGTCCCAATGTCAATGTTAAAATCCAGGGCGATTATGCCTTTGCTACTGCAGGACCAAAACTATAGAACAGCCTGCAAAACCATTTAAGATTTAGCCTATTGAGAGAGAAAGAGGAAACATTCTTATTTGGAATGGCTTATAAATTATAAACACCATTATTGTATTACTGTTTATGTTCTTGATACGTTTTGATTATTTTGATGATTATGTAGGCCTACGGCACAATGGTCAACTAGTGTTTTAGTTTGTGCTCTAAATAAACTCATTGATCGATCTTGTACAGATATTAGGCAACACTCGCTTGTTTATATTTCACAGGCAGTAAAGTTAAAATAGATTATCCATGTCAAATCAAAAACTGACAAATGCTCGTCAGTGTAAACATTTTCTGATTTCAGATAGGGATAAACTATACAAAAGTGTAACCGTATTTGATAGATTTAGGATGGGGCCCTGAAATAAGCTTAGCTGTTGAGTTTTAGCTATATCCTGCAATGCCACAACCTAGGGCTGGGCGATACAGCTAAAAAAATGTATTTTCATGTGTTTCATATTGTTCAGTATTGATAATTTTTGGAAAAAAAAAAAGTAAACTTTTTTCAAAAAAAGAACAGTAGAAATAAAAGGTTGAATTTAACCAATGCATTTTTAATTAAGGCAAACAAATAATTTTAAATAAAAAATTAAAACATAAAATATAAAAAATGTAAACAAATCTTTTTTATATTTTATATGAAGATTAAATAAATAAGTGTTAAAGAAACTTAGAGCTGCACAGTTCTGGATAAATTGAGAAACTTTTTTGTTTTGTCAAACTAAGATCACGATTCTGAACGACAACTAAACAAAATAACGTAATTTACTAGAGGTTCTGACAAAATATTAATTGCTGCAGTCTATTTTAAAATTTTCAATTTATTTGAATTAATTATTTTAAAAAAATCTTTTTTGATGTATGATTCAATAACTCACTCATAATGACTCTTGTTTCATTACTGGATGAATGAATCATTATTTGATTTATTTATTTTCATTATTTGAAAGAATCGGTTGAATGAAGATTCAATGTCAAATACATTTTTTAACAGTCAATTGTCGCCACCTGGTGGTGAAACAATATAATCGATAAATGCGTCGTTTTCAGCGCCAAGTTTCTTTCAGAAGCTGATTTGCTCAATTTTGATCAATAACATAGACATTAGTGTTTATATCTGAACTTTTATCTCAGTATTTCTGTGATAATTTGAATATTTGTAACACAGGATATAAAGATACTGTGCAGCTGACATGACAACTGCTCTCTAAAGACGAACTTTGAAGTAGATCAACTGTAAGACGTAATGAAACCATGAAATTGCCACAATGACAAGCTGATATGTCCTTTTTTATTCACAATCTCCTCGTCGCCGGCAGGTACAGCACTTGTTTTCATGTGTTTGTGTGTTCTGATTTCAGAACAACTTTCGCAACTGAACTCCACAGCAACTTGTTTGTGTCACTCGTAGCGCATGTGTTTGTGACCCAGGGATGGAGAGAGCTTGAGTTGTTCATGCAACCGAACTTCATGTCTGTTTACATTTTAACGCATTTAAGTGAAGCAATAGAGAGTTATATCGAACATTTTTTCTATCGTTATCGATAAAGACGTAGGTCAATAAATATCGATACCGTTTTATCGCCCAGGCCTAGCCACAACCCTCAGAAAAATGACACTCCTGTTCTAATATCAGCACGTGCGATGCGGCCATAGACAGTGGTGTGATATCGCTTTTAGTTCAATAATCAAAAAGTTAATATTGAGTAACTTATATCTGTTCCAAACGACGTCGAATCGGGTCAACGGTCGCGCGAGCAACACAGTAGTGGTGGGCGGGTGCTTCCTGACTGAACCAATAATCGGTTAAGGATTCAGTGACTTGATTCAGTGACTTATAATTCCATAAAAGGCAGTTGCTTGTCGCAATTTACTGTGTAACCTGCAAAACGAGTAACTAAAATCCATGCATCGTGTGTTAAACATACGCGATGATGACATAAAATTCCACAATCAGAAACAAGATGACAAAATCATTTACAAATCACAGCCAATCAGAAGAGTGTGTGAACGAGCTTTCTGCTGTCTCAAAGTATAGTATGCTACATAATCAGATTAATAATAAGAAATAATCTATTTTAACAGTGCCTGATAAATTCATTGCCTTGGAATAACTACACCTGTATGTATGTTTACATAGTGTTTACAGGATCTGAGGTAAATTATCAATTGTCACTTTCATTATGGCTATTAAATTGATATGCGACCTAAAATTAAATCATTTTAAAATCGCTGTCGCGACTGGTTAGGACAAAAACTCTTATTACCATTGAAAACATACCTTTCATCGCTTTTCACAACGTCGAATCTGTCTTGAACGCACAGATAAGCGGAGTGATACAAACGGTGAAAAGTCCCAGTGACGCAGTCAGCACTAGTGGAACGCACGCGCTCCGCCAATTGAATTCGAGGACTAGCTGTTTTATTAAATGTTATTAAAGGGGTCATGAACTGCGTTGTTTTATTGTTTTATAATATTTCCTGGGGTGCACTTAGAATGTTAGTATGGTTTTTACATCCAAAATTGTCAATTTATAAATAAAAGGCATTTTTCCTACCCTGATTTTAGCCCTCTGATTTGAACGCTCTGTTTTATACCCACTGCTGTGATTGGCTAACATCTTGCCATTTGAAATAGCTAAGTATTACTCTCTCTTTTAGCGCGTTTTTACTATTACAGCTCTCAAGGTTAACTAATGGTGAAAAGTGTTAATTGCATTATATTTAGATCTATGGCATTATATATTGTGGCATAAAAGGTTGCAGTGATTAACACTGTGTAGCCGATCACAGACATGTTGTTGAGCACATGAAAGCAGTGATCTCGTCATTGCAACTCAATTTCTGCACACTAACAAATGCTTTCATCTTCACTAACAGTGTAGACGCGATATAATTGACCCTTCGCTAAGCCACGCCCGAAAACCGCCACAGGCCAATCGTGGTTTAGCAACAGTTACTAGGCGCGGGAGGTCTGTCAAGCTTTCGAGCGAGGGAACATGCCGAAGCGTTCTGCTTATGGATTGTGTTAACCTGATACCCGGTATCCTAAAAGTTTGGACGGGGTGGTTGAATTTTTTTCCCTTCCCGAAACCTAAAACCCAAGGGGAGAAATGCCGGTGTTCTGACAATTTGTGCTACCCTGTCAGATTTTGCTACCTCCCATTGAAACGGCGGGTAACGTTAGCAAAATCTGACAAAATCCGAAAAATGCTAATGTTACCTATCAGATTGTGCTTCCAGCGTGATGGTTTATGGCTTTATTAACATCTACACCTACCCCAACATTAAACCTACCCTTACAATAATGCAAATACAGTAATTTTGTATTATTTATCACGACAACAATGATGTAATATTGATGTATGCATGCAGTAAGCCCGGGTAGGACAATCTGACGGGTAGGTTAGCAAGCTAGCTAACTCAGCACATCATTGCTTGGAAATAATGACGGTTCTTTGTTCATAATGCATATATTTGGACGTGAAATAAAATGATTAAAGGCAAGACGGAGTTACGTTAGCCTGGCCTGCTAAAAATATAAGTGGGAGAATGTTATCATTGCAAAGTGGCCAGGCTAACGTCTTGTGTTTATTCCACAAGACTTATTGTTATTATTAGGTTTTCACAAATTTCACTTAACCTGATGTGGATGAACAAAGCTTTTCCTCAATAAATTGTGTGTTTCCCATTTGAAATGTCAGCATATGAGGCGGCTTCTGCTCGCGCTGGGAGCTTTAGCTTCAATTTTGATCAAATTATTTTCTAATCGGTTGCATATTATGTCGTGGATATATCTCTCGAATGCATACTGCAGTCCCTTTTGTCTTGCTCTCTCAGATATTTCACCTGTTCGCCAAAAATGACAAATTATCTCCTTGAAAATGTCTGACACCAGTGCATACATACTGTAAATGACTTGCCAGGCTCGAAAGCTTGACAGGCGTAGCAACAGTAACTAAGGAGGGCGGGGCTTAGCGAAGGGTCCATTAAGAAATTTGTTGAATAAAACATGAGTTTTGCGCGTCAGTCACGATTTCATGCTGTTTGATTGACAGCTTCAGCGAGCGCTGCTCCAACAATTGCAAAGGGGGCTTTCTTTAATCGCTTTCTTTATATAATTTAATCACCGTTAAATAACAGATTTTCATCCTACGGACACACAGACAAAGATCATCTGACTGTACATGAATCATTACATATCAGATCAGGCATTAGAATTAACACAGTTACTTACATGTTGCATTACTGTCGAGTTCAGGCACTGCACAATATTTTGTAATCCTCAACGGCATGTTTATTGCATGGTAGCTCGATCTGGTTTAGCACCACATAGGCCTATGTTACTTAGGCTACCTATTCTATTGCATGTCATGCTCAAATCGGTGGGCGAGGCCAAACAGGCAGTGATGAAGTAGGCGTTGATCATCTTCTGCGGAGGCGGTGCTTGCTGCCCTTTGACGTCATAGATCCCCACTTTGAAAATCCTGTCTTTCGCTGGGTCTGGTGTCAATGAAAGCTTTTATTGGACTAAAAAAGAAGTTTTCAGCTCTAAAACTTACAGGATATTCTTATAGTATGATGACCTCTTATGTGTCAAAAGCTCAAGGAAAATTTGATTACTCAGTTCATCACCCCTTTAAATGTATAACTATAATTTTTCATCTATATAAACTATAACTATAATATTTCACTTAAGTTGTAACAAAATAAAATACTATCAATCACAGTGAGAATAATGTCTAACATGTTAAGCTGAAGTAGATTACTTAAATCAGAAAATAAAACAGTTTCTTAATTCATAAAAGTTAATTTCAGAAAATGTGCATGTATGCCAAATAATTTTGGCCTATATCAGTCATGGACATATATTATATATATATTGTTTGACTGATAAACACTCCCACTCAGTAACATACAAATATGAACACTCACTAGTATCATCCTATTAAGTGAATGAGTTTATTGTTTCATTTTTTTCTCTGAAATTGCTCACAGTTATGATACAAGGGGATTTTTACAACTTTAAATGCATGTTCCTGCTCTGCATGGACATTTTTTTTTTATTATTATTTATTTATTTTTTATTTCATTGAAGTTTTGCTTTATAACTGTATAAAATAGGAAAGTTCACAACAGGTATTGCTTCATTATTGTTCCATTTAAACAAGCTGTCTGTAAAAAGGGGGCCGTGAACATCCGAATCTTTCCTGGTCGAGGTACATGGTACAGACAAAAGGAAGCATTTTATAAACAGAACGGATACTACAAAGACACTGCAAGCGAGCAAAAACAGTGTTGCATCACTCGCTTACAGCGCACATATTAGAAAACATGACAGGAAAACAGAAAGAGAATGAAAAATTGCAGAGAGACTAACAGAGGTTAAAGGTGATGGCAGGTGTTTTTCTTTTTTTCCCATTAAAAGATGTAAGGAAAGCAGTTCTGAGAAAATAGCGCGATTTTTGAGAATAGTTACGCTAAAGCCATGCAAAGAAAATGCGTGCATGCACACAGCAATACAAGTCAAAAAACAAAGAGCAGGAACGGCCTTCGAGTTTCCCTTAGGCCATAACATCATATTTACAGTAGAACTGATCCAAGAACAGCTTTTTTTGTCATCCATTGTACACACACAATGATATGAAGCTGACATTGATAGAGAAGTTCATTCCCTTCCCATAGAGGCTAAACTACATTCTTAAATCACTGTTAAATTTGCTTTTATGTGGTTTGCTTGTTTTCACATACTATTTTGTTCTCTTTTGAAGCTAGGAAAGAAAGATTCGTAAAGTCCACGGTACTTTTACAAATCAAGACATTAGAAAGTTCCTTTAAACGAACAAAATTGTGTTGCCCTGATACAAACAAACACATTATTGTCATAAATAAATAAATAACATTCAAGTTCTCATATATATACTGTATATAACTGGATGATAATAAATAAGGACAGAGATAAAACAGAAGGAGAAATACAAAAATATCCACAATGTATTCAACATTTTTTTTTTTTTATCTGCTGGTAGCGAACATGAGAAATGATCAGAAAAAAAAAATAATAATAATTAAACACTGTATTTCAGTGTCAAACTAAATTGATTAAATGAAACAAATTGTTCCATCATGTAATAAATACAGAAATACAAGGGTTAAATAATAATTAAATAAAGACTAGCAACACAAGATTTCAAATCTGAATCTACAACAGAACTAAACCTAGTGTCACATCTAGACATTTTATTTGTACATAATTATGTTCAATCTGTACAACAGAGATTCATTCATTAGGATAAATTCATTCAGTACTATTCCCCCCCACCCCATCCCGAGTCCCAAACTCACTGAAAACCATGTTTCAGTCCTTTTGCAGCAATGATTTAAGATCAAGTGATGTTCTTCAAACAAAGTCATAAATAAATAAAAGAGAGCACAAATGGAATCGATACAATTTGAAAAAAATCCACATCCCCCAGGACGAGCTCTTCAAAGTCATCTTTTCCTTCTCGATGTGTTCATGTCTAGTATTTTGAATGTGAATTTGTTCCAAACCTAGTGAGCTGCCTTGTTGTCTACTGCCTTCAAAAGCAAGATACGCTCATGACATGTTTCTGATGATTTTCCAGATTTTTATAATGAAAGAACTCTTTTACAATTCCTACAAATTGGTCTTAGACACCAAAATTATGTGAACCAGGCTTATGATTTTGATTTCTGAATCGTAACAATAAGCGACTGCGTTAAAACACTCTTCATGACATGTAAACAGCTTGCGCACTGAGATTCAATTCTCAGTTGATTTAGTAAACTGTTCCATTAGCATGTTGCTAAGCTAACAACTTATCTAAAATGTTTTTCATAGACAGCAACTCCATGTGACACAAACGTGCTCACACTGTGCGCACTGGAGACTCCATTCATAATTGATTTCAGTAGAGTTTGCCATTAGCATGTTGCTAAGCTAACGACTTATTTGAAATGCTCTTCATAAAGGGCTTTCACACTGAATAGTTCTAGGAATTTCTCCCCCGGCCCATGTACCTGGTTGCATTTGCACCAGGAATAGGAACTCTGAAGCGGCTGACAGCAGTCTTTAAGTGCGGCATTTTCAAACGCTAAAAACTGGTCGATGGAGTATGCCGTGATCAGAGCTGTGTTTGTTGTGTGTCGTGGGTTTCATGATAACAAAGATGGAATGTAAACGCAAAATTACGCAACTG
Source organism: Ancherythroculter nigrocauda (assembly GCA_036281575.1). NCBI lineage: Eukaryota > Metazoa > Chordata > Actinopteri > Cypriniformes > Xenocyprididae > Ancherythroculter > Ancherythroculter nigrocauda. Next base: position 11,579,958 of record VTFQ01000015.1, read on the forward strand.
AAAGAGCAAAAAGTGGGGCTAAGAGACAAAATCTCCTATGACAACTTTCAGTATTACATATCATCGAGGCGGAGAAAAGGACACAACCCTGCAGACAACAGGTAAATGCCGTTTTTGCTGTTTTCCATGTTCGTGAAGTAAACATGTTTACACGGCTTTTTAAAAATGCCAGGTGCTGGTGTTTGACATATCAACATACACTTGTGTCACTGTTAGTTCCTTTAGTGCTGGTTTAGACCCTACTCTGAAGTAGGAGCTAGTTTAGGTCCCCCAAAAGGAGTTTGTAGAACAAAAATCATTCCTAGTTCCTGTGGTGCGAACACGGCAAAATCCAGGTACTTCAGCCAATAGTTCTAGGAACTATGAAAAGGTTCCTCCGGTGCAAAAGCCCCTATAGATAGCAACTCGGTGTGACATACAAACAGTACTCTGTTGAAATCAATTGAACTGGGGTGCGTTTCCCATAGCGAACTATGGTCGCAAGTTCCGTCGTTACCAATAGAGTTACAATGGGACTTACGACCATAGTTGGCTAACGATGCTTTCGGGAAACACACCCCGTGCAGTTGTTAGCTTAGCAAGAGGGTAACTGTACTGAAACTTGAACTGACTTCAGCACAGTTACCATAATGCTAAGCTAACAACTGCACAGTTAATTTAAATTCAACAGAGTTTGACATTAGCATGTTGCTATATGCTAAAAGCACCATACAGTAATGTGCATAAAAATACATGAGGCTATATGTGGCCTTATGTATTTGCATTGTGTATGTGGGTGTGCAAATGTATTGTACAATGTAATGTGACCTTGAGCTACGGAAAGGCGCTATATAAATAAAACTTCTTCTATAACATTGGATGACTAGTAATTTTCTTCTATTAAATTCAGATAAGACTGAAGTATTACTTATTGGGCCAAAAACCTGTACACAGAATCTCTCAGACTACAATCTGCATTTAGAAGGATGTACTGTTACTCCATCCTCGACAGTTAAAGACCTGGGTGTTATATTAGACAGCAACTTGTCCTTTGAAAATCATATTTCATATGTTACAAAAACAGCCTTCTTCCACCTCAGAAACATTGCTAAGATACGGAATATGTTATCTATTTCTGATGCAGAAAAGTTAGTTCATGCTTTCATGACGTCTCGACTAGATTACTGTAATGCATTATTAGCTGGTTGTCCTGCTTCCTCAATAAATAAGCTACAGTTAGTCCAAAATGCAGCTGCTAGAGTTCTTACCAGGTCAAGAAAATATGATCATATTTCACCAATCTTATCATCTCTACACTGGTTACCCATTAAGTTCTGTATTGATTATAAAGTATTGCTAATGACCTGTAAGGCTCTAAATGGTTTAGCTCCTGTGTACTTAACTGATCTTCTATCGCCCTACAATCCCTCACGCTCTTTAAGATCACAAAACTCTGGATTTCTGGTTGTACCTAGGATATCTAAGTCCACTAAAGGAGGGAGAGCGTTTTCACATTTGGCTCCGAAACTCTGGAATAGCCTTCCTGATAATGTTAGGGGCTCAGACTCGCTCACCCAGTTTAAATCTAGATTAAAGACGCATCTCTTTAGCCAAGCATTCACATAATGCATCTCATACCAGATAAATTGCACATGACTATCTTTGCTTAATGTTATGAACAGCAGCTACGCTAATTATTCTACATTTGCTTTTCTGTTTTACCTCGGACACCCGTCCCGAGGTGACTAGAGAGGACTTCAGCTTCAGTTTGGATCCAGCCTCTTAAGAAGACCTCAGATGACCAACACCTATGAAGAGACGGCGCCAACTCATGTGAGGACTTTAGAGGACGCAATCATCTGGATCAACATGCACATTGCCCAATTTCTATATCCTAATTATTGTTAATTTAATTCATTTTTCCAGGAGCTCATTGCTTTTACCTTCAGTTAAACTGCTAACAGTGATTGTAAATTAATTGCCTAAATTATTACATTATTTGCTAACTGCATTCTTCTTTAAATTGTAATGTTGACATGCATTTTCTGTAAAGCTGTTTTGAAATGATATGTATCGTGAAAAACGCTATACAAATAAATGTGAATTGAATTGAATAACACACAAATATTGGGTAATATAGCCCTTATTTTAAATTAGACTGATTAAAGTGCTTAGCCTGCCATGTTGAATGATTTCTTTGTAAAAGGTTTATTGCATTGTATTAAAGGACTGCATTATAATGTGATCAAAGTGAGGTATCCAGACATCCCACCCTGCAAAAACTCATTTCTGGGAGATGCTACAACAGCCAACCATGAAAAAAAAAAAAAAAAAAAAAAAAAAGAGGTGAGGGTCTCCACAAAATCCGAATGCAAGTGATCAGAGAAGACACATTTGAAACACATCATACTGTAATAGCAGGTGTAACGGTAATGCGTCTTGGCTGACCACATGTGATCGGTTCACGGAAAACGGATCTTAATACCAGGTGAAAACAGGATTTCTCTCTCGCTTGATTGATTTCCGGGATATTGTATATAATTTGCTTGCATCAGGGACCCCCTTTCAATATGCGGGAGACTCCCAGACCTTCCGGGAGAGGTGGGATGTCTGGGTATCTTAGAGGCAGCTCACTAAGTTTTGGAACAGAGTCTATTGGTCCAGCCAGTTCCCACCAGCTGGTCGACCATTTTAACAGGTTAGGATGCTGAGATGATGGCAGGGGAGCACACAGGCGGTTGAGCGGCAAGTAGTGTGTGTATTTGTATTTTAGTCCTTGTCAACCGTAGAGAGACCGGAGAGTGGGAAGGGAAGATTATGATGAAGGATGAAGTGTCCATCTCCTTGGTAACCTGCTTGTTCGTCATGAAAAGTGCCGTCTGTCAATAAATGTCCGTCACAGGATGTGCAGGGAAGTGGGGCAGCATTTTAATACGTTTTCTGGATAATTCCTAGCAGCAAAGACAAGCCGTCACAAAGGTGAGGAAAACGGGAAGGTAGACGTAAAGACATGAACACATCTGGGGTAGAAACAACAGGGGTTCGGGAAGAGGCTGGCAAACTGACATGGCAAAGACGGTGAAAGAGGAAATGTGTCTGGATTTGGGTCATAACTTGTTTTTTCAACAGTCATTCCATCATACAAAAAATTTGTCCAAATATAAATTCCACCACCTCTAAGATTATGTACATTTTGAGTGCTTTTATGTGGGTATGTTTGAAAAAGCTTGATTGGTAAAGTTTTAGGGCTGCTCCTGTATCCCAAAGGATGCCACCAGCTTGGCATTGTCCCTGGGATTGCCCGCCGGGCATTTAGAGTCACTAGGCTGAGGGTCATGGCGACGTGAGTTAGATGGGTGTCTGTTGGGCGTGCCAGGTGGAAGAGGCACCTGGCCATTCTTCTCGTCTGAAAAAAGTTGTTTAATTACGTCAAAGAAGTTACTCAATGGGCTGCCTAGGTACACAGATAGGAAGAAAAGGAAAAAAGAGAGAACAAAGAAATGAACAATGGGTTCGTACGAGGAGAAGTGGACAGAAAGGGGAAAAGAGATAGGAGAGGGAAAAATGTGAAGACTACGACTTGGAGACGCTTTGAGGGCCACACTAACTTTTGAATTTGGAAATTCTCTACAAGATATGAGGCTTGCCTAGTTAAATTAGTTCAAACCAGCTTAAGGCTGTACCTACTGTAGCTGGTTGCCATTAATGGGTTAGTTCGCCCAAAAATGAAAATTCTGTCATTAATTACTCACCCTCATGTCGATCCAAAATGTCTTTAGTACCTTTCTGGACCTTGAAAGTGGTGGTTGCTATGGAGGAGTCAGAAAGTTCTTGGATTTCATCAAAAATATCTTCATTTGTGTTCCAAAGATGAACGAAGGTGTGGAACGACATGAGGGTGAGTAATTAATGACATTATTTTCATTTTTGGGTGAATTAACCCTTTAAGCTTGTTATTACATTCAAGTTTCAATATTTTATCAGTATGTGTGTTCCCTGGAAATGGAACCCATGACCATGGGGGTGCTAGAGTTATACTTTACAAGTTGAGCAACAGCAACAAAACTAGTTGTAGTTTAAGCTGGACTACCAGATGGTGGGCACCTAGCTGAGTTAGTAGATCATCTTGGATGACATAAATCGCTTTGACCACCAAAAACATGTATGACATGGTTTTTTTTTCTAGCCCAAATTCAACTTGGTTCTCGCTGACTGGTCAACCAAATTAACCATCTTGGAACAGCTTACTTGACCACCTTAAGCTGGTATGACCTAATTTTTCCAGTAATGTCCTTGACCAAGATGGAGTACCATATCTCAGCCAGGTCCCCAACATCTGGTCAACCATCTAAATCAGCTTGGACCAGTTAGAAACGCGCTACCGTGTTCCAAAACAGAGCTACCACCTTAAAGTCAATGTGAAACAGCATTTGCAACCCATTTTACTTGTGTCACAACATAGTTCCAAGTCATACAGAATAATCAACCAAAAATAACAGGGGATTACTTGGCGAGGTTTAGAATGGAGTTCAGCTGCAGACTACTTTTGAGGAGCATTTTTCACCTTGAGGTGGAGGCTGAAGGTCAAGTTCACCCCAAGAGCATCTTTATGGTAATATTTTTCATATATGCTGTAATTTGCTATTATTGAAGTACCCTGCACTCTAAAAAAATGCTGAGTTAAAAACAACCCAAGTTGGGTTGAAGATGGACAAACCCAGCAATTGGGTTGTTTTAACCCAACGGTTGGGTTAAATGTTTGCCCAACCTGATGGGTAGTTTTATCTAACTCAACTATTGTATAAAAATTACTGTATTGCTTCCTTAAAATGAACCCAAATTATGTTGGAACTTAACATTTATTAAATTGCTTATTAATAAATGTTCACCTTTTGATTATTACTGTTGCTTCTAGGAAATGTGTCTGATTTTTAATTTCCAACCTATTTTGCATTCATTTTAAGCCAGCCATACTAAACAATAGTTGGGTTAAACAAAACTGCTCAGCAAGTTGGGCAAACATTTAACCCAACCACTGGGTTAAAACAACCAAATCGCTTTTTTTGGTGAGATTTAATATTAACTCCCATTAAATTACCCATTAACTATTGGTGAGATTGGTGAAACAACTGTACCTAAAACAGATAAACTGCACTGGCTAACACTATTTTTGGTCTAGGTGAAGACAGTATTAAAAAGTTTTCCAAAAGAAAAACGTTCAGTGAACGTACCAATGAAAAAATCATATACAGTAAGACCAGGAACATGTATTAAGACAGTAAATAAGGTCAGTTTTGATTTGATATTGACTTTAAAGATAGTTATTCTGGATTTTCTGGTCAGGGTGATTCACATGGGATCACATGGCTTTAAATAGCCAACATAAGAAACACTAGATAACTAGAAAAGGCTCTAAATTAATGAGTGAAGCGATGTGGCATCTGTACACTCTGTCACTGCAGAAAGAATGGCACATAGATCAGTCAGGAAACCCACACGCGGGTAGAACGTACCCTTTAATCTTCATTTTGCTCACTTCTCAGAGTCACAGAAGCCTATGAAGTGTCATCTGTCCGGTTCAATTACATATCATATTCCACAGGCGGAATATACAAGAGCAGGATATCATCAAGCACCACTGTATATTCTGTAATTATGTAAATGAAAACTAGTTTTTGATGGATGGAAAGACTACAATGTCTACAAACATTTTTTCACAAATTTCTTTCCAGTGTCTGTACACAGAGACCGCTGAGCAATTGTTTGAACAAGCTACTAACAACAAAGACTAAATTACAAAAACCTCATAAACTTGGGTAATGGGTAAACTACACCGCGTTCCAAATTATTCTGCAAGTGACATATCAGTAAGATTTCAGTTCTATAAACATTCAGATTTTAGTTTTTCTAAGAAAATGTTTGTTTATTTATCCATGTCTTTTTAGATAACTGGTATCAATCTCAGACAAAATAATTTGCCATGTCTATGGAAACCCTACTTAGAGGTTGATCCACATTATTAAGCAAGTCACAGTTCTCATGCAATATGGGGAGGAAGAAAGATCTTTCTGAAGATGAAAAGCATGAAATGGTGCAATGTTGTGCAAAAGGCATGAAAACAACTAATATTGTGTGAAACTGAATGGAGATTATCGAATTATCTTAAGATTTGTGAGTGATTTAGAGCACAGCAGAACTCGGTCAGATAAAGGCGTATTAATGAAAGTTCCTATCAAAAAAAATTAATTGTATTAAAAGGGCAGCTATAAAAAAAGCCAGTGTTGAGCAGCAAACAGGTATTTGAAGCTGCTGGTGTCTCTGGAGTCTTGAGAACCTCATCATGCAGGCTGGCAGTTATGCGTAAAGATGCATTTTAGACACCACTAACCAAACCTAACAAAGAGAAACATTTACAGTGGGTGTAGAAATACATTTTCAAACAGTTTTTTTGCAGCATGGGATAGTGCATAGGGCATTGTATTTCAGAAGGCACTATCCTCCTATTTATATCATAGCTGAAAATGGCCAGTTATGAACTCCACATATCTTGCAAAAGTCATTTTAATACCCTCAGAGACCCTAAAGGGACCTTCCATCTCACTTCCCAATATTCCAGCCCAAATCATCACCCACCAGCTCCTTGCTGACGTCGCAGTCTTGTTGGAACGTGGTGGCCATTCACCAACCATCCAGAAATCCATGCATTTAGACCATCCATTGTAGTACAGCATTAGTCAGTGAATAAAACTATTTAAAAATGAGTCTTTGTGTATTTCTACACCCACTGTAAATGTTGTCTCTTTGTGAGCTTTGGTTTGGAGTGGCTGAAATGCATCTTTACGTACAACTCCTAGCCTGCATGGAGAGCTTCTCAAGACTCCAGAGACACCAGAATACCTGTTTGCTGCTCAACACTGGCTTTTTATAGCTGCCCTTTTAATACAATTAATTTTTTTCACAGGAACTTTCATTAATAAGCCTTTATCTGACCGAGTTCTGCTGTGCTCTAAATCACTCACAAATCTTATGATAATTCGATAATCTCCATTCAGTTTTCACAAAATATTAGTTGTTTTCATGCCTTTTGCACAACATTGCACCATTTCATGCTTTTCATCTTCAGAAAGATCTTTCTTCCTCCCCATATTGCATGAGAACTGTGACTTGCTTAATAATGTGGAAGAACCTCTAAGTAGGGTTTCCATAGACCTGGCAAATTATTTTGTCTGAGATTGATACCAGTTATCTAAAAAGACATGGATAAATAAACATACAAACATTTTCTTAGAAAAACTAAAATCTGAATGTTTATTCTACTGAAATCTTACCGATATGTCACTTGCAGAATAATTTGGAACGCAGTGTAGTTCACTTATTCTAGCAGACTTTGTCAAGTTTTTGTTTCTCGACAGGCTATTAAAAACCTGCACATCCTGATTCCTGGAACTGGCGACTGGAAATGGCAATTTTCAAAAGTTCTTGGCATTTGGGTGTAATATGCACCAGACGGTCTGGTCCATCTGAGGCTCAGACTAGCCTTCAGCCATCTCCCTTTAATGTACTTGATTTAGGATAATTCCAAACTCATGACTACACATGCAACCTGCATAATTACACAAATTGGCACACAGTCAGTTGTGTAGGGTTCATTTGAACATTTGGGGGCACATCAGAGCCTCTGGTGTACATATGTATAGCCTCGTCTGTTTGGCGCACATAGCCAAGAAACTAAGACCAGGTTTGTAAGCCATACAGCACACACACTAAGTATGGAACAGCAAGTTTCTGTTGTGCGCATCTTAGTGTTTTAGTGCACACAAAACTTAAAACAAAATAAAATTATGTCGCACTTACTGATTCCATTATGTTACATGTAAAAGGGTATTTATGGGACTAGGTGCACTTTAAATGGGATGTAATACACAACATGCGTGATTGCAAGTGCAGTGGGTTTTTATAAGGTAGTGTGCATAATAAAATAATTCAGTGGACCTTTTGGATACTTAAAGGCATAGTTCACCCAAACATGAAAATTCTGTCCTCATTTACACACCTTCATGTCTTCAGAAAGAAGAAAGTCATACAGCTTTGGAATGATATGAGGGTAGTAAATAATGTTTCCATCCACCTATTTTCATTGGCATTTTGGGATATTGCATAAAAAAAAACCCTGGATGGAAACGGCAAGATGGACATAAATTCAAAAAATGTGCATTACATACTCTTATGCGCTCAATTGAGGCTATGGATTTTTTATCCAATAAGAACATTTACCAAATAAATCCTCAACAAAAAACTCATGTGTCTTTTCCTCAAAAGAGGATGTGATTAGATAACTGGCCTAACCGGTGGATCAATTTGTCTGCCGCTCTGTCATTTATGATGGAGAAAAAAAAGAGCCACAGTGACTTCCCCGATTGCAGCAACTTGGATATAGATATTTTGCGGCAGTTTCAGAGGAAGTTACAATTTTGTTCTATTGAACATATGGGATGGATAATTTGCTTTATTCGCAAATGTTTTATGTGATATTCCAAGTTAAATTCACAACTTTGGATGGAAACATAGCTATTGATGACAGAATCTTAATTTTTGAGTGAACTACCCTTTAAGCTTTACTTAAACTGTCTGAATGTCATTGTATTAAACCAAAGGATCCCAACTTCGAGGGGGCCAGCAGGATGACTTAAAAATATTTCAATTAATAAATTATTTATATATTAACATAATAAAATGTTGTGTTGTGGTAATCTAAATTAAACACCCCGCCCTCTTAATAACTTATATACTAAAAATAATGGTAACACTTTACAATAAGGTTCATTAGTTAACATTAGTAAACTACATTATTTAAAGGTGCCCTAGAATTAAAAATTGAATTTATATTGGCATAGTTAAATAACAAGAGTTCAGTACATGGAAATGACATACAGTGAGTTTCAAACTCCATTGTTTCCTCTTCTTATATAAATCTAATTTGTTTAAAAGACCTCAGAAGAACAGGCGAATCTCAACATAACACCGACTGTTACGTAACAGTCGGGGTGTACGCCCCCAATATTTGCATATGCCAGCCCATGTTCCCAACATTATGAAAGGCATTAGACAAGGGCAGCTAGTAACGTCTGGATCTGTGCACAGCTGAATCATTAGACTAGGTAAGCAAGCAATAACAACAGCAAAAGAGAGCACGAGATTTAAAGGGCCAGCAGCCCTGAATCGGTGCATAGTTAATGATGCCCCAAAATAGGCAGTTAAAAAAAATTTATTTAAAAAAATCTATGGGGTATTTTGAGCTGAAACTTCACAGACACATTCAGCAGACACATTAGACTTATATTATATCTTGTAAAATATAGCTCGATGGCACCTTTAACATGAACTAATAATGAACTGCACTTCTACAGCATTTATTAATCTTTGTTAAATTCAATAATACATTTAATACATTATTAAAATCTTGTTAACATTAGTTAATGCACTCTGAACTAACATGAACAAACAATGAACTGTATTTTCATTAACTAATGTTAATGAAGATTAGCAAATACAGTAACAAATGTATTGCTCATGGTTAGTTCATGTTAGTTAATGCATTAACTAATGTTTAACTAATGAACCTTATTGTAAAGTGTTACCAAAACAATTATTGTTCTTATTGAAGAACATACAGTTCTTGAAGTTTCTGGAATCACAAAATGAATCATGGTGAATTATATCACTACTCCCAATTTCTGTAAATAAAAACAGTTCGAAAACAAGCAGTTTGGATTGGATTGTTAGAAAATGCAAAGACATTCAGACATTTTTAAGCGTTACTTAAAGGGTTAGTTCACCCAAAAATTAAATTTCTGTCATTAATTACTCACCCTCATGTCGTTCCACACCTAAGACCTTCGTTCATCTTCAAAACACAAATAAAAAACAGATATTTTTATAAAATCCGATGGCTCAGTGAGGCCTGCATTGCCAGCAAGATAATTAACACTTTCAATGCCCAGAAAACTACTAAAGACATATATAAAACAGTTCATGTGACTACATTGGTTCAATCTTAATGTTATGAATGTTCAACCTTAATGTTATGGGTGAACTTACCCTTTAAGTAACGCTTAAAAATGTCTGAATGTCTTTGCATTTTCTAACAATCCAATCCAAACTGGTTGTTATCAAACTGTTTTTATTTACAGAAATTGGGAGTAGTGATATAATTCACCATGATTCATTTTGTGATTCCAGAAACTTCAAGAACTGTATGTTCTTCAATAAGAACAACAATTATTTTAAGTAAGCAATGAGAATACTTTTGTGCGCCAAAAAAAAACAAAATAAACGACTTTATGACAATATCTAGTGATGGGCGATTTCAAAACACTGCTTCATGAAGCTTCACGAATCTTTTGTTTCGAATCAGTGGTTCGGAACGCCAAAGTCACATGATTTCAGCAAACGAGGCTTGTTACGTCATAAGTATTTCAAAATTTCAACAGTATACCACTGGGGGGCGTGACTTTGGCAGTTTGATACGCGCTCCAAACCACTGATTCAAAACAAAAGATTTGTAAAGCTCTGCAGCTTCATGAAGCAGTGTTTTGAAATTGCCCATCACTAGATATTGTCATAAAGTCGTTATTTGTTTTTTGTTTTTTTGGCGCACAAAAAGTATTTTCGTCGCTTCATATCATTAATGTTGAACCACTGTAGTCACATGAACTGTTTTAAATATGTCTTTAGTAGCTTTCTGGGCATCGAAAGTATTAATTAACTTGCTGTCAATGGAGGCCTCACTGAGCCATCGGATTTCATCAAAAATATCTTAATTTGTGTTCCGAAGATGAACGAATGCCTTACGGGATGAGGGTGAGTAATTAATGACAGAATTTTCATTTTTGGGTGAACTAACCCTTTAAATGTTTAAATACTTTTTAGGTCCACTGTAATTATGGTGCAATTTGGTGTATTTAACACAGAAGCCATAAGAGTCTTACCACATTTGGATTTTGTGACTTTACAGAATTTTGAAGCACACTGAGAGTTCTCTGGATACACGTGAGAGAGAGAAACGTGTGTTGACACCAGACAAAACTTTCACAAATAAGAGCAGCCTTGAAAAAAAGTTTGAAATTACCTAAATCTTTTTTTGGTTTATAAATTGGATCAGCGCATTAGCTCATTAGATTAGCTGTGTACGCTCTTCATCATGCCCAAGTGAAGCAAATGAGCAATTTCCAATTAACAAGCATGGGGCCAGATGTCTTCATCTAGACAACATTAGGGGCAAGAAGACTTCGGTTGGGTGATTATTAGACAAGTTTGTGTGGATAATTATGCTTGTTTGGAATAAAAATAGTTTTATGAATCTATAAAACACTTCAGGAGGTTAGTTATTAGCATACACACAGAAAACCACAACCTCCTCCACAAAATAACATAATTAAATCAGTGATTTTTGTTTATTAATGTTTATTTTTGGAACGGCAAGTGTAATCTGACTGCAGTGAGTATGTGCCATTCATCTGTGCAGTGCTGTAGTGCGTTCAAACCACAGTGAGTCATACAGCGCTGAATGAGACATGGAGCACAATGAATGTGACATGTTTAAGCGAAAGGGAAGGAGAAAGAGAGATAGACAGTGAAAGACAGTGTTGGGGTAGGAACAGAGAAGGACGAGAGGAGGAGAAAAAGGGAGGATCTACTCTCTTGCGATGATCTGGAATGTCTTCCTGTTGCCCAACACTCCCTGAAATCTCCCCAAAGTGGCAGTAACAAACACTGTTGATGACTACTTCACCCTCTTATTATGATATACTAAAAGGGTTAGTTCACCCAAAAATGAAATTTCTGTCATTTATTACTCACCCTCATGTTCTTCCAAACCCGTAAGACCTTTGTTCATCTTCAGAACACAAATTAAGATATTTTTGATGAAATCCAAGAGGTATATGACTCGTCCATATGTCTTTAGTATCTTTCTGGATCTTAAAAGTAGTTGATTATATTGCCGTCTATGGACGAGTCGCATACCTCTCGGATTTCATCAAAAATATCGTAATTTGTGTTGCAAAGACAAACTAAGGTCTTACTGGTATGGAACGACATGAGGGAGAGTAATTAATTCAATTCAATTCAATTCAATTCAAATTTATTTGTATAGCGCTTTTCACGATACATATCATTTCAAAGCAGCTTTACAGAAAATGGATGTCAACATTACAATTTAAAGAATGTAGTTAGCAAATAATATACTTTAGGTAATTAATTACAATCACTGTTAGCAGTTTAACTGAAGGTAGAAGCAAAGAGCTCCTGGAAAATGAATTACATTAACAATAAATTAGGATATTAAAAAATTAAAATAAATTAATGACAGAATTTTCGTTTTTTGGTGAACTAACCCTTTAATTATAGCTAGTAGAATTTATTACTAATATTTGTACATATACAGTGGGGTCCAAAAAAAACATTAGCAAAAATGCTTAAATATTTAGCATTTTTTAGATTCAGTATTCAATATTTTATTCATTGTATTCAATATTTTTGAAATCAGCATCTTAGAATAATTTCATGTCACAGGAATAAATTACATTTCAAAATATATTAAAACAGAAAACAATAATTTTAAATTGTAATATTAGATTTTTTTTAACTATGCTTTTGATCAAATAAATGCAGTTTTTGGTTAACCTAAGAGACTCTTTTTTTTTTTTTCATTATAACTAAATTTTTTTCAGACATGTACAGAACCTTTGAGTGTTGAACATATAACAGGAAAGGCATCAACGTTGCTAAATATACAGTAAATAAATACAGTAACCTTGGAGTTCCATTGCCAGTAATTACTGAAACAATCTGTGTTGGTGTGCATTTGATAAAAGCAGAAAATTTTGCTATGTATTGGTTTTGTCTATAAGATGTTGTTGTTCATCTATCAGACCAGTAGGTGGAGCTGTTATCAGGGAGATGGTTGGGACACAGTCAAATATTATCATGTGTCAAGAAGAGAGGACGTGCACGGGGTAAACGAAGATTAGGATGGAAAAAAGTGGCTTTTCTTTTCTTTTCTCCTCTGATGAACCACATAATCAGCTGTTCATCCTTGAATATCTGAATAGTTTGAGGTTTTAGAAGGTATACAGTGAAAAAATATTTTCCCAAAACTTGATATTTTATTGTAATGTCTCTGATTTGTTTCTTTTGGTTTAACACAATAGCTGCCTGATCAAACTGATTGTGTCAGAGCAAGACTTCGGTTTTGGGGTTATCCCAACTTGAAATTATACCAAAAACCTTTACATTACCAGCCCAGATCCATCACCTAACAAGGACATAGTCTCCCAAAACTAGAAATCATGAAGCTGAGGTGCCCATGTTTGGAGAACTGTCAGGGAATTCTACCATTAATGCAATCTGAGAAATGGGAGCAGCGGTGTGGCCAAAGGGAATCACCAAGAATTGTAAAACTCCCCATCTCTTCTAGCGTCTACAGGGATTGCTTTAGGGTGGGATCATGTGAAGAATATTGTGATGCTGTGCGCCGGTGTGCTGTGGACGAGGGGTGGGGGGACATGCATAATGGAGGAGGGGTATAAACAGGCATGAGAGGGAACGTGGGGCTCGGGTCGGAGTGGGGGAAGGGACAGGGGATTTATACTCACCAGACAGCTGTTGGACCCCTGGCTGGTCGTGTGTGCTTAACAACTGCGCCTGAATCGTCTCTACCACCCGCTTAAAACGCCGACTTGGACCTTAAATAAAGTGTAACAGGTTGAAACAGGAAGTTGGGACAGGGCTTCCCTTAATACAGAGGTGTCTAGTTGACCTCATTCATGCCACTTGGTTTGCACCTTTAGGAATTTGGATTGATTGGACTGATTGTAATGTTTATGAATTTATTGTAAAACTACTTCTAACTTGCAGTCCTCCTTATCTCAGCAAGGTGGACAACAACATTATTTAAAATCCACACTACATTATGTGGAGACATAATGAATATTAACGGAAAAAAATAAAGGAGAATGATGCATTAGCCGATATTTCTACAAATAATAATGATGGGATAATTGGTGTGTGTAAGAGGCTCTTTGGCTCAATCTGAGAATTAAATGGAAATGTTTCTGAAGGTGCTGTCACATGCACCATTGCCCAGAAATTGTGTAATTTTAGGAATCTCGTGTTCAGGAGTTTCGTATGAGGGCGAAATTCATAAATTTGCTGCGTTGACCAACAGGAAGCTGCTTGGTTTGAAAGTGACTTCTGTGTCAGCGGTGCTTCATACATACAGTGGGTACGTAAAGTATTCAGACCCCCTTAGATTTTTCACTCTCTGTTATATTGCAGCCATTTGCTAAAATCATTTAAGTTCATTTTTTTCCTCATTAATGTACACACAGCACCCCATATTGACAGAAAAACACAGAATTGTTGACAGATTTATTAAAAAAGAAAAACTGAAATATCACATGGTCCTAAGTATTCAGACCCTTTGCTCAGTATTTAGTAGAAGCACCCTTTTGATCTAATACAGCCATGAGTCTTTTTGGGAAAGATGCAACAAGTTTTTCACACCTGGATTTGGGGATCCTCTGCCATTCCTCCTTGCAGATCCTCTCCAGTTCTGTCAGATTGGATGGTAAATGTTGGTGGACAGCCATTTTTAGGTCTCTCCAGAGGTGCTCAATTGGGTTTAAGTCAGGGCTCTGGCTGGGCCATTCAAGAACAGTCACAGAGTTGTTGTGAAGCCACTCCTTCGTTATTTTAGCTGTGTGCTTAGGGTCATTGTCTTGTTGGAAGGTAAACCTTCGGCCCAGTCTGAGGTCCTGAGCACTCTGGAGAAGGTTTTCGTCCAGGATATCCCTGTACTTGGCCGCAGTCATCTTTCCCTCGATTGCAACCAGTCGTCCTGTCCCTGCAGCTGAAAAACACCCCCACAGCATGATGCTGCCACCACCATGCTTCACTGTTGGGACTGTATTGGACAGGTGATGAGCAGTGCCTGGTTTTCTCCACACATACCGCTTAGAATTAAGGCTAAAAAGTTCTATCTTGGTCTCATCAGACCAGAGAATCTTATTTCTCACCATCTTGGCAAACTCCATGTGGGCTTTCATGTGTCTTGCACTGAGGAGAGGCTTCCGTCGGGCCACTCTGCCATAAAGCCCTGACTGGTGGGGGGGTTGCAGTGATGGTTAACTTTCTACAACTTTCTCCCATCTCCCGACTGCATCTCTGGAGCTCAGCCACAGTGATCTTTGGGTTCTTCTTTACCTCTCTCACCAAGGCTCTTCTCCCCCGATAGCTCAGTTTGGCCAGCTCTAGGAAGGGTTCTGGTCGTCCCAAACGTCTTCCATTTAAGGATTATGGAGGCCACTGTGCTCTTAGGAACCTTAAGTGCAGCAGAAATTTTTTTGTAACCTTGGCCAGATCTGTGCCTTGCCACAATTCTGTCTCTGAGCTCTTCAGGCAGTTCCTTTGACCTCATGATTCTCATTTGCTCTGACATGCACTGTGAGCTGTAAGGTCTTATATAGACAGGTGTGTGGCTTTCCTAATCATGTCCGAATGAGTATAATCAAACACAGCTGGACTCAAATGAAGGTGTAGAACCATCTCAAGGATGATCAGAAGAAATGGACAGCACCTGAGTTAAATATATGAGTGTCACAGCAAAGGGTCTGAATACTTAGGACCATGTGATATTTCAGTTTTTCTTTTTTAATAAATCTGCAAAAATGTCAACAATTCTGTGTTTTTCTGTCAATATGGGGTGCATTTTAAAAAAATGAACTTAAATGATTTTAGCAAATGGCTGCAATATAACAAAGAGTGAAAAATTTAAGGGGGTCTGAATACTTTCCGTACCCACTGTATTTATACTATTGACAACAGACTTTTTTTGTCCAAATGTGACCACACCTTAAGGATTGTTCCTTTGAGGGCAGAAAGAAAATTTCTCTCAAGACTATGGGCCCTATTTTAAGGATCTAAGTGCATGGTCTGAAGCACATGGCGCAGGTGCTTAGGGAGTGTCCGAATCCACTTTTGCTAGTTTATGCACATGGTCCATAAGGGTTGTACCTAGTCTCTTAATGGTTCATGGATGTGTTTTGGGCGTAACATGCAATAAATTAATCAGAGTCTCATCTCTCATTCCCTTTAAAAGCCAGGTACACTTGCACCATGGCAGATTGCCATTTACATGGTGGAATATAGACACCCTCAACCTGACGAGTCAGTTTAAATACATGTGTGTATTGCCACGATTGGTCAAATAATTAGCCAATTTCATTCGTTATTACTGCAAACAGGTAATTCTGATACATGCAATGACTATCCATTATGACATGTAGGCATTTTTATCTTTATGTACACAATAATAATCTTTTACATTGTAATCCTTTTATTTTTAATATTTGGCATGTTTGTGTTCTGCTGTGCATCTGTGTGTGTGTAACACACCTATAGGTGCATTATTCTAACGTGCCCTTTAAATAAAAAATAAAAAATAAAAAAAAAATACTGTGCCATTGAGTTTAGACCAGGTTTTTGTTGGTCAATGGCACATTCGTATTCAGTTGCCTCAAAATAGCAACACGCCACAATGCACCTGAACACACAGATGGGTGCGAGTGCATTTGCCATTTAAACAACGTGGGCGCTGGACGTGAATATGATAACTGCTCGAGCTGAAACTAGCAAAAAACACTTGTCTCGCACCTAGTGTCACATTGCACCGGGTGTATGATAGGGTACACTGTCATGAATGGGCTTTACATTAAATATTTACAATATTTGTGATGATTGTACTGGTGATACGAAAATACACACATATCTCTAACCTTTTATTTTTCCAAGTTTCCTCAAGATAATAGGTGTCATTCACTAACCACGCAATTTGAAACCATACAAATATTTTCACAAACAAATCATAATTGATCTATAACTTCTCATACTGAAATGCTCCAAATTTATGGAAAAACAAAAACAAAGAAACAACTGAAACCACAAATTGCATACTCTAGGTGGCCTCATAAATGTGTTTTCTTTATTATTTTTCATTATAAATTTAAAAATGAAAAATCCTACTGATCCCAAACTTTTGAATGGCAGTATATACGTATATACGCAGTGGATTAGTCAGAATTTTTTTGTGAGAAGTTCTCATGTGCGCATAAATACAAATAATCTGCAAATAATTATTAGTGAATGAGACCCAATGTCATTAGACTACGCTGTAAAAACATTTACATTTTATTACAAAATACTATTTCAATCTTTCTATTTCAAAATTTTATGTTTAATTCAATGTTACTTGCCATTTCTTTGTAATTGTAAAATTTACTAGCAGTTTCTGAGTGAAAATTGTTTCAAAGTAATATTTTTTATCCTACCTGATGGCTGTTATCACATTTAAAAATATTCCCCCATGGCATTTTTCAAGTATTAAAATGTTTGAGTAATAAACAGAATTTAACCTTCTTGTATAGTAACTATGTATTGGTGAATATAAATAAAAATTATCAAATTATACTTAAATGTATAACTTTTTACATTAAACATTTTGAATCTATTTGACAACAAAGGCTTTTCAGTCAAAATTATGGCTAAATATGACTGAAAAAAATAGCCTAAATAAGCTATTTCAGAGCAAATACGTAAATATCGAGATACAAACTCATCGTCAAAAAGCAGAAAAAAAAATCAAGATACAGTGGCATGAAAAAGTATGTGAACCACTTGCAGAATCTGTGAAAATGTGAATAATTTTAATAAAATAAGAGAGATCATACAAAAATGCATGTTATTTTTTATTTAGTACTGTCCTGAGTAAGATATTTTACATAAAAAGATGTTTACATTTAGTTCACAAGACAAAACAATAACTGAATTTATTAAAATGGCCCCATTCATGAGTATGTGAACCATTGATTCTCAATACTGTGTGTGGTTACCTGATGATCCACGACTGTTTTTTTGTTTTGTGATGGTTGTTCATGAGTCTCTTGTTTGTTCTGAGCAGTTAAACTGAGCTCTGTTCTTCAGAAAAATCCTCCAGGTCTTGCAGAAATTTCAGTTTTCAAGCATTTTTTTTGCATATTTGAACCCTTTAAAGCAGTGACTGAATGATTTTGAGATTCATCTTTTCACACTGAGGACAATTGAGGGACTCAAACTCAACTATTAAAAAAGGTTCAAACATTTACTGATGCAACACGAGGAAACATGATGCATTAAGAGTCGAGGGGTGAAAACTTTTGAATTCAAATATCAAGGTAAATTGTACTTAATTTTTTTTTCCGGGAAACATGCAAGTATCTTCTGTTGCTTCCGAAAGGGCAGTACTAAATGAAAAACAATGATATTTAAACAAAATAAGAAAAATTGTGACATCTTCATCCTGTTCAAAAGTTTTCACACCCCGACTCTTAATGCATCGTGTTTCCTTCTGGAGCATCAGTGAATGTTTGAACCTTTTTTAATAGTTGAGTTTGAGTCCCTCAGTTGTCCTCAGTGTGAAAACACGGATCTCAAAATCCTTCAGTCACTGCTGGAAAGGGTTCAAATATGCAAAAATGCTTGAAAACTGATGAATCTGCAGGAGCTGGAGGATTTTTCTGAAGAACAGAGCTCAGTTTAACTGCTCAGGACAAACAAGAGACTCATGAACAACCATCACAAAACAAAAAAAAACAGTCGTAGATCATCAGGTAACCACACACAGTATTGAGAATCAATGGTTCACATACTTATGAATGGGGTTATTTTAATAAATTCAGCAATTGTTTTGTCTTCTGAACTAAATGCAAACATCTTTTATGTAAAATATCTTACTCAGGACAGTACTAAATAAAAATAACATGCATTTTGTATGATCTCTCTTATTTTATTAAAATTATTCACAATTTCACAGATTCTGCAAGGGTTCACATACTTTTTCTTGCCACTGTATATATATATATATATATATATATATATATATTAGCATTTATCATGCAACCATACTGCCAGTTTGACCCAATCTGTGCTCTACCTGGGATTTTTGTCCTTTTAAAAATACTCTTGTAGGTTATTCTGACAAATTTAGTGTAATCATCCCAAATACAATCCAACATCATGGAGAAAGGTAAAATAATTCCCCTTTTCACTTTTATCCACAGCTATTTTCGGGTTTTCAAACTACACTCACGTTCAACGGGCTTGATTAGCGGGGTTGATTGCGGTTGCTGTGGTTACCTGAGAGCAGAGTAAAGGTGACTGAATAGATGCCGTTCTCCTTGGTGGCCGCGGTGCTCTCGGTGTACGTGATGTCTACCTGGAATTTAACAGGCTTTTGGAAGACGGTGGGGCCGGCTGTAGATTTGTACTCGGCCCTAAAACTCGTCTGCGAGACGACGCTGTGACTGAGGCTGGGAATCTGAGGAAAGACAAAGGCAAGGATCGATTCACTCTTACATATTTGGAAGCACCTACGAAGAACCTCTATGGAAATTATTTGCAAAAGTGTGGCTTTTGTGTAGCTAAAGGTGAGGAAAACATCACTAACCATGACAAGCAACTTTTTAAGCAGACGTTTAAACCACTTGCAGGTCTAAACGACGCACTAAACTCCCACAAACCTCTCGAGGCACAACATCTATATGCTAATGATTCATGCCCTGTGTTGATTTTCCATTGACCTCTAATGAAAGAGGCAGCCACGGGGAGGATGGAAACATCACAGACTAGCATTTTATAGAAATGAAACACAAATCAGAAAGGTGTTTGCAAATGTAAAAACACAAGCTTCCGGCCAAGCCAATCAAAACTGTTGCGATGAGGAAAGTCTTTCGATCTGATAGAGAGAACGTAGAAGCGTATATTCAAATATTCATAGCTGTCGTTCACAACAGAGGAATGAAACTGGAGTGGAGCCATGCAAAATAGATTGCTTACCGAGAGAAAGGCGTGGACGATGTCGGCTTTTATAGAGCTCAGTGGCTTGTCCTTAATAACCACGAAGATCTGTTCCTCTTTCTCTAGGTTGATGAAGTTACCAAACCAAGATTTTTTGGCAAGTCTGCAGAGCGAGAGAAAGACAAAACATTAACATTTTATGAAGTCTTCAGGGGATACAAGATCAGTCCTTATCAGAGCTCAGAATAAGATAGATCCTATGGTGCTTATGCAAAATAAATTGATATTGAATAATTCATAAAAGGGACTATATGAAAGATCGGCACACAGCAGAGCATCTACCACAAATTAACTAGATGAACTTTGCATGAGGTCATATTGATGGTTGTGAGAAAAATGTAATGAAGTCGTACAAAAGTCCATAAGATGCTCTTGTACATATTCACCCTGAATGTTTTTTTTTTTTTTTATAAAAGCCAAAATATAAATGCATCATTTGTTGTGATATAAATTTAAGAATCCACATATTCAGTGGCGTACAAGTTGCTTTGATCTCTTTAAAGTATTATGTGTTCTTCTCAGAGCAGACCTTTGAGTTTCATTTGGCTACAATATAAATAGTTTGGAGTAGGCTATTTATCTTTGAGTTAATGATAGGGATATGTATTGTTAGCCATTAACACCCATCAACTGTTGCATTTCTGTAAATTTCATAAAAGATGCATCCTATTTGCACAGGTTTAAATATATATATATATATATATATATATATATATATATATATGTATCATGGCCATTAGAGATGCAACAATACAGTTATCCCACGGTTCAATACATACCTCGGTTTTTTAACCACGGTTTTCGGTTTGGTTCGGTTTTGATGGCTTGACACATAAGAGTGTTTTTTTGTTATTCTATGTTTAGGCAATAGGAACAGTAAGAGGTTAAGAAGAAAAAATAAAAACGATTTATTGCAATACTCCTTTATTTTACTTAAAAGCAAAGAAAATTCCACTAGTTCCTAGTGTATTGTATAATATAAAATATTTTTATTTTATTTTAAAATTAACACTGACATCTCACAGCTGCTGGTAGCCCATGTACAAACTGGGGAACACATAAATTCCTAAATTTTGAAAATAAACATACATGTGAAGTTAGTAAACATAAATTGACCATTTCAAATAAACATACTTGTACTTCAGTAAACATAAGTCATGTTGGAAGTGTTTCCGTTTGAGTAGGCTACACGTGTAAAACAATGCCTGCAGACAGTCATTTTTTTGTTTACCGTTTTTTCTTCCTCGGCATTATACTCAACGGCAAAACCGAAATGTCTCCACAACACGGATTTGAAAGACGCCGGCGCTTCCTCGTACCGTGGCCTCACTTCACCGCCGCTCGCCATGTTAAAGTGTGGAATGATGGTTCAGCGCCCCCTAACTTCAGAGCATAGTGATTGAAGTCACGGGGAGGAGTTTCCTCATCTCAGCTCATAGACTTACAGGCACACACAAACAGTCAATTCGGAGAGAAATAAAACGCACATAAATTATTTAACCCTTAAATGCATACATCGGGTCTTTAGTGACCCGGGACGTCATTCAGTACCCTCCTCCTCGTTCATTTTTTAAAGTTAGACATCAACCTTCTTGGTATTCCTCAATCAATTCATTATAAAGAATATAACAAGAAAAAAATCATAAAATTAATAAAAGAATGCCTATTTTTGTATTCATTTTTTGTAAAAATTGTATAGGGTCGCAAACGTGTATGAGTGTATGTATATTTTTTTCTGCACAATAATAATTGAATCTTAGATGACGGAATAAGTGCAATTCACCTTTATTCCACAAGGTGGCAATGTCTGATACACAATGCTGAATTGACGACTCATTTAGACAGAAAACAAAATAATAAGAAAAACATGAAATGGCTCAGCGATTTACTGCAGAGCAAGTACTGAACGCAATCAAATATGACTGTAACTGTTACTGGATTGATCTGGTGAAGCTGATAGCGATCGAAATATTGATTTTGAAGATGTTGAAAATTATATAATTTTGAGAATATGTTTGAGATCACGAATGGGCTCATATTCGTGACCTCAAACATAAAACTAGCCCATTATTTGCTGAATTTACTGGGAAATGAGCTCTGACGAGGACAGTGGTGATGGCATAAAACATCTGCTCAAACCGAGCCCTTTCAAGCTCCAAAAGGTAACAAAACACAATTTATTTTATTCTTCTGTAATTGTTACTCTAATATCAGAGGAGTTTTATATTATCGCGACAGGTAGAGATCCTTCCGTGTTAGATATAGATCCGGGTCGATAAAGACCCGAATATGTAAGAATGATTGGCGAAACAGTCATGCATTTAAAGGTTAAACGTAAAACCGAAAAAAAAAACGCAATTCACAAGCGCGTATTGAACCATGGATGTCAGTACCGAACGGTTCAATATTATATTGAGAATTTTGGCATCCCTAATGGCTATATTCCAGGATGACAATGTCAAGATTCATCAGGCTCAAATTGTGAAAGAACTGTTGGGAAGGAGCATGAAGAATCATTTTCACACATGAATTGGCACTGACCTTAAATTCAATGAAAGTCTTTGGGATGTGCTGGAGAAGACTTTACAGAGTGCTCACCTCTTGCATGTCAATACAAGATCTTGACCAAAAAATTATGCACCTCTCAATGGAAATAAATGTTTATGTTAAATGTTTATGTTATTTCCATCAATAGATGCATCAATTTTTGGTCAGACCATCACAATTTTGTCCATTTAAACAGGAAAAAATCTAAGATAACGTCAGTAAACTATGGAGTGCCTCAAGGATCTGTGTTAGGCCCTCTGCTATTTTCAATATACATGCTGCCACTCGGCAATATTATAAGAAAACATGGAATTAGTTTCCACTGCTATGCCGATGATACTCAGCTATACATTTCATCACGACCAGATGAAATCTCCAAATTATCCAATCTGACAGAGTGTGTTAAAGATAAAAAACATTGGATGACATGTAATTTTCTTCTATTAAATTCAGATAAGACTGAAGTATTACTTATTGAACCAAAAACCTGTACACAGAATCTTTCAGACTACAATCTACATTTAGAAGGATGTACTGTTGCTCCATCCTCGACAGTTAAAGACCTGGGTGTTATATTAGACAGCAACTCGTCCTTCGAAAATCATATTTCATATGTTACAAAAACAGCCTTCTTCCACCTCAGAAACATTGCTAAGCTACAGAATATGTTATCTATTTCTGATGCAGAAAAATTTGTTCATGCATTCATGACGTCTCGACTAGATTACTGTAATGCATTGTCGTGCTTCCTCAATAAACAAGCTACAATTAGTACAAAATGCAAGTATATGTATATGTACATTTCTGAAACCACATATATTGGACAGTCACCTCCAATACCAGATTCTCTAAATTGTAATGTTGACATGCATTCTCTGTAAAGCTGCTTTAAAATGATATGTATTGTGAAAAGCACTATACAAATAAATGTGAAGTGAATTGAATTGAAAAGCTATCACTCCACACTGCAAAAAATGCTGTTCTTACTTAGAATTTTTGTCTTGTTTCTAGTCAAAATATCTTAAAGTTCTTAAATCAAGAAGCATTTTCTTGACAAGTACAAATTATTTTCTTGTTTTCAGGAAAAATAAATCAAAATTAAGTACTTTTTTCCTTAAAACAAGCAAAATAATCTGCCAATGGGGTAAGTAAAATAATCTTAGTCCAAACTGAAAACAAGATTATATATCTTATTCTTGGTTTGAAATAAGATTATTTTGCTTACCCCATTGGCAGATTATTTTGCTTGTTTTAAGGAAAAACTTACTTAATTTTGACTTATTTTTCCTGAAAACAAGAAAATAATTTTTACTTGTCAAGAAAATGCTTCTTGATTTAAGAACATTAAGATATTTTGACTAGAAACAAGACAAAAACTCTAAGTAAGAACAGCATTTTTTGCAGTGCATCTTTAAGGGTTAAAAGAACCACTGCCAAACATATAACATGCTAGAAACATAATAATCACTGTAATAATGATCCATTCATAGATTAAGTATTTGCCTATTAAAATCCAAACAGCGACTTTTTTTTTTGGCCGGGCAGTGTATATTTCTGCATGTCGCTATGATACATTTCAGAGTATAAGCTGCAGTTATATGCATTTGTAACCAATATTTAGTGAAAGTATTGTTAAACAACTGTTGCAATTTTGCTGCAGTAGGTCTCAAAGCATCTCTGTTGATGGCAAATCAACCCAAACCCCTGGTGTTTAAACTAGCAGCTGTAAATTGGTCTTGTTTTAGCATATAAAGGAATAACTGTCTGTCTAAACATCATTCTAGCTCTAAAAAGCTTCAGTCCGCCGCTGTTGTGTATCAACAAAGCACAGTCGCTCACAACTTAGCTTCCAGAAACTGATTTATAGCAGACGATGACAAAGGAAAGCAGAGAGTGCCGCGGCTTATCCAGCTGGCGCGGAAAGTGAGAGAGAGGCGGATAAGTTATGGAAGACAAAATAGAAAACAAAAGAGGATGAGGCATCACTCCGTGTGGGGGAGAGAGTTTGTGACTGCTGTCTGCTGTGTGGTGAGACCCGCCTCAGTGGGAGAAAGATATGACTGTGCTTCCATTAGAGTGGAAAACAGACTAAATGGTTTAACAGAGGCAAACATAACTCACAATGATTTCTGAAGTGCTGAGGGGGTTTTACATCAACACTGTTGTTGGGTAAGTATTGTTCAAGGTCTACAATTCCTCTTTTTCAGAGGATGTTTCCTGGCAGCTGCATTTTGTGGCGTTTCCAGCAAAAAACTGTCTTAATGGTAACCTGGAAAAGCTCTATAGCATGTTCATGGAAACCAAATGAAAATAATCCAGATAATGATAATGAAATCTGAAATTACCTACACTGTAGAGACCTCCAAGTGGTCCTCATGATGACAGCAGCTTAATAAAGGGACTAAATAAAATGTATATATAATTTATATATGTTGGTCCCCCTTTTGCTGCCAAAACAGCCCTGACCCATCGAGGCATGGACTTCACTAGACTCCTGAAGGTGTTTTGTGGTATCTGTCACCAAGATGTTAGCAGCAGATCCTTTAAGACCTGTAAGTTGTGAGGTGGAGCTCCATGGATTGGACTTGTTTGTTCAGCACATCCCACAGATGCTCGATTGGATTGAGATCTGGGGAATTTGGAGGCCAAGTCAACACCTCAAACTCGTTGTTGTGCTCCTCAAACCATTCCTGAACCATTTTTGCTTTATGGCAGGGCGCATTATCCTTCTGAAAGAGGCCACAACCTCAGGAACATGTGTTCCCCAGGTAAGCGACGCACACACACTCGGCCATCCACGTGATGTAAAATAAAATGTGATTCCTCAGACCAGGCCACCTTCTTCCATTGCTCCGTGGTCCAGTTCTGATGCTCACATGCCCACTGTTGGTACTTTCGGCAGTGGACAGGGGTCAGCATGGGCACCCTGACTGGTCTATGCAGCCCCATATGCAACAAACTGCGACACACTGTGTATTCTGACACCTTTCTATCAGAACCAGCATTAACTTCTTGAGCAATCTGAGCTACAGTAACTCATCTGTTGGATCGCTCCCCACGTGCATCAATGAGCTTTGGCCGCCCATGACCCTGTTGCCGGTTCACCACTGTTCCTTCCTTGGACCACTTTTGATAGATACTGACCACTGCAGACCGGGAACACCCCATAAGAGCTGCAGTTTTGGAGATGCTCTGACCCAGTCAAACTCACTCAAATCCTTATGCTCGCCTATTTCTAGAACATTATTGATACTTCAGCAAAAACTAATACTAGGTTAGCTAATGTAAGTAAAAGGTCCTCAAAACAGTTACAGAAGACAAATAAAAAGTCAGCAATACAATAAGAAAAAAGAAATTAATGGACAAATAAAACTAAACAAAAATACAAATTAAATAAAGAGTGCTTTAGGTTTTTTAGGAAGATGTACTAACAGTGGTATTCGGATAAGTAATAGCCTACAACAGAAACTGAATAAAGTAATCAAATGTAAAATAACTCTGCTGTATACATTGAATATAGACTAATCCTTATTATAACTACAAAAGTTATTCATTCAAGAGCAGTGAGTGATTTTATCTTTGTCTTTTGTTATTTGATTAACAATAATGCAGCAGGTTTATTAGGCTATCCAATATACTGTTACACATGTGTTTTCTTTCTCAACTGTTTACATTCATTTAAGACATTACCGACTGTGTTTACGGGGATACTCACCAAAATGGCATTTCATCATTTTTGTGTGAAGGCATCTCGGTGTGCGTGCACAGAAAGCCACCAAGGGAATCTCTTTTGCGGCTTAATGCGCTTTTAATAACACAGCTTAATATCAAGCAAATCCTGCAGTTTAGCAACAGTACACTGCATTTTACAACCCTGACTTATTCGGCTGATTTGGATGTCAAGTTTCGCTTAGGAAGGAACGAAAGCGTACCTCTGTGATGGTGCGTTGGACGGAATGCGGCAGTGGCACAATAATCGTTTTACGTCGATTATCTTGTTTTCATAATCGTTGGTAGCCGAAATTGAAAAAAATCAATTACGATTAAATCGCACAGCCATAATATAAATATTTACAAACTTTTATGTTAGATGATTAATCGCGATTAATCGATTTGACAGAACTGTATATAAATGAACCCCCTCCCCCCAGCAGTAAGTTACCTAGGACTGCCAATAATTCTCTTGAAAAGAAAAGACAATAGAAGTCAAAGAGAAGTCTATAAAGATATAAAAGGGTGTGTACTCACTCTGGGGAAGACTCTGGCGTGAGGCTGGACATTTCCTCTTGAGTGGGAACTGTTCAGAATAAAGCAAGGATGTTAGCATGTTCAGTTTTTGTCATTCATCAAGGTCTTATGACTTTGAAATAGTTCTTTAATTCATCATCTCACTATGTAGGACACACATAATTAGAGCCTATAGTTGCATGCAAAGGAGCATCGTTTGTAAGTATTTGTCTCAGGTTGGGATTAAAAATTACGCCACCAATAAGACTGGATCATTAAGGGGTCACATGTAGTAAAAGGTATTTAGAAATGCAAACTGATGCTACTGAAACAACGTGAGGTGGTAACCATGGCAGCAGGCTTAATATTAGTTTACAGTCAGTATATGTAAATGAGACAATTTAGCAACAAGCCATGAAACAGATCCAGTCAATCTGGAGGAGGTAAGAGCTTTATTTCAGGTCTATAATGACTCAATGCAGAGTGACTCCATTTACTGGGGATTTGAAAGAACTAGCCAAAATCATTCTCTTGGTGACCTATTACTGAGCCAGTAGCAAAGCAAGGTTATTAAAAGATGCCTATGAAACAATTTAAAGAAGAGAGGAAAACAATTTTCTTTCCTTTGACGACTTATTTCCAGCTGAAACAGTAAGTTGGGACAGGACTGTTTTCAAATAGCCAATAGTGATTAGTTTATGCTACAGCCTGACAAAAGCAGAAGACAGATTCACAACCCTTTTCTATTTCTAGTTTGAGGCAGAATGTATTTAGAATTAAGGGGGTGGGGCATTCTCATTCTCATATTGGACAAGAATCTGTATACACTCCTGTGAACAAAATGATGTCAATAACATCTTTGGTTTTCTTTTCCAGAAGAGAAAAGGTGTACATTTTAAATGTGTACATATGCTAACTTTTAGGAGTGTGCTAGAATCTAGATTAGCCTCAAATCTACAAGAAAAAAACTCTAATTTTGATTTCATGGCATCATGAATTGTAGCCTGGCCACCCCCAGGTTGTTTCCCTGGCTTTTGCCTGAGACACTGGGATAGGCTCCAGCATCCCCTGACCCTACATAAGATAAGCGATTTGGAGAACAGATGGATGAACGGATTGTAGATTGTTTACTATATCCACCAATTTGTCACGATACCTTGCAGTTTCCTACGGTGAAAGCGTGGCGAGCCCAGGAAGCTGTTCCTGATGGAGTTGAGACGAGTCTTCCAGGGCATTCCCCCAATGGAGGGGCTGGGGGGTGGCGTAGGGGTTGGCGTTCCTGCTGGGCTGTCCTTAGGCGTGTGCACAGGTGTTCCTTTGGGGGTAGGGATAGGGCTGCCCCTTGGAGAGGGGTGGGGGGTCACCTGTATGGTAGGGATAGATTTGGTGGTGTGGTCAGAGCCGGGTACAGGGTGGAAGTGGTGTAGACGGATGGGAGAAAGAGGGACAACAGGCCTAAAAGGGACTGAGAGCTGAGGGGGAATGATGGAGGCTGGGGTCGCCCGCCGCACCAGTGGGCTGCCCGGTATACAGGGAGCTTGAGGCTGACATGGAGTCGAAGGTTCTGACTTGGCTGTCAAAATGTGTTCAGGCTCGGTTTCAGGTAAAGGGTTTGATCGGGCGGACTGTAAGGGCTTGTCTTTGGGTTTGGCTGGAAGAGTTTGGGTCTTTGGGCAGGGCAAGAGAGACTCAGATATAGAGTTTGGTGTTAGGGAGTTAGAAGTTAGGGGTTTTGCCCCGCTTTGATCTGAGTTTGGTTTTAGGGAGTCAGTGATACTAGAACTGGGGGACAAGAGCAGCTCAGCGGACTGAGGCGGGACACAAAACTTTCGGACAGGCTTCAGGGGAAGTCAAGAACCAGAGCAGAACACATTGAGATATACAGGCATGAGTCACAAAGCAGCAAGGGTAAAAAACACAAAAAGGCAAGGAATAATTTAGGGAGAAAAGGGATCCGTGGTGATGGAGAAGAAACAAAAGAATCATGCAGTTAGCCAAGACAGGTGAGCGAAAGATGCAACAAGACCATTGTGAAGAGCAAATCAAGAGTCTTTTCAGGCACACAAAAGAAAGCTGCCAATGGGAAAATAAAAAGGGATTAAACAGCAAATTTTCTTCCGTGAAATGAGCAACTTGGATATCAAACAAGAAATCATGTATGAGAGGTGGGGACAATGTCATTTGCAGCATCTGGGTCAATGACATATAATGTATATATAGACATATTCTTATATAAATGTACTAATTATGATAGTTTCATACAGTTTTGAAAAACTTTTATACCATTTTCAACAAAGGTTTAAATTTAATAACCCTAAAAATGTCTTAAGGTGTAACCATGAAGCAAAAAGTTGTATAATTTTCTTTTACTCCAAATACATGTGAGAGTACAGATAATTTTTAAATATTTTTTCAATGTAAAAAGTGTTAGTGACCAGGACACAGTCATAAGAAATTACTGGAGTCCTCTCTATGATATCATTTCCTCTTGTATGTTTCGGCTTGTTGGTTGAACCACATAACTTTGATTTGGTGGACAAAAGTTTTCCCAATGCTAACAAGCACTGAAGCAGATTTGTTAAATTTTTATTAGATGATACGGTAATCTTAGAATACAAGATTATAGATCATATTATATATAAGACAATTCTTTTGATTAGTTTTTTTTTTCACTTTCATTATGATATCAGGACAGTTGTATCACCCTGACATTTTTGACTTTAAAATTCATAGAAATTCATCATCATAGAAGTGGTGTATTTAATGTATTTCTAATGTATTTCAATAATGTATTTCAATGTATTTTTAAATAAATTAATATATAGGACAAAAGATGAGTCATGTTATTGACCCATATGAATTTGAACTTGCACTCAATCATCTATTAACAAACTAACGTCAAAGAAACGCAAGGCCTGACTGCGTCCACATTCTGAATCATTCGTAACCCTCCAAAGCTTCTGAGAGTCTGAATATGAATGTCTCAAATCTCGAAACACAAAAGCTACCGAGTTGCAGAAATATTTCAAGCACTAATCGTCTCTTCACAGCTGGAATCCAGCAAAGTAATCAAAGCAAACAGAAACACAAAAGTAACAAGCAGTACATTAACCTAATTTATGTCAAACATGAAAAGATTGCCTTCAAAATCCTCAATTTTCATGTGGCATACAGGTTTAGAGTGAACTTCCAAATCAATTTCCACTTGGAAACGGAACTATACGTTGCCAAGCTTTAGGATAAGGCCTCAGTAATCTGTGAGCTGTCTTAAACAAGTCAACTGGAAAAGTTTAGACAAGAGCTTCTGTGCTAATCAGAGGAGTGGGATTTTCTACAGCGTTCCCTGAGCTGGATTTCAACTATAGTGGAAAGACACAGAAAGCAGCAGATAGGATGAAAGAATATATCTCCATGAAACAAAAACTGCTTTCTTCTACGACTCACTCTTGCGTTCTTTGCTTGCCAGAGGCCAGAATGCTATTTCCAGGGATCCTACACCTATGACCAGCTAATTTTCTTGAGCTTTCCAGTCATTCATGACTGCTGGATAAGGGTTTTTAAAAAAATGTTTTGCACATCCCAATAAAAATCTAAATCTAAAGAGTTTGCATCAAGAGCACTTTGCTTGCTAATATCATCTATTATATATGTAGTGTACCATAGTGTAGTACCATATAGTCCATCTTTGAAATGTCACAGCCAAGAAAACCATCCAAATTCGTTTTTTTATAGAAATATCACTAATCACAGTCATGTAGTATGTACAGTGTAACGGAGTGTGTGATGGTTGCCATGAAGGTGATTGAGCAGATGCGTGCTGATTGGCGGACAGACAGAAGCAGGCGTGCTGGGGGCGGGGTTTACTCACCCGAGGGCTGCTGAGAGGGCTGGTGGAGAGACCAGAGGACGCGCCGCTGATGGACCGTGACCTGTGTGGATACAGACCATAAAACACACACGGTGAGATGCTACTTACAGCTGAGAAGGGACAGGAAGTAAGAACAGGGTGCATAAGGGGAATGCAGGGGAAGCAGAACTGACCTCTCATTCCGAGAGATTAAGCAAATCAAGCTTTATTAGTCTATTTTTTACTTTTTTTATTTGGCCATCATCAGGCCATATATATTTTTATTATTAGTTATAAAATAGTATTTTACATTATGCAGCCTTGATGAACAGAAAAGACTTAAAAGAATTTAAAAAAAATCTTACTGACCCCAAACTTTTGAATGTATAAAATATGTTTTTGTTCCTATGACAATGCATACTGTATTTTAGTTTTATTAATATAGTAAACTCCAATCACTTCTATATTTGATATATATATATAAATAGTTGATATTTATATATATAAATGATATTCAAACAGTGGCGGCTACTGGTCTGTCAGAGAGGGGAAGCTCATTTTCGGCCTACATCATAAAATTGTCTATTTAAAAGTATTTTAAAAGTAAATTCTGCCCTACGTTCCTTTTCAAGAAAATGGTCTGTGACCCTGTCGTACCAACTAGGAGTCTTTTCAAGTGACTTGACCAGTGTCCTCTCAATATTAAACTCTGTAAAACTGAAACAAGGAATGTGGTGTATAATTGTGTGAAATGTATGATGAAAATCAAGCAATTTCGCCAAGCAAATATCAAAGAAATAGGTTGCAGCAGTTTTTATTTCGACTGAACTTGAGAAATCCGCGATGGGACTGAGCGCGAATAGCTTCAGTGATTCCTTATAGTACAGAATCGCTGTCAGTCAAAAGGAGATGCAGTCTTTCGGCAGACCCTCCAATCATCACGCAGAAGCTCGGAGTCCGGGCCAGCCCACTCCCCATTCACCCCCAGAGACGCTGAGCGTCCGTGGGCGGGACATAATCGCAGCGTTTATCCAATGACCGTCTAGTTTCGAAGCGCTGAAAAAAACCGTTCAAAGCAGCCCCATTGAAGTCAATGGATGCTGGGCTTCAATAGGGAAATGCACTGTGACGCTGCGGGAATGTATGAGAAGGAAATCGAGTCAGCCGACCTGCTATATGTAACTGATTCTGAACGAACTCGTCTTTGAGATGAACGTTTTCTAACGCATTTTTAGTCAATAAAATGTTAATACAATAGTACATATTTGACCATTAATTTTGTGACATTATAAGGGAAGCCGAGCTTCCCTTGCAGTCTTAAAGAAATCGCCACTGTATTCAAAGTAGTCTCAGACTTCAACAACTTTCATCTGGTCTTTCTCTCCACATTCTTATCACATTTGTCACTCTGAATCTTGATCTGTGTCCTTCTGTCTCTCTGGATCTCTAATCCAGGTCAGTTGTCAGGTCTGTTTGGGATAAAAGCAGCACCCTCGGCCCTAAAGCACTGAGCCGGAGAGCGGTCTAATCTGAGTCCCTATGTCCGAAAAATCAGGGTAAGCTTTACTAAGAACAGAACATGCAGTTGTGTTAGCAAGAGTCTCAATGTTCTGAGCGAGAGACTCAAAAAAAAGAAAAAAAAGAAAGATCACTAGAGAGGGAGAGGAAAAAAGACCAAGATAAAGGTTAAAGGGGTCATGACATGAGAAATCAAATTTGCTTTGATCTTTTGACGTGTAAGGGGCCTTACAATTAAAACATCCTGCAAGTTTCATAGCTTAAGATGTCCTCCTCCTCATAAACAAAACATTTAATCAAGCTCCAAAAACATCTTGTTTGGATAATGCGGGATTTGTGGCATCATACTGGCAAATACATTTGCATATGTCCGCCACCAGAGCAAGACATCGACGAATAGTTATTGCACCATAGGACCCTCCCACTGGCATTCAGTTGGCTGACACTACCCTACGCCGGATGGAAAGCAAACAGAACTCATTATAATCACTGCCGCTGTCTACACTGGATACAGTATACAGATGTGTGTTCAATTATCCACGTGCTTGAGTCTGTCAACAACAGGACAATTGGAAGAGTAAAGAATGCTCGCTTTGCTCGCGTCCAGTTTAAAGGATTGGTTCACTTCAGAATTAAAACTTCCTGATAATTTACTAACCCCCATGTCATCCAAGATGTTTATGTCTTTCTTTCTTCAGTCGAAAAGAAATTAAGGTTTTTGAGGAAAACATTCCAGGATTTTTCTCCATATAGTGGAATTCACTAGGGTTCAACGGGTTGAAGGTCGAAATTGCAGTTTAAATGCAGCTCTACACAATCCCAGCCGAGGAATAAGAGTCTTATCTAGTGAAACAATTGGTCATTTTCTAAAAATAATAATAATAATAATAATAATTTATATACTTTTTAACCATCTTGCACTGCTCTGCAATGCACCATGCATTACGTAATCACATTGGAAAGGCCAACCGCGATGTAGGCGGAAGTACCGAGCAAGTGTTTACAAAGCGAACGTGTAAAGACCAAGTCAAACGGCCTTTACAAAAAAAGGTAAAACAACAATGTCGGATGAATTTTGAAGTTGGAGGGGAAAATGAGTACTTCCGCCTAAATCACGCGTGACCTTTCCAACGTGATTACGTAATGCACATCGCAGAGCTAGTGCAAGACGAGCATTTGTGGTTAAAAAGTATATACATTTTTATTTTTGGGGGGGGGAATGGCCGATCGTTTCGCTAGATAAGACTCTTATTCCTTGGCTGGGATCCTGTAGAACCCTTTGAAGCTGCACTGTTGATCCCCATTGAAGTCCACTATATGGAGAAAAATCCTGGAATGTTTTCTTCAAAAAACTCAATTCTTTTCAACTGAAGAAAGAAAGACATGAACATCTTGGATGACATGGGGGTGAGTAAATTATCAGGAAATTGTAATAACGTCAGAGGATTATATGTTTGTTCGGAGCATTTGACTGCAGATTTGTAATTGAGGCACAATGTAATGGAGAGTTTGCAAAGAAACCTTTGTTGACAGATGAAGCAGTCAGCTGTATTGGATCTGACAGCAGCTGCATCACAAACTGTAAGTAAATGATTTCATAATGCTTTGTCTGTAAATTTACTTATAAGCCTTAAAGGAGCTGCTCCTTAAAAATGGATCATTTTAGACAGAGGTCAGAATGAGGGTTGAAAATAGACAATGGCAGGATTGAAAGGGGGAATTGACAGGAGACGACCTGAGACTATATTTAAATCAATAGGCTAGGCTGAAACCTTCTAATGAGTGGCATCTCTCATGTGTGGGTGTCTAGAGGAAGTGAATAGAGATGGCTATGATGACTGTCAGATGGGTAGACAGAACTCAGCTAATGCTAAAATACGCAGAACAGCATGTGAAATGAATAAAATGTTAATCCTATATTTAGACGTGAAGAGCATTAGGTGGTGACTAATCGCAGCAGTCAGAGCATTAAAATCTTTGTTTACAGATAAATCATCACTAAAATATATAAAATGAGTGAATCAGTGAATCATTTTTGGAAGCAGTTTTTTTTTTTTTTTTTTTTTTTTTTTTTAAGTAAACCAGTTTGCTAAAATAAATTAGGATATTAACTGACTACTGTAAACATGCTTTTAACTGCAAAATTGACAACCACATAACAACTCACATCTTTTCCTTGTGTACTTTCCACTTCAAAAAACTCACTCCTTCCCACATGCTTCATCACACAGATCCAGCTTTTAAAAATTACATTTCAAAGTCTCTTTTTTTTCTCTGGCACACACTGATCTCAAGCCTTTTAAAGTCAATAAACAGCACAAAAACACAAATGATGCAACAGAAAGTCTGTTTCTGAGGTCGCTTCTAGTTCAAAATGCACTGTTTTTAGGTGGTTGAACAACGAAACACAAAAAATTCAAAATGTCAAAAAGACTCCAAGATCTACACTAAAGATGAGTTGTCTATAACTAATACAATGTAACGCCATCTAAAATCATAGCGAAATATGGATCTAAATTACTCTGTGTTCACACTTGTAGTTTGGTTCTTTTGATCCAGATCAAAACAGAAAATGATACATTCAGTCCTGGTTCGCTTAGTGTTCACACTGTCAATTTTAAGGAATTCCTCCATCACACACAAACGAAGATCTGCTGCAAGGAGACGGCATTTCCGACGCCTGTACCAAACGTAATGGCATCGCGACTATGATGAGAAAAACCTGTCCTTTCTGTCCTTTTTAGATTCGCATCCTGTGACTTCACATACTGTTTTTAGTTAGTTTAGATGACTTTGGTCCATCTTGTGTTCAATATTTCGAGAGTTCCTTTTTCAGGGTTCTCGGTCCACTTATTTGGTGCGCACACTTTTCAAATGAACTGCACTAACAGAGCAATCGCACCAGAGTTTGTTTTAATTGAACCAAATCTGCCAAGTGTGAACACACCCTAAATATGTCTAGTCCAAATAGAAGTAAGGATGCAGAGAGGTGTTTTTTTTTGTTGTTTTGTAATTTTAGAACATCTTCCCCTGAACATCTCAAACTTGACAAATAAATCAGAATTCAACATTTTATCTCATCATTCCACTGCCAACAGTTACATTTTTTATATAAAAAGGATGAAAAATGCAAAATAACACTTTTTAATTGACAATAAAATTGTATAACCAGATGCCACTGGTTTCATAATGGCCATGGGACATACGTAATATGACAAAAATCCAGAAACTTCCATCCAAATGTTATTGTTGCACAGTACTATTTCACATTATTATTTTATTTTTTTTTTTTAAATAAGGACTATTCAGTGTATACTATGCAGTAAGCAGCAGGCCAGAGCTAGACTCGTCTTTCTTCAGGTATGCGGCTGCTTCCTTTTGAAACGCAATCATTTTGAAATCCTCAGGTGGCGTATATGTCAGTCTCAGGTCATCTCCCGTCAATTCCCCATTTCAATCCTGCCATCAGATACGTCTGGCCATTTGAGTGGGAATGAAAAGAGTGTAATGAAATTGGGTTTTGAAATGAATTGGAGGAATGAGACCTACTTTGTTATTATACAGTGGAAGGTGAGGGTTCAAAGTTTACGTGGAAAAATGGTAGTGAAGAAAAAGATAGCGGAGGCTAAAATAAATAGAGGTGGAGTTCATTTTTGCTCTGGCTGCAGGATGATGCTTCAAGATAGATGGAACGACACTGGATATACCGAACGTTTTTTTTTTATACTGTAAGCTAGTTAATTTCATGATATACATCTGTGAAATCCAAAGAGAATTCTTGGAGGGCCCTTGACTCAATCTGTGTACTATAAGTCATATATAAACATGTATTCTGTCACATTTACAATTTAAATGGATTTAATCTTAAAAAGGATAGTTCACCCAAAAATTCAAATTCAATGTTTATCTGCTTACCTCCAGGGCATTCAAGATGTAGGTGACTTTGTTTCTTCAGTAGAACACAAATTATGATTTTTAACTCCAACCGTTGCGGTCTGTCAGTCGTATAATGCATGTCAATGGGAACTTCATCTATAAGAGTAAAAAAAAACACGACAGACAAATCCAAATTAAACCCTGCGGCTCGTGACGACACATTGATGTCCTAAGACACGAAACGATTGGTTTGTGTGAGAAACCGAACAATATTTATATAATATTTTTTACCTCTAAAACACCACTATGTCCAACTGCCCTGCACATGCAGTTGGTGAGGTCAGAAAACGCGTTCTGATGACGGAAGTGATGTCTCGCGCTTTGCTTCAATGAGTGCGAGAGATCACTTACGTCATCAGAGCGCGTTCAGACCTCACTAACCGGATGTGCAGGGCAGTTGGACATAGTGGTGTTTTAGAGCTACAAATGATATAAATACTGTTCGGCTTCTCGCACAAACCGATCGTTTCGTGTCTTAGGACATCAATGTGTCGTCACGAGCCGCAGGGTTTAATTTGGATTTGTCTGTGCATGTTTTTTTTACTCTTATAGACGAAGTTCCCATTGACATGCATTATACGACTGACAGATGGTAACGGTTGGAGTTAAAAATCATCATTTGTGTTCTACTGAAGAAACAAAGTCACCTACATCTTGGATGCCCTGGGGGTAAGCAGATAAACATCAAATTTTCATTTTTAAGTGAACTATCCCTTTAATAAAATGTATTTAAATCTATAAGAGAAATGCTAAGCAGGTGCTAGCCTTTAGCATTGTATAGCATGCTACAAATAATATATTTTCAGCCTGGTTCTATGACGATAACCCACATACAATCAGAAAAAAAAAAGTTATTTTATCCACTAAATGAGGTTTTGAATTAACTTGAGCAACAGAAATAGCATAACTTGAGTGAACTGTCACATGACCATTTAGCTAAAATGCTAGTTCTAGCCCTTACATGAAACAATTACGAGGTGGATTATATTTTACGTTGAATTCTATGAAGAAAAAAAAATCAATGTCAGATCAGTGCTGTTATTGCTGAAATATACATATACATACACACACACATACATATATATGTATGTATATATATATATATATATATATATATATATATATACATATATATGTATGTGTGTGTATATATATATATATATATATATATATATATATATATATACATACACAGTACAGTCCAAAAGTTTGGAACCACTAAGATTTTTAATGTTTTTAAAAGAAGTTTCGTCTGCTCACCAAGGCTACATTTATTTAATTAAAAATACAGTAAAAACAGTAATATTGTGAAATATTATTACAATTTAAAATAACTGTTTTCTATTTGAATATATTTCACAAAGTAATTTATTCCTGTGATGGCAAAGCTGAACTTTCAGCATCATTACTCCAGTCTTCAGTGTCACATGATCCTTCAGAAATCATTCTAATATGCTGATCTGCTGCTCAAGAAACATTTAATGTGTACAATTGTACAAAATATTTGTGTACAATATTTTTTTTCAGGATTATTTGATGAATAGAAAGTTCAAAAGAACAGTGTTTATCTGAAATCTAATCTTTTGTAACATTATAAATGTCTTTACTGCCACTTTTGATTGATTTAATGCATCCTTGCTGAATAAAAGTATTCATTTCTTTAATTTTTTTTCAAAAAAATAAAAATAAAAGTTCCTACTGACCCCAAACTTTTGAACGGTAGTGTATAATGCTACAGAAGCTTTGTATTTCAGATAAATGCTGTTCTTTTGAACTTTCTATTCATCAAGGAATCCTGAAAAAAAAAAAGTACACAACTGTTTTCAACATTGAAAATAATCATAAATGTTTCTTGAGCAGCAGATCAGCATATTAGAATGATTTCTGAAGGATCATGTGACACTGAAGACTGGAGTAACGATGCTGAAAATTCAGCTTTGCATCACAGGAATAAATTACTTTGTCAAA
Source organism: Ancherythroculter nigrocauda (assembly GCA_036281575.1). Classification (NCBI taxonomy): domain Eukaryota; kingdom Metazoa; phylum Chordata; class Actinopteri; order Cypriniformes; family Xenocyprididae; genus Ancherythroculter; species Ancherythroculter nigrocauda. The sequence goes on from VTFQ01000015.1 coordinate 11,617,930, forward strand.
TATATTTAAATAGTACACAGTTATTTTAAATTGAAATAATATTTCACAATATTACTGTTTTTTACTGTATTTTTAATTAAATAAATGTAGCCTTGGTGAGCAGACGAAACTTCTTTTAAAAACATTAAAAATCTTAGCGGTTCCATATATATATATATATATATATATATATATATATATATATATATATATATATATATATATACATAAAATACTAAAAGAACACTGCGCCAGATCAGTTCGCTATAGTATAACATCTGATAGTAGCTTAAAGTTGTACTTTTATTTTAACGAATTTTAGTTAAAATATCTAAAATTCGTTAAAATAAACTTGCAGCACTGTATGAGATATTGAAGCACCAAATGTGTTTAATATAAGTAGATTTTGTCTTACTACATTAAGAGTTTCCCCCCCCCCACTTTTTTCAGTTGTTTATACTTAAAGTGAAAAATGTAATTACATTTCTTGATCCTTACGTTTTGTGAGATTCGCTCTTTTTGAGAAAGTACTCCAACATGGTATCAAGACGCAATTTATAGCAACATAGTTTGTCCTAATACTGAATAATTGGCTCAAAAAGAATGTCATACTTTACCATCACGACAAATTACATTCATTTTATATTTAGTAGAAGTATGCTAATTGTCATTCAGAAAGTTTTTTGTTCAAACTCCAAACTCTCAGATCCTAACACTAACCAACCCCACAGTGTGTCAAAATCGTTTTTACAAAATCATTCTTTCAGCACATTATTATTGACGACAGAAGCCAGGAACCTCTAATGCAGTGCAGGTCAGTAAAAGGGTCTTGTTGGAAAGCTCAGGACAGGAAAAACATCTCTGCATCTTTGATGACTAAAGCTCTGTGAACTATGCGAAGGTCAGAGGGTCTGCTAGTACCTTTCCTCTTTGCTCTTTGGTTTGCGTTTGGCATCCGAGATATCCAAGCTTTTACTGAACACGTTCTTACTGCAGCAGGAGACAAAGTGAGCAACAGTGAGTCTCTGAACAAAACAACAAAGAACTGAACTAACCGGCTATAAAGAATAAAAGACAGTGTGAGGTATTGGCTTTTTCAATGGTGTTGGTTACTGAAGTGTTTTTCTCATTCGTTTTTATTTTCAGATAGCTTTTTAGAAGAATTTCCAAACCCAATATTTGAAGCGTCACATGAAAAATGAGGTCTTAAAGGGTAGCGTTGAGAAAAAAGGAGTGCAATACAGGATGAAGGTGAATGACAGGAATAATTTCTCAAGCCTCTGACAGTATTTGCCTTACAGCTGCGTTTCTCAAACCAAACGCAATGACAAATAGCCAGAGGGGCCATGAAAAATTCCTGAACTGTGAATTAGTTAGAAAATCTCACCGGAGAACACGGCCTGCCCTCGATGCATCATCAAATGCGCAACAAAACCAAAAAAAAATAAATAAATAAAAAAAATTCTCTATTTTGAGATTTTGTTTTGAGTATTGAGTAAGACACAAGAAACCCTTAAGAGGCAAATACTGAATTATTTGTAAAATTTAGAATAGAAAGAAATAAAGCTGTAGGATTGCTCACAGACTCTAGTTAAGACATCAAATGCTTCAAATGGTACAGTACAGGCTTTTTAATATAGTTTTTTTTTTTTTTTTAAGACCAACGGCCGAGGTCAATATTTACGTTAAATAATACATTACATTTCGGATTTTTTTTTTACCAAACCCACATTGTATACCCTCTAAAAACTTGGAATATACAGTACGTGTCACATGGGATCATTCTATGATACTTTTGAGTCTTCTTTTAAAAGCTTGATGCTGGTCGCTATTCACTGCCATTATATGGATGAGTGTGAGCGGGATATTTTTTAATCCAGACTCAAAACATCTGTTTACCTGTGCATTTACTGAATGAGCACTGTGCTACATGCGACGGATTGCACTCTGATTTTATTCTTTTTAAACTGTTTTAATAGATTGCAAAAGAAGAAAGAAATGCATACAGCACTAGAACAACACCAGGGTATGTAAATGAAGACTAAATTTTAATTTTAGGGTGAACTAACCCTTTAACGGCGAGATCTAATGGGACATTTTTAATGCAATTTTGCAATAAAATTGTGTTAAATGTAGAGTTTTTGGAAACAATTTACAGATAAAAAAAAAAAAAAAAACGTAAATTTCTTCTTAGTTTTTTTTTTTTTTCTCTTATCAGTTGTGTTTTATGTTACATGTTGTTATTTTGGTAAATAACTTTCCGTGACACGCTGTTAATTAACACAAAACATCATTTCAAGTCTTTTTTTTTTTTTTCAAAGCGTTCTACATGATCCCAGAAGAGAAATAACGGTCTTATCTAGAGAAACCATCACTCATTTTCTAAAAAAAAAATAAAAATTTTATACATTTTAACCATAAATGCTCATCTTGAACTAGCTCTCTTCTTCCTCTCTATTTGAATTCCAGCAGTGTAGACACTGCTAAGTGTATTACTGCCCTCCACAGGTCAAAGTTTGAACTAAATTGTCATATACAATATGCTGGTGCAAGTATATAACAATTAGTTCAAACTTTGACCTGTGGAGGGCAGTAATACACTTAGCAGTGTCTACACTGCTGGAATTCAAATAGAGAAGAAGAAGAAGAGAGCTAGTTCAAGATGAGCATTTATGGTTAGAATGTATAAAATTGTAATTTTTTTTTAGAATGAGTGATGGTTTCTCTAGATAAGACCCTTATTCCTTGTCTGGCATCGTTTAAAGCCCTTTGAAGCTGCACTGAAACTGTAATTTTGACCTTCAACCGTTTTTTTTTTTTTTTTTTTTTTTTACGTACAATGGAAGTCATCATGAAAAGTATAGAGATGGAAGAAAAAGGAGAATATAAGTAGTACGTGTGTTTTCTGCACCTCTGTCCATGCTGCGTCATGTCGATGGCTCTTCTTGCCGGTACAGGTGAACCTCCATCCGTAACGCTCAACACCTCCATAGACTTCCTCTCCGGCCTCCTCTTCCCGTGTCTGTTCAGCATGGGCGAGTCGACGCGTTTCCGTGGTGGATCTGCACACACACACACAGAAACTAACTCACCAGTTCACACCAACGGCAGTGTACATCTTTTGCACAGTAAGACCAGTCAATTATTAATAAATATATTATTTTTTTTATTTTTCATTTCATGTTGACTTCAACTGTACAAAAGAACCTGGTACTTCTCTGAATTTATTAGCTCTGTTTTGGTCTGATCTGAGATCTGAATTCTTATTTCTTACCGATATCATTGCGAGGAGGAAGGTTCTGGTCTTCATGGCTGGGGTATCTCTCCTTACGATCCAACAAAAGGAAATAGATCATCTTCTCTTGATTTTCACTGATAAAACAGGGGATGAGAAATAGCCATGTTTCAAATATATAAATAAGCACATTAGAGAATGAAATAAAATGGCTAAATTGCCCTTTGCTGCCTTCTAGATTGAACTGTCTTTAATACATCCATAAGATATAAAGATAAAACTAATAATATCAGGAAAAGGTAATAGAAAAAAAAAGAAAAAGAAATAATAAAAGGATTAGTCCTAATTGTACAAGACAAGGTGGATTTTGGATTGTGGAGAAGAGTTTGGGTCATTTAATTTAACATACAACCATTTTAATTCTAAACAAAACAATTATTTATCCATTTTTCTGTGGAAAACAAGACTTAAAGGTGCAGTATGTAATAATTCTGTCCACTAGAGGTCGCTAGAGGCCTATTCAAAACAAAGGCGTAGCTCGATGACACCAAGTTTGAGCGCGGAATCTTGGGACATGTGGTCTTCACCTCAACGGCCGGTTGAAAAGAATTGGGATACCACTCGGGAAGAAATCATGTTCATGGATGTGATTATTAACGTTATTATAGTATGAAGCAGAGCAGGACTGAGTGTTGTGGGAGCTGAACGAGGCCGCTGGAGAGATTGCGCAGCACACGCCTCACGAGCAGCGGGACTTTTATTATGACACAGTCGCCGGCGCTGCTTCCTCTTTTCCGGTCATGAGTATGAGGTAACGCAGCTCTGTTTATCATATTAGATACATTTGAGTGTGTTGAACAATGTTATAATGTTACACACTGCAGTAAGATAGATCGATTTTAGAATATATTAAATATTGGATGGCTTGTGTTAATAAATGATATGCAATTAATTTTAAAATGTATTGTATGATGGAGAAAATGCTGTATTACTGTTACTAAAAATAAAGCTGCATCTGATTATGCAATGTTAGCTACTTGACAAAATAGTGTTTTTCACGGTAAAGCATGGTACTCACAAAAGATCAAGAAAATTGATTTAAACAATAAGACTAAACGTGTTGAGCTATATGATGATTCATTTTCTGTCTATAAATATATCAAAATAGTTGTTCCCTTGTCTAATAAAACATGTAAATATTAAAGCGTCTTTGGTGTTTCCATGGTTTCTACAAAATAAAAGCGGAAACCGAGGGTAACACGGGTATGACGCAATTGACAGGCGACTCCTCACACGTCCCGGAGCCTTGGTTAAAACTGCAATTTTTTCATGATTTACAAATAGTTGCAAACATTTGGGATATTGTAAGTACTCAAGTGAACAAAATATATAACACTGGTCTAGTGGTTTTGGGATATTTTACTGCAAAAATATTACATATTGCACCTTTAATCCTAGATAAGTGTGCGATTACTCACTCTTCAGATAATAGATCCTTCATCAGCTTGTTCTTGTCACGGAAGCACCCTAGTGAGTGCATGCTCTCCAGAACGTCGGGGTCGATGTCGTCGGCTGAAGGGACGCTGCGGATCGCCACCTTCCGGGGTACCGGCTGCTCTGGTTCCGGTTCATTCTTCCCCCCTCTGAAGAGAGCAGAAGCAAATCAGTGATATGAAACCCTCCCACACTGAGATTATCAGCAGCTCAAAGAGACAAAGACATCCAAAGACAAGTTCTTTATATATTTAAGATTTTCCTTTACCATCAGCTGCAAAGTTCAATTATTGTATGGGAAAGGACTGTGTGAACATTCTGCTAAATTTCTCCTTCTGTGTTCCACAGAATAAAGAAAGTCACACGGGTTTGGAACGAAAGGAGAGGCGAACAGTCGTTTTTGGACAATTTCTTGTATTTGATTTGAATGAAAATGAGGGACAGAAGTGTTGTAGTGGGTGACAATTATTTAGCCAAAAAAAAAATTAATAAAACATTAACCTTTACAAATCATTTCCAGTGGAGAAAATACTGCGGAAGACAAAAATTATGTGCGACCTTATAACAAATTAAATGGACTGTACTTTCATCCCCCTTTCATAATCTACATAAGAATGTGAACAGAAATGCATATTATATTTCATCTGTCGCTGGGTTCTGAAAGTGTCAGAGCACAATTAAAGAATTAGTTCACTTTCAAATTAAAATTTCCTGATAATTTACTCACCCCCATGTCATCCAAGATGTTCATGTCTTTCTTTCTTCAGTTGAAAAGAAATTAATGTTTTTGATGAAAACATTCCAGGATTATTCTCCATATAGTGGACTTCAATGGAGCCCAAACGGTTGAAGGTCAAAATTACAGTTTCATTGCAGCTTCAAAGCGTTCTATGTGATCCCAGACGAGAAATAAGGGTCTTATCTAGAAAAACCATCACTCATTTTCTAAAAAAAATAAAATAAATAAATTTTATACATTTTAACCATAAATGCTCATCTTGAACTAGCTCTCTTCTTCTCACTGCTAAGTGTATTACTGCCCTCCACAGGTCAAAGTTTGAACTAAATTGTCATATACAATATGCTGGTGCAAGTATATAACAATTAGTTCAAACTTTGACCTGTGGAGGGCTGTAATACACTTAGCAGTGTCTACACTGCTGGAATTCAAATAGAGGAGAAGAAGAAGACGAGAACTAGTTCAAGATGAGCATTTATGGTTAAAACGTATATAATTTTTAATTTTTTTTAGAAAATGAGCGATGGTTTCTCTAGATAAGACTCTTATTCCTCGTCTGGTATTGTTTAAAGGCCTTTGAAGCTGCACTGAAACTGTAATTTTGACCTTCAACTGTTTGGAGGCCACTGAAGTCCACTATATGGAGAAAAATCCTGGAATGTTTTCATCAAAAACCTTAATTTCTTTTCGACCGAAGAGAGAAGGATATGGACATCTTTTTAAAATTATCAGGAAATTTTCATTTGAAAGTGAACTAATCCTTTAATAATGCAACACAAGCACATTCTCAGCATTGCTAGAGCACAATCCTAACAACTACATCTTGTTATGACCCTAAATCCATGACAAGCGTCTTCATAACCTTCTTCCTCAGATCTATTCCAAATATTTGCTGTTGCCATCTGTTAGAAAAGATGGTGGTGTATATGAGAGCAGCTAAAAACATAAGTAGTCAGCTTAAAAACACAGGCAAGTGTGTCTGCCATGTCTTTGACCCCAGAGAGGCATCAGACAGGAGGCCACGGTACGAGCATGTCAGGCCGACCTTCGCCTGCTGTCTGCCCGCTCTCTCTCTCTCTCCTGAGGAAGCCAGACGACAATGCCGAGAGCATGCGAGTGGACAGCAAATCCCTGTCGGGGCTCTGGAAATTTGTCCTTGCTGCTGACATGTGGGGTCTGTGCCATTTATCACGCATACAAGCTCACACAGAATAATGCTCACTCTCAGAAGCACACACACATTTGATCCCCATCTATCCGTCCCTAATGCCCATCCCGTTTCTAGTCATTCTGTTTCTGTATGTCACAAGTATTGTTTCCAGACATAAAAAAATCATGGGATTTCAGCACTTACATGTACCACGTGTGCTTCTGGATCAGCTCTAGCTGTAAGAGAACGACACATTGAGATTGTTAGATGCACAGCAGAAAAACAGCAGCAATTATTGAAACAACGAGAGAATATTGTCTATGATATAAGTAAATTCAAAATAATATTAAAAAACATAAAAACAAATTTATTTTAAAAATGTAAAAAACAGTTTCTGTCCTTGATTCTGATTGGTCAATAGCTGTGTTTTATTCATGATAAAACACGGCTATGATCGCTTCACCCAACGGTTCTGTGTATCACTACACAACACCCTTAGCAACCACTCTTAGCAACGGAAACTGTTTGTTCTCAATTGATATTGTTCATTGAAGCTTACTGTATTATGTTGTGAGAAAGAGATCGAGTGAGCGACTTTATTACCTGCATTCAGATTTAGCATTTTCCTTCAGGTCAGTCTTATGTTCATTATAAATAAAGTGTCCGATATATTATCTTGCCCTTTTAACAGTTAAGGGGTTTTCCCATGACTGACAGAGCTAGTCAAAGCATTTGTCAGTTGTGTCTTGTTCCGTGTTCACAACAATTCAGTCTTTTCAATGTAAAAGTCTTCGCCACTGACTGACACACTCATAAAGACGGTCTTTGCCGCCATCTAATGGCGTAATAATGTAACTTCTGTTGCTGTTCACGGTCACGGACTATTTTTTCTGGTGTAAGGAAGGTTTTTAGTGAAAATTTAATTCATGAAAGTTGCATTGATATGTTTTTGGCTTTAATATTTGTATTGTGTGGTAACCGTTTTATAATAGCAATAAGGTATTTGAGGCTAGTGCTGTAAAAGGTTTTTGTAGTTTTGTTGTGCATTTGTCATTGTGATATATAGTTTTTGTTCATTGTTATTCAGTTTTAGTCATTTTAGTACATAAATGAAATGAAAATGAGAAATGTTGGCAACTAGCTGAAATATAAATATATAAAACATTTCCCTTGCCCTGTACATAAATTTCATTTTCATTTTTGTTTTCTTTTTATATATATAATTTTAACCTTTAAAAGCATATCTTGTGTCTTTAGTGACCCAGGATGTCATTTACTGGAAGCAATATCAGCAAAACTTTAAATGGCTCAGCGATTTACTGCAGAGCAAGTACTGAAAGCAATAAATTATTATTATCATTGTCACTTGATGGTGGATCTGGTGAAGAAGCTGTCAGCGATCAAAATATTGATTTTGAAGATGTTGAAAATGTTTGAGATCGCGAATATGAGCCAGTTGCTGAATGTACTGGGAAATGAGCTCAATTTCGAGGACAATGGTGATGGTATAAAACCAACGTTATCTCATGACCAATTTGTACGTATTTTACAAGGTGGCTAATTAATACGAATTCGTACGACCTCATACAAATTCATACGATTTGTCTAAACCCCAGTGATGGGTAGGTTAAGGGGCGGGTTAGGGGTAGGTCATTTGTATATGACCTAGGTAATTTGTACATAATTGCATACGAATTAACCACCTTGTAAAATTCGTACGAATTGCCGTGAGATCAGGTTGTATAAATGATATGCTCAAACTGAACCCTTCCAAGCTTCAAAAGGTAAAAAAATATGCTTTATTTTATTCTTCTGTAATTGTTACTCTAATATCAAGAGAGTTTTATATTATCATGACAGGCAGAGATCCATCTGTGTTAGATATAGATACAGGATGCTAAAGACCCGAATATGTAATAATGATTGGCGAAACATTCATAAATTTAAGAGTTAAATTAGAACTCTCAATTTAAAATGTTAATGTAGTTTGATTTATGACTGGGTGGATTTGTTAAAGTTTGTTAGGTTTATTAAATATAAACTAAAAGATTTCAAGATTTCACATTTATCTGCCCTTAAGTGGCAAATAAAAACACGATTAGTCACTTTAAGGCAGGAACACACCAAGCTGACGGTCAGCCGTCTGGCAGTTTTTGTTCATCGGCCGACTAAGTTTTCTCAGTGTGTTCCACACCGCCGGCTGAAGTTGGTCCTCGTCGGCTTTTTTTCGGCCGATTCGAAATGTTGAATCGGTGTCTGAGCTCGTCGGTCCGTCGGGCCATCTGATCATTCTGATTGGCTGTTCAGATACTGCCACCTGCTGGTACGGAAGGCATTTCATCTCACGCAGGTGCAGAACTGACGTGCTACTTGGCCGTCGGCTGTCGAGCGTTGGTTTGGTGTGTCAGGGCAACTTTGGACACAGACGCTGCCGACGTGAGCCAACCCCGCAGTCTGCTTTCGTCGCCACTAGTTCGTCGGCGTCGGCTTGGTGTGTTCCGGCCTTTACATGTCATTCAGACAGTCTCTTCCACAATAAACGGATCTTGACCACAATATGCTGCACAGATCAACAGCTTTTAAAGTGCCTATCATCGAGTATTGGGAAGTAGTTCGCAGTGAAGTCCAGTGTTGCAGGCTGAGGGAGCACACAGGCTGCAAAGCAGACACTCATGAGCAACCCTTCTGAAAAATGACAAATGGGACACCCTAGAGTCTCCTGACCTTCATGGAAACGTATAAGCGAAGGCCATGAGACCGCAAATCCACATCCAGCGCACCAAAGTCTGGCTGCACAAGATTAATACAGGAGTGAGTCCAGGGTTGCAGTGAAAGAAGGGAGGTAATCGGGACACACAGATCACCGCTCACTTTTAATCTGAAAGAGGATGCCTCAACATGTGATGACAAATTACTGGGTGTGTACAGATGAGAGGTGCAGTGATATCCAATTATTATTTGCATATCTATGCTTGAAGGGGTCACTGCTGTCTACTGTTTTTCTCAATCATCTGTTTTTATGATATATATTTTACATATGCTAATATTACACACACAGACACATATATTCATTTGCATGTGGCAACACCCTCCAACAAAAAAAGATTTAATAAAGATTTTCATTCAAGAGATATAATTAAATGTGCAATAGGCGATTCTCTACAGAAAATTTTTGTTTCGTTATACTGGTTGAAAGTCTCCTCATTTCCTGATAGCAATCACTATGTTAAATGGTCTAAATGTATTTTTATAAATACAGTGGGTACGGAAAGTATTCAGACCCCCTTAAATTTTTCACTCTTTGTTATATTGCAGCCATTTGCTAAAATCATTTAAGTTCATTTTTTTCCACATTAATGTACACACAGCACCCCATATTGACAGAAAAACACAGAATTGTTGACATTTTTGCAGATTTATTAAAAAAGAAAAACTGAAATATCACATGGTCCTAAGTATTCAGACCCTTTGCTGTGACACTCATATATTTAACTCAGGTGCTGTCCATTTCTTCTGATCATCCTTGAGATGGTTCTACACCTTCATTTGAGTCCAGCTATGTTTGATTATACTGACTGGACTTGATAAGGAAAGCCACACACCTGTCTATATAAGACCTTACAGCTCACAGTGCATGTCAGAGCAAATGAGAATCATGAGGTCAAAGGAACTGCCTGAAGAGCTCAGAGACAGAATTGTGGCAAGGCACAGATCTGGCCAAGGTTACAAAAAAAATTCTGCTGCACTTGAGGTTCCTAAGAGCACAGTGGCCTCCATAATCCTTAAATGGAAGACGTTTAAGACGACCAGAACCCTTCCTAGAGCTGGCCGTCTGGCCAAACTGAGCTATCGGGGGAGAAGAGCCTTGGTGAGAGAGAAATGTCAACATTTCTGTGTTTTTCTGTCAATATGGGGTGCTGTGTGTACATTAATGAGGAAAAAAAATGAACTTAAATGATTTTAGCAAATGGCTGCAATATAACAAAGATTGAAAAATTTAAGGGGGTCTGAATACTTTCCGTACCCACTGTATATATCACCTGTGGAAGGCGTATGACCATAAAACGTTCATCTAATCTCTATATTCGGTCAGAATGAAATAATATGATGTATCTGCCTGTCAACATATGTTTTTACATACCCTCGCGCACCCTGTTCGCGCAGACATCATACGTCATCAGCGCGTTTCATGGTGTGCAGAGTTTATGTAGACAGACGTCAGTCACGGAGCACCACAAACAAAAAAATAGCCACCTTTTACATGTCCTACCGATTCAAAAAGAACGAGCTTATGCTGCGCTCACGCCATAACTACCGTAATTAAGAGATGGCAACCTGTGACGTTCTAACCAGAGCTGTTCACATCCTCAGACTCGGAATTATGAGTTTTCATGTCAACAGTATCAACACCGACATGAATCTGCAGCAGTCAGGTACAAGCTCTCTAAGTTGTTTATGTTCATTATTATTGTAATGGTATGTGCTTTGAGACATGAGGTAGTTTAACGCAGTCTCTTGTGACGCTTTGCCTAGAGCAGCTATGTATGTGTGCGTTCATGTGTTTTGGAGGAGGTGTGGCTTTGGGCGGCAATATGCAGGGAGATTGTATGCTGTCAATGCTAGCGGGCTAATGTTAGCATTCCTAGATCACCTACTGCACCTTTAACTAAGAAAATGCACAGATACTATTTAAAAACTTTGATTGCCAAGTTTGTTTAATATGGGGCCTCACTTAGTGTTTTTATGCAAACAAACTTGAGTAAAAGCATTCATATGTAAATTTCGCTTTGAGCTTTATGTGACAATTTATGTAAGAATGTTTTTACAAATAATTTGTTTCATGTTTCTTAAATGAGGCCCAATGTTTTAGAGGTGCTAAGTTTTTATTTACAAACTTTAGCCAGAGACGTGTTGTTGTTATTATTAACACAAGCTAAAACTAGTACTAAAAGTGTTAAAATCGTTGTCGGGTAACTGAAATAAAGCATGGATGGATTGATTGATTGATTGATTGATTGATTGATTATTTTTCTCCTACTATGGTAGTCAATGTGGGATGGGGGAGGTCTGCTTGGTTACAAACATTCTTCCAAATGTTTGTTCTTCCTTTGTGTACAGCAAAGAACAAAGAAATGTATATGGGTTTGGAACAACTTGAGGGTGAGTAAATGATGACAGAATTTTCATTTTTGGGTGAACTATCCCTTTAAGCCATTTATGACCTTACTCCGATAAAGGAAAACGGGTAAATGCATTGCAATGTCGGCTTATTAAGCATAATTGGGTTTAGAACGTGCATGTGAATGCACTCACTGTCTGGTATTTTCCGGAATGTGTGTTAATTTTGCATTGGGAAAGTGAATCATTGCATTGCTCATTGCAAACATGCATTGTTAAATGGCTTTCTCAAATACATTAGAAAGTGTTTCACAATTCAGCGCACTATCAAACTCTATCAATGACTTAAAGACGTGTGTTTCCTGCTTGTCCTTGAGAGTCATCCTGACTCATTAAAATGCCACACTCGTAAAAAGGTAACGAGAAAAAGCTAACGAGACGTGGGATGTGATAAGACAATGTTCTGCAAGAGTACAGCGAGATCACTGTAGGCCATCCTGTTGTGTGTTGTTTTTCTCAGACATTACTCCTAAAATTCTCAAGGAGAAATAAAAAATAAAAAGAAACAAATGAGATACAATTGAATGTAGGCAATTGTTCAGATCTCTACTGATTTATGAGAACCAGGAGACCTCAGCAAGTCTCCATTTGTAGTCTAGGAAAAAAATAAAGGGCATATTTCAGAAATTTCACACAGGTCCAGAGTTCCACTTCCTGTTTGAGTTGTGTTTCCATGGAAATGCAGTCTTGAAAGGGTCTGCCTGCTGAGTGTGTGAATGTTTTGTAAAGAAGTGTGACGCAATCGTGACAGAGGTGGTCGACGGCCCGTCGCCATGTGAAGAGAACAGGTTTCTAACAGTGAAAACTTCCTCAAGGTCACGTTGACATTTCAGGCCGAAACCAAAAGGAAAAAAAAGTTTTATATTTTGCCTAAAGAAAATGAAGCATTTTTGCATCATATGATTATTTTCATGATAAACATAAACACAAAGAATTCCCTTGACCCTTTGCACCAAGAAAAAAGACTGTTTGACCCAAGATGTGTTCATGATTTGGATTCAATGGCATTCTATATCAGCAAATATTCTGTCCCTTCTTTCTCCTGTCAAAGTATGAATCACAGCTATCCAACAACTGACAGATAACAGGTCCAGAAGGACTCTGACTTTAGCATTTATTCAAGTCAAAAGAAGATTTTTATTGGTTAAAATGTGCATTCTCTGTGAAGAGAGAAAGGTCACTGTGATAGCAGATGTGTCTGGGCATGCTGAGGTGATCTCCAAACACACAACCTCACCGCTGATAAACGCACTACCTTTGAACTGTCCGACTAGCTTTACTATCTGCACATCAAACTTCAAACCCCACTTTCTCTTTATAGACAGTATTAAGGTTCCCCACTGAATCTAAGGCTAGAGAGTCAAGAAGCACCAGAGAAACTCATATTCAAGTATACAAATGTAAAGTTATCATACATGAAAAACACGTAGAGGACATTTGCAACCAAAGGAATATAATCTGCAGCATGTTGTCCAACATAAAGGGATAGTTCACCCAAAAATTAAAATTATCCCATGATTTACCCTCGAGCCATCCTAGGTGTATATGATTATCTCCTTTCAGACGAACACTATCGGAGTTATGTTTAAAAACATCCTGGCTCTTCCAAGCTTTATAATGGTAGTGAATGGCGCTCATGATTTTGAAGCACAAAAAAGCACATCCATCCATCATAAAAGTAATCCAAAACATGTAACTCGATGCGTACGGACGTTTACCGGAAGCTAGTTATTATAGTTTATAAAGTTTTAAATATGGGTATTTTTCTCACAAAAACCCATCACTTTATTAACCCCCTGGAGCCGTATGGATTACTTTTATGATGGATGTATGAGCTTTTTGGGCTTCAAAATCAGGAGCGCCAGGATGAAGCTTGGAAGAGCCAGGATATTTTTAAATATAACTCTGATTGTGTTCTTCTGAAAGAAGAAAGTCATATACACCTAGGATGTCTTGAGGGTGAGTAAATTATGGGATCATTTTTTAGGTGGACTATCCCTTTAAGACAGGAATACACTACACAACTTTTGACCGATTTGAAGTCTGCATGAGTCGAAAATAGCTGCCAAAAGTCTGTGCCAGTCTGCAGATTTTGGGCAGTAGTTGACAGATTTCACAGAGAATTGCGTAGTATATGATGTAGTGTATGATTTTTTCAACGTAAACACGCACTAGACGGACGTCTTTAACTGTTGCGCTCGCATCTTGTGTCTTTTGCAGTGTTCCGCTCGTGACACAGCATTTTAAGTCGTCTCTGCCTGTCTAAGTGAGCAGTTCTTGCCCAGTGTCAAAGAGGACCAGATTTTATGGTTATACTAAAATTACTAGTTAGTTTACCATGATTAAAATTAAATTAAATTTGAGTTTATATATATGAAACTGAAGTTATGTAACTGAACCCATGAAAATAGCTAACCTGATCCCATCAGTTCAAACTCAGTATTTTGCCAGAACTTACCGTTAACCGTTTGCCGGCTTCGACCTCGATCATCCCTCGCAGAAGGTTCTGGCAGTCCGGTGGAATAAAATGGGGCATGTGAAACACTCCCAGCTTCACTTTTTCTAACAAGTTTCGTAAATTATCATCGTCAAACGGCAGAGCGCCCTGAAAGAAAGACATGGAGAACAAAAGAAAGAAAATGCATCAGTCTGAGGAGAAATTCAGAGTAAATGAGGATTGCTGGAAAATAGAACAAATTAGAAGAAAAGTGCTCAAAGGATTGACCCATAAATGCAAAGTTTTCATTTATTAACTCTCGCTTTGCAACTTTTTTATGTCTGTACTGCTGACATGCTATAGATGAGGACGATGAGGTGAAAAACAAAAGAAAGAAAGAAAAAACAAAAGAGACAGGATGAGTGCATAAATGCACACCAATCACTTTGGATCTGAGAGGGTTTTGTGTATTCAGCATAGAGTCAGTCTGCAAAAGCACAGTCTGTCAGTAGTCAATTTTATTTTTGGTTTTGGTACCGTCTGCCTTTCTAAAGCAGGTCAATATATATATTTCATAAAGGGACGAACAAGTGAACTTCAGCAGAACAAAGTTAAAAAGAAAAGAAAAGTAAAGAAAACAAATGTAAGACAAGTCAAAACAAGATGCAATGAGTTATGAAGAGACAAGATGAGAACAAAAATGCAATGAGATGATACAAAAAGAAAGATTGATGAGGTGACGAGAGAAAGTGAGGCAAGACGGCATGAGATGTAGTAAGATGAGAACAATTGAACGAAGAAAAACAAGACAACATGAGAAGAGACAAAATGAGATGCCATTAGAATAGACAAAACAAGATTGTGGCAAGCAGGGCGAGGCCGAGAGCCGCGGGAACGGAGCGAGCTAATGAGCCATGAGAAATCGAGTTCCCCCCCCCCCCCCCCCCCCCCACCCCCCCCCCCCAGGAATTGGGAATTCCTTAGGACCCAGGTGGTAATGCCTGATCAAAAGTTGTTATCACGATATCTTGAGTAATTATAACCTATTTAACTATTGTATGTTGTGTTTATTACATTAAGTGCAGAAACAACATATAAAATGAATGCCTGTGTTTTGCATAATAAAACAAACCAGAAAAACAACCACACCTAAAAATTTATTTTTTATAAGGATTGTTGCAACATAATATGTTCTGTAAAAGTAATTTAATATTAATTTTACACAATAATAGCAATATGGTATAGTGTGATACTATAATAAATTTTTAATAAATTAATTGTCATGCTAAGTACACACAAATATCATTATTTTGAAACATGTAATTGAGAACTATATTGGAAGCAAAAACATACCTATTAAAATATAAGCTAAGCTAGCAGGCTAATCAGGTAGATGTATGCTATGCAAGTATATAATATATATATATATATATAAAACAGTAAGAAAGAGAAATGCTTGATTTCACAATCTATAGCTAAAGACATTAATGGTCATTACGATATATATATATATATATATCATAATGTTGTTTTGCAGGAATTGTAATCAGGCGCTAAAAATACTACTCATTAAAAGCCAGTTGAACCAATAGGATCACTCAGGGTCCTTAAGGAGACCCGATTCATGGGGGGACTCGATTTCTCACCACACCGGAAGGATCAAAAGAAGGAGTGATGACATTGAAGGACAAGAGAGGACCAGGCCTGGACTTTACATTTGTTTAGGGGGGGGGTTTATGCGGCAATCCTCCGTGAGGCGCTGCCACTTTACTTTTGTTTTGTTGTTGTGTTTATTTTGTGATTAAAATTGTATTAAAAGTTTGCCGGTTCCTGCATCCTTCTTCCCTTGTTAATGAACTTTGTTACAAATGTGACATAAGAACAAAAGAGACAAGAGATCAAATTAAAAGAGCAGAGTTAAAATTAAACAAGATGAGGCGAGACAAGACAAAAAGAGAATCAATATAAATGACAAAATTAAAAGACAATCAACAAAAACAAGACAAGGCATGGTGACACGAAATGAGACAAAATGAGACAATGAGATAAGACGAGAGAAGAAAACCAGAGAGAAGGAAACAAAATAGAAGAGACAAGATCAAGTGCAACACGATGAGACAAAATAAAAGAGACAAAATGATACGAGACAAGGTGACGAGACGAGATGCAATGAGATGAAAGGAAAACAGAAGAGAAGAGACAAAACAATATGGCACGAGACCAAACAAAAGACAAAAAAAAGAAAAACTAAAGAGACAAAACAATTTGAGATCAGACAAAATGAAACAAAAGAAAAGACAAACTAGACAAAATGAAAGAAGAGAACAAAAACAAGACAAGATTATATGAGATGAGACTAGAGGAAAACAAGGAAGATCAAACAAATCAAGACATAATGAAAGAAGGGACAAAAATGAGACGACACAAGATGGGTCAAAATGAGATGCGATGAGATAAGAAAAAAAAACACCAGATCACATGAGACAAAACGAGACAAGACAAAATTAGATGAAAGAAGATTAGATAAAAGCCAAAAGAGGACAAAAGAAAAGAGACGAGGTGAAGAGAGAAAAGAAAAGTGGTGGTTTGAATGTAATGTGCAGCTCTAGTCTGTTCTGAAGTTACACAAGCACACTGAATAATCTCTGAAGAAAGAACTCAGTCATCATTTCTAGAACGTCAAAAACAATCCGGCTCTGGTTTAAAATGCAGGCCAGTGGCTCTGTGTGGAGAGATAAACCTCTCAGACTCAAGGGTCTCAATTTTACTCTCCAAATTGAACAAGAGCATTTCAAATGAGCTGGAACTCCTGGGATATTGCTGCGGTTCAAATGCGCAGGTAAAACATTTCAAATAAAATCTGCTAATAATGCAGTGCAAATGTGCACCCAATACTTTATTCATTACAATTTACATTATTGTCTTTGGGACTTAGAAACATCAATTCCCAGCCTTCATTCACAAATTCATGTTCATTTTCACATATATAATTTCTGATGAAAAAGGACACATTCTGAAAACATGACATTATCTTCAATATCCATCACTCTTTTCGAATCAGCAACATAATAAAATGAGTGATGAATGTTGTGTGCGTCTTTCTATATAATTTGACTAAACTAAACACATAATCTTAAGGCCCATTCGCACCAAGAATGATAACTATGAAGATAACTATAACGATAATTATATTTGCATCCACACCAACGAACGATACCAGTCTATTTATTCTAAGCTCGCGCTTTGCGGTTTCAAAGTGTGTACAACATGTTTTTGCTGTTCTTGTTACATTTACACTGCTTTAACCAGCAGATGTCCTCAGTAATCTGTTTTGAATTAATCTAGCTAACACAATCAATCTAATAAAACAATGAATTTAGCTAAGTTAATATAGTGGAATAAAAACAACACCTAGTCTTTTTCATTGGAACTTAAAAGGAAGCAAGACAATGTTGCCGAAATTAGCGCTGGATACCTGAGGTAATTTTATGTTCTGTTTGCTAGCATGGCATAATGATTAATTACACTTCTTCTCACAGTTTATTCCGAGGGTATGACCGATTGTTTTTCATATATCCATTTTCTTTAAAGTATCCTTGAAAAGGGGGTTTGACTTGTCAAACAGTGGTGGATTTTTCTGGACCTCAGCAATTAACTTCTCCGCAATGTTGTCCGCCATTTTAAATTCAGGAGCACTTAAATTCAAATAGATTATCGTTCAACAGTTGGGAAAAAAAAAAATCATCCTGAAAGTGATCCCAATTATATTGTTTCGATTTCTTTATCGTTATCTTTATAGTTATCGTCCTTGGTGTGAACGGGCCTTTTAAAGTAAATAGCTAGTGTAATTGATCTAATCTAACAGTGAATTTAGCTGACAAAGTCAATATAGTGAAATAAAAACAATGCCTAATCTTTTTCACTGCAACTTCAAAGGAAGCAAGACAATGTTGTCGAAACTAGTACTGGATACCTGAGGTAATTTTATATTTTACACTGTTTGCTAGCCTGGCATATATCGTTAATACTTCTCACCATTTATTCCAAAGGCATGACCGATTGTTTACCATATATCCTATTTTTTTTTTTTTTTTTTTTTTTTTTTTTTTTAAGTATCCTTGAAAAGGGGGTTTGACTTTTCAAACAGCGGTGGATTTTTCTGGACCTCGACGATCAACTTGTCCACGATTTTTAATGTGCGAGCCCTGGCCTTAAATTCAAATCGATTCTGATTGGCTGTCAGTGTTTTCTCATACAACAGCTGGGGAAAAAATCGTTCTGAAAGTGTTCCCAACAATAACGTTCCTCTATATCGTTATCGTTATAGCTGTGTTGTGGACACTGCTATTCTTTTATATTTAGAACAATTTTTAGAACTATATCTTTATCGTTATCTTTATAGTTATCATTCTTGGTGTGAACGGGCCTTTTAAGACATGGCTTACACAAAAAAATGACAGTTCATGAGTCTTTCATCTTTTTTCCATACACTGTTTTTTCCAAATATTTGATGTTCATCATAAGAAATAATGTAATATTTGTTTAGAACAACATGAAGGTGAGTAATTGTTGACAGAAATTCCTGTGAGGTAACTGTGAGGTAAAGTCTGGAATGACTCACCACTAACAGAGCAAACAGAATGACCCCACAGCTCCAAACGTCTGCTTTCCTTCCATCATACTTCTCTCCCTACCAAAGAGAAGACAGAGTAAACATGCAATAAATCTCATTTGAGATCAGGTCTTTATTCATAATTCTCTTTTTTCTTCTACAAAGTAAAAAGTCAGACAGTCAGGTAATACTCACCCGGATCACTTCAGGACACGCATAATGAGGAGATCTGTGAAAAGACATCAACCGGAGTTACTGGCAGCAATAACTGTGTACAATAATCTCTCAATATTTTTATTATTTTATATTGTACAAATATTTTTCTCCCTTTTTCTTGTCTTTATTAATTTAGTTTTATTAATTTATCCATTCAAAAATGATTAATTTAGCCATTCAAAAGTTTTATATCAGTAAGATTATGTAATGTTTTTAAAAGAAGTCTCTTCTGCTCACCAAGGCTGCATTTATTTGATCCAAAATACAGCATAAACAAAAATATGGTAAAATATTTTTTACAATTTAAAATAACCGTTTTCTCTTTGAATATATTTTAAAATGAAAATTATTGTATTGTATATATATATATATATATATATATCTCAATTCAAACAGCAACATGATCTTATTCCTAAACGACAACGAATCGTCTTTCTATTAAACCTTTGATAAAATCACAGCAGAACATTCCGATCTGTGTTCGGGCCAGAGAGAGCAGTTGTCATGTATGAAACAGCTTTACAAACAGTCTTTTCAACCACACATGATCATTATTTCTGTGTTACAATCATTTAAATTATCACAGAAGTACTGGGATAAAAGTTTATAGTTTGGATATAAACACTGATGTCTACAGTAGCAATTAAAACAGTTTTTGAAAGTAACTTGATGCTTCAAATAACAATTGTATCGATTACATCATAACACCAGTAGGTGGCGACAAATGACTGTTAAGAAATGTCAATGAATCATTGTCATTGAATCACTGAATCATTCTTTCAAGAGATTTGTTCAAAAACACTGATTTATAATGAAACAAGTGAAGTATTTATGAGTGAGTCATTGAATCATTCATTCAAACTGATTAAAAAAAAAAAAATTATATAAAATAAAAATAACTAAAAAGACTAAAAACTAACCAGATGTTGGTAACCAGACAGTTGACAGTAGCCACTGGCTTCTATAATATTTATTTTTTTCCTACTATGGATACTCTGGTTACCAACATTAAATAAATAAAAATATCTTCTTTTGTGTTCAACAGAAGAAAGAAACTCATACAGGTTTGGAACAACTTGAGGGTGAGTAAACGATGACAGAATTTTCATTTTGGATGAACTATCCCTTTAAAAAAAAAAAAATCAGAGCTGTGGTGCTCATTGGGATGAAATTTGACCTGCAACATCTCCTGATCTTACTCTCTCCACAATAATTCCCGTCACTATATTATTCCAGTCAAACAAACAATATAAAATCATCAAAGACAACTCACAGATCACCTGTGAAGCTCAATCCCCTGAAGCAAAAGCACTATGAATTTTAGATGTTTCCCATAGGCACTGATCCATGATGTCTGATACTGTTTGCTTAGAATGATTAATATCAAGATCTGGTTGGAGGGACACGAAGATGCACTAAAGAAGAAGAAAACATCTTGCCAGAGTAATTAGGGTCACAAAATGTTGACAGTACTTCCTGTTTCACCAGCTGACACCCTGTCTACATTAATCTTTCTTGACAAATCCTATTCTACAACAGTGTTGCGCATCTACACATAATGCTCTTTTTTTTCCCCAGAGATAAACAGGCACATTCAGAGTTAATCATATTATTTGGAGAGTTTCTCAGCAAGCTGTAAACATCTCTCATGATCCCTCAAATACCTTTACAAGCATGCATCTATGCAAATATGAATCCTGTTAGTGAGAGC
Source organism: Ancherythroculter nigrocauda (assembly GCA_036281575.1). Lineage (NCBI taxonomy): Eukaryota > Metazoa > Chordata > Actinopteri > Cypriniformes > Xenocyprididae > Ancherythroculter > Ancherythroculter nigrocauda. Next base: position 11,638,681 of record VTFQ01000015.1, read on the forward strand.
TTTTTCTTATCGTCTCCAACTGCATACAGAAACACTACAAACGTCAACTGAAAAGCTGCCGTTTGGGTTAAACAAGAGAAGATGTGGGGGCGTCGAAGGAATATCTTCATGGACAACTCCGAAAGTATGGGTTAGTGTAGATCTGTCAAAGCTAATTATCTCAGATAAAGTTGCCAAAGCACATGTTCTTATAGAATATTCTACACATATGTCACAAAACTCTTTCGTCATTAATATTGCAACAGAAGTTGGTTCTTGGACTGGTGAATTTATTGGTCCTAACAACAAGCTGCCATTATGTTCTCATAGTAAAACATTGCTGAAGCTGTTCGGTATATCATCCTCTAAAACAGACAGCAGTAGTTTCACTCCAAACTCTCTGCCCCAGCACAAGCCTATAGCTTATTACAATTCTGATGGTATAACAACCACACCATTTCAGTTTTTTTTCCCCTCCGAAGCAGGTGCATTACATCTGAGAGATCAAAACGAATCGGATGTTTTAAGGCCGTAAAATGTTTTCATTGTTTATGTTGATGAGGAAGGCAAATTAGAGCTAAAAATACAGCCATTAACGGATGAGTTTATGGAGGAACCCCTGCAGTACGTGGTGCCAGATCATTTATCTAATCCAAGCTGTTTGCTAGAGCTCATTTCCTCTCTCATTTCTGCAAAACTCGTCAACCAATGACAGGCAGATATTAGCTGCCTCATAACTGATGTGGGTGTGCAAACGATCAGACATATGGGTTCAAATGTGTCTTTTTGGTGCAATGTACAATGATCATTATGCCAAAATTGTGCATGCTAATAGGGATACAAAAATAACCAACATAAACACTAGCGGAAGGCATCCATGAAGCTCAGATAATGCCCACATTATTTTGAGTGTGCAGGTCTCAGAGTCAAAGTTGGGCTGTTGCAGGTTGTGTCGTTACTTAAAGTCACTCTGATCCGACTATCTAGCAAATCCTGAGAGTATCTGCATACATGGCAAATAGGATAAAAAGGCATTCATTGGTGTGAGCCAAAAATCAAATGTTACACAAATAAGAAAAACATCTGGATTTAACTATAAATAAGTAAATTAATAAATAAATGTATAAATAAATAATAACATTTTTAAAATGGATTAATTAATCGATTAATGAATGAATAAAAAACTAATTGAACAAATATTTGTAAACTAACGAAAGAATGAGTGAATAAAAATAAATAATATAAGTAAATTAACAAATATTTTTAAATAGAAAGAAAGAAAGAAAGAAAGAAAGAAAGATAGATAGATAGATAGATAGATAGATAGATAGATAGATAGATAAATATTTTTAAAAAGGAATTACTGAAGATAAAATAATTTTTTTAAATAAAAAAAATAAAAAATAGGGCTGTCAATTTAATTAATTTAATGTAATTAGTTATGGAAAAATATTGCGTTAAAAATTTCACGCACCCACCCCACCTACTTACGTAGTTCATTTTACATTTCATAAAGTTGATTGGTGACGAACATGAAGCAGAGCAACAACTGAGAGCATGATGGAGCCTATAGAACACAGTTAGAATGCCCCTAAAATTCAAGATATCACAGCAAAAATGCCTTTGTATGATTAATGTATCTAGTTTCCGCCAGATCACCTTCCATATTCAACTTATGAAAAAACTGGTGTCGCATCAGTTAAGCTTTTTCCGTAAGTTGAATAAGGAAGGCATAGGACGCAGCGCAAGCGTTTTGAACTACGAGAGTTTTACACTTTCTTCGTAAGTTGAATACGAAGATGGTCTGGCAGAAGCTAGCTATTTTACTTCATAACTTGTTAAATATGGATATTATTTTACACAAACGCATCGCTTCACTTCAGAAGGCCTTTATTTAACCTCCAGGAACCATGTAGAGTACGTTTATAATGGATGGATGTGGATGGAAGCACTTTCTTCAGCTTCATACTTGTTTGGTAATATTATAAATATTGGATGCGTCAGGATATTTATTAATATATCTCAGATTGTGTTCATCAGAAAGAAGAAAGTCATATACACCTAGGATGGCTTGAGGGCGAGTAAATCTTGGGGTAATTTTCATTTGAAAGTGAACTAATCCTTTAACACAATAATGACTTTAAATTGTCTTTTGGGGCTAATTTCTCTGCCAAATTGGATTAATTTTGCAATTAATTGTGATTAATCGGCACATCATGTAAATAATTAGATTAAACATTTTAATTGTTTGACAGCCCTAAAATAAATAAATAAATAAATAAATAAATGTTTGTTTTTTAAAGAATTAATGATTTAAACCTACTTTGATTCTACACAATCTCAGATACGCTTTGCCACGTATATATTTTCTTAAAAGTGTCCAAGTACGTGGCCAGACGCATGTCAGATAAAGTCTGGGAAACTGCTAAAGCCAGGATAATTTTTTCCTAATGACTGTCTCTCCCTAAAGTTGCTCTTCTTTTGCATAAGGATGCATTCACACTTATAGTTTGGTTAGTTTGGTTCATTTGGTCCGGACCAAAAAAGAAAAAGAAAAAAAAATTTAGTCCTGGTCTGATTAGTGTTCAGATTGACAATTTTATCACTGAACCTAAAGGCATAGGGATACATTCACAAACTGATTGGTTGGATTTTATGACGTATTGCCTATTTTGAGACAGAACTTACCAAACATCCCAAACAATGCTGTGTGCTTGAGGTAAATACGCTTGTTGTGTGTGCGTAGCCTGCATATGATGGTATTTTGGCCAGCTGGGAACATATAAAGAGCTTATAAAATGTGTAAAGGAGTCAAATATTTATATATATTTACTTACATTAATATTGTATGTCCATGTATAGCATGTATTTATGTACTAAGAATCTATGTAACAAGAAGGATAATGTATAGAGTCAGCTGATACTATCACAAAATAAACCCTTTCAAGGGGTTTTTAAAATTGTTTTGGGGTCACTGAAATCGTCAAGGACATTTGGCCCAGAATCAACACAAAGCTGCTTTGGAGATCATTTTTAGGATGACGGGACCCATAGAGATTCATTCCGATAGCCGATGTTGAGTCACGGTGCTGGGAGGCTACTGTGACTTCCTGTGTGACACAGAGTCCTGTAGCTCCTGACCTGCGGTGGCCGTGACGCCAGCGCACACAAAGGTACACAAAGGTCCGGTTTGACCTCTGCACAGCTGTAATTATTTAACATAAGGTGACTCTTTGTATGGAAACTACCATGGTGATTTCATTGCATTGGGCTTTAATCTATGACCATGCCTGAGTGTAATCCAAAAAGGTCAGGCAAGCATGGCAAAATTAATCTACTGACAAAGGCAAAAGGTTTTATGGCATATGTGGGGGCAAAGTAGCTTATTGAAAGGAAATGATTACATTAATAAAGGGCAATAAATGAATTGGGCTCCATATCTCTTTACCCCAGGCCTTGACCAAACAACAGAAGAAAAGAAAGCACTGGGTTTTCATGACAGCTAATCACACTTATGTCAGAGGGGGTGTGTCATAAAATTCAGTGCATTGGTTGCTTCCTCTTTCTTTCTTTCTTTCTTTCTTTCTTTCTTTCTTTCTTTCTTTCTTTCTTTCTTTCTTTCTTTCTTTCTTTCTTTCTTTCTTTCTTTCTTTCTTTCTTTCTTTCTAAAAACACTGTATTCTGCTGCCAGACCAGTAGTTGGCGATGTGACTTTGTACAGAAACACTACGCGCCTACAGACTGAACACGTAATACGCATGTGCATGAAAAAGTTTGAAAGGTTTGCATTTTCAGGCCCCAAAAATGCTGTTGTTGTGTAAATGAACGGACAAAACGCATAAAAACTTTTACGTTTTTTGTTGAAAACAGTGTCATGTAAACGGCCCCTAAGAGATGCCCAGGTCACATATCACTCCAATACCAAAAAGAAAAACAAAAACAAAAAATCAAGTAGCCTGAATGAATTTATTATGTATTTTCTTATGTAACTTTCCCACATTTTGCAAAAACTTAAAACATTGAGAGCACTGAAAAAAAAAAAAAAAAAAAAAAATTACTGGTACTAAAATAGGCTGCAATTTCAGTATGCCAGATATAATTTTATTTAATTTAGTTTTTTTTTATTCTTTTGATTTTGTGATGAAATATGTACCAGACATTTCAAGACATTTTCATGAGATTCACCTAATTAGTAACAACTTCTGACAGTTACAAAGTAAAATAAGAAGATGATATGAGATTGTGACATTTTCATGAGCTAAAGTTGAAAAACAGGATATTTTTTTGCCTGTTTAAATCAAAAATACTGAATAATCATAACTCAAAGCTCCTTCCTAGCCTGTCCCAGAACCTTGGCAGAGATGTTGTTACTCATTTCAGATGCAAAAAAAGTTAGCCAATCATAACAAACATCATTTACATATTGAAGTCTTAAAGGTGCAGAAGCAGACCCTCTTTTATGGGAAAATGGTTATGATGTCTTTAAAATTATACTAATTTAGAATTGTACATATCAAATATGATCCAGTAGGCTTTATGAAAAAAAGGGTATTCTTTACACTTATATTTAGTGTGATTTGCAGAGGCAAAGGCAGAATGACTGTCATCCGATACGGTGTGACCTAAAGGCAGTGCTTGTCCTCATCATTAGTGTTATAATGATGCTCAGGTTCACTCACCCACAGCTGGTTTCCAGAAGACTGTCCCCCACCTGCAGAGACGCCATGCCGAAGTCTGCTATCCTGATGTTATTCTTCTCATCCAGCAACAGGTTCTCCGGCTTTAGGTCCCTGTGACTGTTTAAAGGGAAAATGAAGGAGAAGAAAAAGAAACAAATAAGATGTGAAAACTGTGGCATGACATAATGATTTTTCTCAGTAACACTTTATATTACAGTATATTTGGCCTTATATCAGTGGTTCTTTTATCAATTTTCTGTTTCTTCTATGTCTTTCTTTCAGCACTGCTAGTTTACAAGACCCTGTGAAAGGGTGATGACAGATGCCCGCTGTGTCAGTGTCTGATGTTAAGCACTCATCTGACCGGGATCTAACTTCTTCCAACCGTCAAAATTAATTTAAAACTTTCTCTTAATTAATTTGTTGCCCCGCTTTTTACTGTGACGCAAGATGACACAGTTTCCAAGTTTTTTTTTTTTTTTTTGTGCAAAAGAAACAAAAGTATTGTGGACAAAACAAAAGATGAGACTAAACAAAACAAAACAAGAGACGAGACAAGACCAAACAAAACAAGAGACAAGACAAGACGAGAAGAGAAACAAAACAAGAGACAAAACAAAACAAAGGAAACAAAATGAGAGGAAACAAAACAAAACAAAACAAGAGATGAGACAAAATAAAAAACAAAACAAGAGACGAGACGAAGCAAAACGAGACAAAACAAAAGACAAGACGAAACAAAAAAAAACAAAAAAAAAACAAGATACGAGACAAAACAAAACAAAACCCAAGAGATGAGATGAAAAAAAAAAAAAAAAAACGAGATGAGACGAAACAAAACAAAACAAAACAAAAAACAAAAAACAAGAGACGAGATAAAAACAAAACAAGACAAAAAACAAAACGAACAAAATGAGAGGAGATAAAACAAAAAAAGAGACAAGACGAAAAACTAGAGTATAGATTTTCGTTACTCTATGGTCCACAGAATATTGCAGGTAAATATTTCATTTTATCCACAGGGCTTTTGAGTCACAGAAAAAAAAAAGTTAATTACTACATACAGTAATAGACATAAAAACATGTTAAAACAACAATATTCTCTTCATATCTTGTCCCAAATTAGCCTAACAATACAAACAATTTCATATTACAATATGCACTGCAGCATGAAAAATTTATGTGATTACTGCTGTAAGATTGTTTTGTGTGCTGTTTTTCTGATTTTATTTATTTATTTATTTTTGTTGTTGTCATAACTGTTTGTTAT